>LNAC01000047.1:736213-814600 GCA_002007465.1 Ailurus styani | reverse complement strand
GGAAGGCGGGGGTATGGAGGGCTTTTCTAAGTGGGAGTGACCTGGTGGGAACGGTGGGGGGGCCAGTGAGTGTCTGGAAAGACGGCGAGGGGCTGGGTGCGAGGGGGAACTGGAGGTGTGCAAGCTGGTGCAAAGTGAGGGGAGGGAGAGGTGCAACCCTGGAGATGTGGAAGGGGAGCCGAGGGGTCTGCGAAGGCAGGTGAAATGATGCAGGAAGGTGGAACTGCAGTTATCTGGGGACAGTAAGAATAGGTTTGGGTGTGGTGGGTGTGGAGTGGCTACTGGGTTGGGAGGAGTATTGGAATGTGAGGAGCAAGTACAGTTGCTGTGGTGGGAAGCAGGGATCTGGGTCCATCGGCCCTGGAATTATCAAGGATGTCTGGGGTCTATGAAGCATTAAAAAGACCTGGAAGCATGACATGGCTATGCTTGGGAGAGTCCTGAACGATGATAAGACAGCGGAGCAGAACTTGCGTACTGTCTGTAGCGGAAGGTCTTCCGGGGATGGGGGGTTCGGGGGGTTGAGAAAAGGCGGCAGATGTGAAAAAAAGATCGGTGGGGCTGGTCTGGGTCTGGGAGAATGTGACTTGGCGTAGGGATAGGGCAAAGAAAGGTGTCGGCTTGGGAGACCAGGTTGCTGAGAGGCTGGATTTCTTGGGTGCAACTTGAGCTGGAATCTTGAAGGTGGGGCAGGGTGTCTGTCTCAGGGGAGGCTCCAGGGTTACCTTGGGAAAGGACGTTGTGTCTTTTTGAATTTGTAAATACTTCGGTATGGGTAGAGTGCAGGAAGTTGTGGGAGACCGGGGGCAAAGGAAGAGGAGGGGCTAGATTACAAATGGTTTCCTGTGCCCCATGAAGGAGTTTAAGCCCTGCAATTGGGAGAAGGTATTGGGATGTGATAAACAGGAGTATTGGACAGAGGGTGTGAGAGAATAGCGATAAAGAATTACAGATGTGCAAAATAAGAAAAGAGAACCAGTGAACAAAGTATCAAGTATGTTTGGGGTGCAGGTGCGAAGAAGTTCAAGGTAGAGTGTATAAAGACTCCTCTGTATGCGGACAGGAGATGAAAGTAGCAAATGGGAATTACGTTGGGATAGTGTCCTGTGGTGCTCCAAAAAAGTCATCATTATTATTATTTTGGTATAATTGTGAGTAAAGTACATCCTTTCTGTCTTACTTGTGTACTCTAGATTTTCTGGGATAGCCCTGAAATAAAACACTCCATACATTCCATTTTTACCCATAAATTTTTCACATATGTATCAAAATGAATTGGGGTAACCTTTTTATGTTTTTAAAAAGAATAGGAAAATACTGCACGTTTCAGTAAAGGATAAGATTTTTACCTGAGGCCCTCTCTCTACTTAGGGTTGAAGGTTGGGGAGGTGAAATGATGGCTTAAGAAAAAAAGAAAAAGAAGAACGTAGTGGAAGGTGGTAACATTAAAGAAGGAACTTAGGGTAGTGACTGGTCGGGGTGATGACATGGTCAGTGGAAGTTTTACCTCCTAGCCAGACCTGGGCCTCTGGGTAGAGTGGGTGTTGAGTCACTGCCGTTATGCCAGATGTTTATCTTACGCACTTCTTGTGAAGGTAAGATCGAAACTGTCCGATGTTCAGGCATAACGTGAATGAAACGTAAAATAGGGTGAGTGTGGAAAGGTAGGTGAGGAATTTAATAAGTAATTTTAATGTACTTTAAAAAACTTCATGGATTTTTACGTACTAGTTAACCAACTGGTCTGGCTTTATTAAACGCCAGGATTCCTAACAGGTGACTTTTCAGTCTCTTAGATCGTTTTCTACAAATACCTTCAGTTTTCCACATGCGTATACTTGCTTGTATTTGTATAATGGGGGCAGGAAAGGAAATTGTTTTATGAAAGTTGAGGATGTGTGAACTACAGTGATCAGTCTTTGGTTGCAGAATGGTAATAGTGCATGGATGAGAGAAGTGTGTTGAAGAGATATTTTTCTTCCCTTAAAATGTTTTAATTTGCATTCCCAAAGCACCTTTAAGCACTTTTTTGTAAGACTTACAATCTTGCACAATTTCTTCCTTCCTTCCTTCCTTCCTTCCTTCCTTATTTCCTTCCTTCTTTCCTTCTCTCCTTCTTTCTTTCTTTCTAAATCATCCATTCTGCTGTTGGATATTTGAGTTGTTCCCAGTTTGGGGAAAATTGTGAACAGAAGTGTTCCTGTCCTGTCATCTGGTCATACACGTACATGTGTTTCTCTTAAGATGTACACCTAGGAGTGGAATTGCTAATTCGTGGGTACAGTGACTGTTTATCCTAGATAATGCCTGTTTCGCAGTGTAACGATTAATGTAACACCTTTAATTCTCAAAAGTGTTTGGATGATACGTGGTATGGTCACTGTAGTCATGAGGTGTGCTTGTCTTTAGCTTGACTACGTACTGGTCGAACTGTTTTCCAAAGTGTTGTACCAGATCATACTCCCTTCTGTGACGTATGAGAATTGCCATTGCTTCTTGTCCTCTTCAAATCTCAGATTTGCTAGCTTTTCAAATTAGCCAATCTGGTAAGCTTTGCATTTAACTGGTTAGTAACCAGGTTGAATAGCTTTTCATGTATTAATTGCTGTTTGGATTTCCTCATTTGTAACATTCCTGTTCAAGTCTGTCTCTTTATTTATTTATTTTTTAAATTGGGCCTTGAGTCTTTTATTGGTATTTTGAAGTTCTTTAGTTACTCTAGATATAGATCCTTTGTCACATGTGTATGTTGCAAATGCCTACTCCATTCTGTGGCTTGCCTTTTCACTTACTTTATGGTGTCTTTTAATGAACAGAAGTTCTTAATTTTAATGGAGTCAAATTTATTGGTCTTTTCTTTATGGTTAGTGCTTTTTGTGTCTTGTTTTAAGACTCTTTTCCTACCCTCAGGTCAAGAAGATATTCTCCTATGCGGTATTCTCTTCTAAAAGCTTTATTGACCTTAAAAGATGTATGGTTATGAGTAAAATACACTGTTCTCGACCCTGTCCTTGCCATTACAAATCTGTTTGTGCCTTTGTTCACTTCTTCTGTGCGCTGTCTTGAATTTTTACTTGTCTGCAACTATAACTAAGGACCAGGTGCTGACTTCCCCTGTCCCTTAGGAGAAAATGGTCAGAGACAGAAGTTCAGCCAGATTAGATTTTACAGGTCTCCAGCTGACTCTATTGCCCTTTTTCCTTTTATGAGCTAGTATTTTATTGTGTTCCTGCTATGTGTCTGCCACCGTCCTTGGTTCTTTCATATTTGTTATCTCAATTATTCCTCTTAGCAGTTCTGCTAAACAGGGATGTGTAATCTTTTTCACAGAGTACAAACTGAGACTTAGATTGATTAACATGTCTGGTATCCCACAGTTTAGGTAGCTGGCAGAGTGGGGACTTGATCCCTGAACTCTCTAGATATGTCCCATTATAGCACACCTCCTTGTTCAGTAAGATTTCAGACCTCTATTTGATAATATCCCAAACCAATGAGAGTAACTTTCTTACTTAAAATGTAACATATCCTCATTAAAGCACACAGAGGGGTGCCCAGGTGGCTCAGTTGGTTAAACATGTGCCTTCCGCTCAGATCATGATCTGAGAGTTCTGGGATCAAGCCCCAGGGACACTTAGGCTCCCTGGGGAGTCTGCTTCTCCCTCTGCTCCCCCCTTACCTACCCCCCCCCAACACTTGTGCTCTGTCTTACACAGAATCTTAAAAAAAAAAAAAAAATCTCACGTAGAGTAGGTTACTTTGAAACTCAATAAAATTATTGACCACTCTGTATATTAAAGTAAGTAGAGTAGTTAGTGGGCCTTAAGCGGTCTTGGTATAGGTGAGAGAGGTCCTGTAAACCCTTGGAATTGTATGCAGATGACTGTATGTACATGTATTCATTTTAAAAAACAGATCTATAGTTGTTTTTGTTTTTTTTAAGATTTTATTTATTTGGCAAAGGGAGAGGGAGAAGCAGGCTCTCCACCGAGCAGAGAGCCTGATGCGGAGCTCCATCCCAGGACCCTGGGATCATGACCTGAGCTGAAGGCAGCGGTTTAACCAACTGAGCCACCCAGGCGCCCCTAGATCTGTAGTTTTCTTGAGGTTCTCAAGGGGGAACCCTAATTGGTTTTCAGGCTCTACAGGCTATCCTTTTTGAAGACATTTGTAATAAAGCTAATGCAGAATTCTTATATGATGTCTATTTTCAAAATAATCTTTAAAAAATTCACGTGTCAGATTTTTTTCTCAATACATTGTTCTCAGTCTTTATCATTAAAACCTGGTTAAAGCTAATTTATAATTAGGAATAAATCTAGGGTTGAACAGGAATTTTTAAATGCCAAAAAAAGACATTCTAAATTTAGTTGATTATTTCTTAAGTGAGAGTGCTTAGTTATATCATCATCATTATTAATCAGTGTACCCTGGCTCCAAAGGCCTGATGACTTCAAATGACTTTTCATCTTGTCTCTAAAATCCTCTGTTTTACAAGGGATCAAATTTCCTGTGAGGTTCCTTACAGTGTGATTAAAGTTTAGAGACTGAAACTATTGAGCACTTAAATGTAGGGACGACTTTGCAAACCTAATTCTTGGGCTTCACCAGGAGATTTGGGGCATGTCTCTACTAATTTGTGGTGATGATGTTAAAACTAATCTTTGCTAAGGATTATGGAAGCCATAATAGTTTATTGATGGTTCAGTTATTGTTTGTTGAAGCAGATTTACACAATTATAGTTTAATGACATAACAAGGATATTGTCAACTAGGAGAGCATGACATGAAAAATTAAACTCCCAATTAATATAATATGTATTAGTTGAAATGATAATTTTCATGGTGATTTAGCCTCTTAGAAATCCTTGGAAAACATTATTAGCTTGTGAATTGAAAACTCTCGATGTTAATGAGTAGTGAGAAAGAATTTAGTATTATTCCAAAAAAATGGGGAATTAAATATTCGATTCAATTAGCGTTTATTGAGTGCCTACTCTGGGCTTGCTGCTGAGTTAGGCTCATAAATATAAGTTGAACAAGATTGATGTTGGGAGAGATGAAGTCCTGGTTGCCGTTCGTTCAGTCATCCTTCCCTCTAACTTCAACTGGACGGATACTATTGCCAGAGTGATTCAGACATTGAACAAATTCGTGCCTGTGTGTGGGTGCACTTCACTATGTCGTCTTGCGTTGCTACTTCTGCATTGGCTTCCTCTTCATCCGTCATGTTCACACTCCTCAGCCTGGTTCTTGTTACATCCAACTTTATTTCTTTCTTCTATTCAACACGTATTGGCTCTTGGCATGCGTATGGACTTGGTGTCCCTTTTTTTTTTAGGCAGGTCATTCTTAGCTCCTGTGCCCTCTGCTAGATTCCCTTCCTTCGTTCACTGATGCGGCCGTCTAGCAAAGAGGCCGGCAGCCCGCTCATGTCCCCGCCGTGGTTCTGGGAATCCTAGGGGCCCACAAAGGTGAAACGAGACACGGGTGCTGCTCCTACGAATTTCACAGTTCCAGTAAGGGAGACAAGGTCAGTACACAAATGAGCATAATACCACGTGGAAAATGAATGCTAAAATATTAAGATAGCTGAAAGCTTCCTGTTAGACAGAGATATAGGGCTTCTGAGAAGGTGTCTTTTTATTGGACCACGAAGGATTTGAAAATTCATTTCATTTCAATTAAGAAACCGGGCAGTTATCCAGCTTCTGCCTTGCCTTTCAAGGTCCAGTTTACGTCCCATCCACCCAAGGGGTGTTCTGCCCGCTCAGCAAGGTAAAGTCACAGTCGTTTCCAGACTTTTTCCCTGCCGGAGTCAGAGGAACCCTTTCTGTGAAGTGAATCTTCAGGAGAAGCCTGCTCTGAATGAGCCGGTCATGGAGCTCCTTCGTCGGGTGCAAGGAGTTAAGTGACCCTAGTCTAGTGTTTAACCCACAGGGGCGGGTGATACCCGAGGCACTTTCTCACAAGACATCAGAGGAGTCTTATTTGAAAGCCAGTGGAGGCACAGGAAAGAGTTTAGGTTTTAGCATCTGCAGGAAAGTCTTTCAGACTTAGTGGTCTGAAGCCTAGACCGAGTCACGTCTCACTTTCCTTTTGCAAAATCGGGCAATAGTGCTACCTTACAGAGTTGTTCTAAGGCTCACTGATTATGTGTGTGTACTGATCGTCTAGGGAGAGTGCCTGGCCCACAGTAGGTGTCAGAAAATGGTTGGTATTATAGTTTAGTGCTTTCTTTTTTTTCTTTTTCTTTTTTATGACTTGACTGAGGTGAAATTTGCATCATTTAAAGTGACATTTAGTAAATTCCAGGTGTTTTGTGACCACCACCCCTTATCTAGTTCCAAAATATTTTCATCAATCTGAAATAAAATCCCTTACCCATTAAGCAGTTTCTCTTTGTCCCTCCACCCACCAGGCCCCACCAATCCCATCTATTCTGGATGTTTCATGTAAATGGAATTACACCATATGTGACTTTTTGTGTCTGGCTTCTTTTGCAACATATTTTGAAGGTTCGTCCATACTTTAGCGTGTATCAGCATTTTTTCTTTTTATGACTGAATAATATTCTACTGCATGGATATACCATATTTTGTTAATCCATTCAACTGTTTTTTTTTTATTTTTACTTTTTTATTTAAAAATTATTTATTTAACTTCAGTTAATTAACATATAGTGTATTATTAGTTTCAGAGGTAGAGCTCAGTGATTCATCAGTTGCATATAACACCCAGTGCTCATTCCATTCCATGCCCTCCTCAGTGCCCATCACCCAGTTTCCATTCTGCTGTTGACGGCGTTTGGTCTATGTCCACTTTCTGGCTATTGCGAATAGTGCTGTTATGAACGTGTGTGTCTGTGTACTTATTTGAGTACCTGTTTTCAGTTCATCAGGTATATACCTAGACGTTGAATTTTGGGGTCTTAGGGTAATTTCCTATTTAGCTTTTTGAAGAACTACCGAACAGTGCTTCATTGTTTCTGAATTGCTTCTTATGCCTCTAGCACCTACCATAGGACTGTATACAGGAAATATCTTGCTAAATGTTGTTGGTTGTTCTTTGATTAGTATTTGTATCCGTTCCTTCCAGTTCATGTATTTGGGGCCTCGAGCATTAATTTTCGGGGAAATAGGTATATCCAAGACTTGAGAGCTAACAAATGGGATGATGTTTGATGTTGTCAGACAGCAGATAACTTGTTAACTGTGGACACTATTTTGAGCAAGTGTGCAAATAGCCTGTGCTGAGTGGGTTATACAAGAAAAAAAAAAGTTAAGGTCTCTTCCCTTAAGCAGTGTATGTTCTGTTTCAGAAGATACTGTTAAGATTTGTGAATCCTCACTCAGTTACATAATAGGCTGTGAAAAAATCCAGAAGCGTATAAAAGTGAGAGAGCTAAAAATAACTGTTAGCAAGGAAAACCCAGGATGACAAAAGAGTAAACTCTATTGTTAATCCTTATTTTTTTTAACCACTGTTTTTGGCTCATCTATGATATGACTCAAGTGTTATGACATTGATTTTGAAACAACACACAGCTTTAGTGAAAGCGTCGCGGAGGTTTCACATAATATTTATGATCCAGGGTATTTTGACTACTCTTATGCTGACATGAGTATTTCTGAATAGTGTTGATATTTATATAATACTAATGAAGCCAAAAGCTCATGTTGGACTAAGCATTTCTCTCGATCTGTTTAGAATAGTTTGTAATGAATGATGTAAATACATCCATACAACCATATAATTTACTGATATTATTTTGTAGTTAAAAATAAAGTGATTCAAAACCTTAGAAAATAGAATAATTTAATTTGATGTCGCATGAGTCCCCAGAATTAATTTGGAATGATTCATTCCCTTTTTGATAGCCTTTTAGTCCAACTTTCATTTTATAGAAAAAAATGAAAAGCGAATAATGATTTTTAGGGTTGTACTTCGGATAGAATGTCCTATCTACATGTGAAACAAATCCTAGTGCTCTGAAAAAGTGGCGTGGATAATTCCAAATCAGGGGGAGAAAAGCACTTCCTTTTGGCTTTTGAATGAATTATGTATTTTTTTTCCTGTAGACTGGTCTTTCTAGTTAGATACTGCTTAGACTAAAATTAAATTGGTTTTCAATCTATTCTCTTAGCGTATACCAACTTACAGTGGGCCAGTAGGATGTCAGTAACAAACCCGCCTAAGATTAAAAAAATTCGCAGTGGCTAATATACAAAGTGGATAAAATACATGTGTTTAGTTGAGAATTGGCTACAGATAAGTGACTACTGATTTTGTTCCTATCCTAGCTGTGTGTGTGTGTGTGTGTGTGTGTGTGTGTGTGTGTGTGTGTGTGTATGCTTTAACACCAATTCTGGTTGTAGCATAGAGCTGCTGAGTTACATCTGCTTCTGCCTAATTAACTCTGTTGGTTGGTGTCAGATGAGAGCTAATTTTGAGATTAAATTGAGGAGTGGGGTGTGTGTGTGTGTGTCTGTGGCTGGGGGAGGGGAGAAGGAGGATCTAAGGTTGCTCGGTTGTTTTGTGTAAGATCAAAATGTAACTATTCACAATGTTGTTTTAAATTTACTTTTTGCCGTTGAAGTGAAAATGATCACTAATGTCCCGAAGTGTGACCTGTGCCAGAATATACTTACTCTTGTGGAAACTGGTACAGCTTTCTCTTAAGTGCAGTTATTGGCCATATCGTGATTATCCAGTCAGTACATAGAGGCCAGGTGACCTTTGGGACAAATAGTGGATGTTTCCTGGGAAGTTAATAACTGAGCTTCAAACAACATTTGACTGCTGTTTTCAGACAAAATATTATACCTGCCTGGCTATTTGACTAATACCAAGATTTTTATTTTCCCCTCTTGTGATGAAATTCTTTCTTAGACTCTATCACAGCCTGAATCTTAAAAAAATATTTATTTATTTATTTATTTATTTATTTTGAGTGGGCTCCACGCCCAGTATGGGGTTTGAACTAATAATCCTGAGATCAAGACCTGAGCTGAGATAATACTTAACCGGCTGAGCCACCCGGATGCCCCTATCACAATATCTGATTTTTAAAATTTGGAAAACATATCTGGTCTTAAAGAAGAGCAAAATTTTTTTCTTTAAGCACTGCTCTGGGGCTTCATTTCCTGTCCTGAATTCCATGTTCGTAAATACCCTTAAGTGGTAGGAAAGAGTTAATACAACACCGATAGTAAAGTGCCAATAAACTCATTGCAGTTGTTTGTATTGGATAGTTGTGAAGATCCATAGATGGTTCCTGAATTGGAAGAATGTCTTTATGCCCAAATTAACACTTACTGTTTTTTCCTTTGGCAGATTTGCTTGAAGATCTGGACAATCTTTTTTGTCATGGACTGTTAATACATTTGGAGTTCCAATTCTGGTATTTTCCCTTATTTTATTATATTTTTTAGATATAAAATGTCAGTCTTATTGAAATGTGTTGTTAATGGATATGAATGATTCTATTGATTGTGTGTAAAGGTTGTGGTAATAGCCTGTCATAAAGGTATATTTTGAGTATTTATTAGTTTTTGTTTTAAGGTATGTTCATTTTCTTGTGTAACAAAAGTGCCTGAGAGCACCTTTGCAATGTTGGATACTTATCTGTGACCTCTCCTCCTGCTTCCTGCAGTTGTATTTTATGCAATCAGATTAAATTAGTTGATTCATTCTGAGTAAATGATGAAAGATGAAATAATTAACTTGGACATAGTGAAATATCTTCTAATGAAATTTTGCCCCAAACCATTTAGTTTGGAAAGATGTGTCCTATTCTAAACTTAACACACAATGAGTCCCATGTTCTGTCTTGAAAGTAGTTGCACTATGAAAGCCAGTGATTTCATTCCTAAACACACCATATTCCAAGTCTAACATTTTTTTCAGTGATTTATGTAATGGCACAAAGGGGAGCGCTTATTAGATTTGCAGATGACATAGATGACAGAATCAAGATTCAAAACGATCTAACAGGTTGGAAGATAGACTCAAACCAACAAAATGAACTTGAACGGTAATAAATTTTAAATCCCAGCGTTTATATTTGCACAAGGAAGGAAATGGAAAGACTCAGCTTGACAGCATTTTTGAAAGAAGAGCTGGGATTTTTGTTTGGATCGCATGCTTGGCATGAGTCAGTTGTGTGGCAGGGCTGTAAAGAAAGTTCACATAACCTTGGATTACATTTATGCTTGGATAATGCCTGGACTGCCAGATTTTAAGATGGGCATTAGCCAAACTAGTGAGCAACCAAAAGAAGGAAGGGCTTGGAAACCACGTGATGTGGAAGTGTTCAGGAACTGGAATAAGAGTGGTCTGAAGTGGGGCGGGAGGTAGAATGGAGTTCAGTTTTAGTGGTTTTCAAAAGGTTCTTGTTTTCAAATATTTGAAAGCCTGTCACATTAAAGAATTAGTAAGAATTTCTTGGGATTGTTTTAGGGAAACCAGGACTAGAGGGTAGAAGTTATAGGAAGACAGATTTTGGTTCTTGTGAGCACGGAATATGTTATTACAGGTAGAGCTGTCCAACAGTGAGTGAACTGCTTCAAAAAGTGATAAATTCTCTGTCACTGGAAGTATTTTAAGACTTGATGGCTCATCTGTTGGGGTTATTGAACAAGGGATCTTTTACTGGATAACTAGAGATTAGATGGGATGACCTCTCCAGTCTCTTTAGCCCCAAGTTTCTGAATCCGAGGGGGAAAAAATGAAGTGAACATACAGTTTACTGACTGCAAAGAGGACAATCCTTTTTAAACTGCCTCTTTCAGGCTGACTGAGCAAGTATAGTTCAGTGGCCCAGTTTTTCAGCAGCAGAGCAAATGTTATGTTTTTCATCGTATCTGGCTAAAGTTTTGAGGAGAGACGTTATTTTCCCCTTGTAGGTGTGTTAAATAAATAACCAGAGATAAACTTAATTTTTTTAATGAGGCATTTTTCAAAACGTACAGGCAGTTGCATTAATGGGAAGTGATGAGAGCTTCTATACGTTGAATATTAGTTATCACATTCACTTAATTCTCTTTTAACACTCCAGTGAGGGATCTACTGTTATTGCCCTTCAGGTAAGGTGACTGAATCGTAAGTCATTTATCCAGGGTTTCTCCAATAGATGTTGGTAGAGCTGGTATTCAGACCATTAGTCTGATTTCAGAGGAGGTCGTGGCTCAGGTGAAGATAGCACTGGACTTGGATTTTAGAATAATGACATTTGAGCCTTAAGTTTACTGTAGACTATTTCCGTGAGTGAGTTCCCTCTTCCCCAGTTTCTCTCAGGTTTACCCAGAGTTGTCTTGCAGATTAAATGACAAATCACATGTGAGCATACTCTGTAAACTTGAATCTGTAAAAAGAGTTCAGATGTGAATCTTACCAGTGGAAGACAAGATAAGAGCCCGGATCTGACACAGCTCTCGGCCAGGGTGTTCTTTGCAGGTGTACTCAGTACAGATTGGAGATGTGGTTTTGGTGCACACCAGGAGGCTTTCAGGGAGCAGCTGTTTACCTAGAATCAGATTTGTATGAACCTTCCTTGTATTGAGCAGGTATTAAAATACCTAGATTGGTATATTATTTAAAAGGTGAAGGGTTATGATACCATATTAGTTTCAGCTTTCCAGCCTGTGGGTTAGAGAGTGTCACAGACCCTTTGCAAAGGGATGGGACGATATGATTCTGTAGAAGTGGCTAGATGGGAAATTTTCTTACATGTGAAACTTGGGGAAATACAGTATCTAGCTGAAATAGAAGAATCGGGATTATTGCCTTCTTTTCCCTCCAAGTTTAAGATTTCTTGAACGAGGTTAATGTACAGTAGAGCCTTGAACAACATGGGTTTGAACTGTGTGAGTCCACTTAAACATGGATTTTTTTTATAAATACAGTACTATAAGTGTATTTTCTTGTCCTTATAATTTTCTTAATAACATTTTCTTTTCTCAAGGCTACTTTATTGTAAAAATACAGTATATAATACATATAATGTACAAAACATGTGTTAATCAACTGTTATATGTTGGTAAGGCTTCCAGTTAACAGTAGGCTGTTAGTAGTTAAGTTGTGGGGGAATCCGAAGTTATACATAAAGTTTTCATAATCCCCCGTGTTGTTCAAGGGTCATTGTACTTTCATCAGAGTTTTTGTGTTATAGACTTATTCTTTGAGGTTGGTTTTATGTTTTTGATAGACATATATCTTGAACCACTCAGGTAATTTTATTAATTTCAATAAAGGTTAATCCATTAAATAAGTAACGTAGGTGTGATCTTTTAAATGCCCCATAAATGACTTCATATAAATAACGAGTGAAAATCCTGAAAAAATTTCCTTCTCAGACGATGACCCAATTTCTGGTTAGGAAATATAATCACTGTGGCTTTGTTACATAATACCTGCCTGTCATTACTTCTGTGGTCCTTTTGCATCTGCAAAGTAATACTAAAGAGTCTTTTGTTTTTAGAAGTTCCATTATTAAGAGCCTCTTTCCCCTTTTTATCCTTTAAGGTCTTGATTTCCTTGTTAAAGATGTTCTTCGCCCGAATGCAGTCTTTCCTGTTGGTAAAATAAGACAACTATCAACATTGCCTGTGTGTCCTGTCTTTAATCTCTTAAGGATGGATGTTTGTGAGGTTTTGCTTAATAAGGTCTGGAATATTCTGCCCATGTGTTGAGTTGTAAATGACTTTTAAAATGTTTAAGTCCTGTTAAATACAAGGAGAACCTCTATGGGTAACTTTGGTATTGAAGAAGTCATTTGTCAACCATGGTAAAACTTGCAAACCCACTTTATACAGAGTGGATTCTTGAAGCTATACAGAAAATAAAAAAGCAAAAGCAAAGGCCCTCTGAAGAGAGAATCTGCCATGCAGTCAGCACTTCCCATGGGTTGGATAAGAAGACGGTCTCTGAGCAGCTGGAACTCAGTGTTCAGGATGGCTCAGTTCTCAAAGTCACCAACAAAGGCCTTGCCTCCTATAAGGACCCAGACAACCCTGGGCGCTTTTCATCAGTTAAACCAGGCACTTTTCCTAAGTCAACCAAGGGGTCTAGGGGATCATGTAATGATCTCCGCAACGTGGATTGGAATAAACTTTTAAGGAGAGCAATTGAAGGACTCGAGGAGCCAAATGGCTCCTCCCTGAAGAACATTGAGAAGTATCTCCGAAGTCAAAGTGATCTCACGAGCACCACCAACAACCCAGCCTTTCAGCAGCGGCTGCGACTAGGGGCTAAACGCGCAGTGAACAATGGGAGGTTACTGAAAGATGGACCGCAGTACAGGGTCAATTATGGAAGCTTAGATGGCAAAGGGGCTCCCAAATATCCCAGTGCTTTCCCATCCTCGCTACCACCCGTCAGCCTTCTACCCCATGAGAAAGACCAGGTAAGTGAAGAGAAGGTTCTAATACATTCTAAATATTGCCCGTCTGACAGGCACAGTTTCAGTTAAATTTTGTATGAACAAAAGTTCCAAGTGAAGTTGAATAAAATCAACTGTTTTGCCTTAAAAGCAGGCATTCATATTTTAAAATCTGCATCATTTATAATATAAATTGTTCTGTACTGTTGTACTGTGTATTGAGGGCTTCCTCACTGGTTGATTAAGAGCTTAATGTGATGATTATGTGATTTGTTTTTTAAACTAATTGGTGAGTGCTTGAAGGGACCTGGATAGATAACTTTTTTTTTCATTAACATATAATGCATTATTTGCCCCAGGGGTACAGGTCTGTGAATCATCAGGCTTACACCTTTCACAGCACTCACCATAGTACAAACCCTCCCCAATGTCCATAACCCATCCACCCTATCCCTACCCTCCCACCCCCTAGTAACCCTCAGTTTGTTTCATGAGATTGAGAGTCTGTTATGGTTTGTCTCCCTCCTGATCCATCTTGTTTCATTTTTTCCCTCCCTACCCCCCACGACCCCCCGCCCTGCCTCTCAAATTCCTTATATCAGAGAGATCATGGGATAGTTGTCTTTCTCTGATTGACTTATTTCTGGATAGATAACTTTAATCGTTCATCAAGGCAGGACCATACATATTTCAGAAATCTAAGAAAAGCTATCATGTATTTTTCTCTCAAAATTTTAAAATTATAGTTTATTTTTTCCAGTTTATTGAAGTATAATTGATGAAATTTTTTTTTTCAGAGAAGATGACTGTAGACTAGTTATGTTAATACTCATAACCTGTGGATTCCTGGAATTGTTTTAATATGTGACCCAAATCCTACCTATTTAGAGTCATTTATTATTGTCGACTTCTCAGTGGGTGAAAGTGAATGTTCATTTTGCCTCATACCGTATCTTTTCTTACACTCTTTTGTTTCTCTGGGTCTTGTGTTATTTCTGTAGTGTATATATATATATATATATATGCACACATACATGGCAGATTTCTCTTTAAGTGACAGCTACAATTTTAAGTATTGGAGTAAGATTTTTGTTTCATTTCAAAGCTACTAAAGTTAACCTCCCAAACTAAAACCAAAGTAAACCAATAGCAAATTGTTTATATTTTCAGGCCTTTTATTGTTGTTAGAAAGAGTGGTTGTATGTGTTGACTACATTTTTAGAAAATTGTGATGGAGACACAAGTGTTAAGAAAAGTTGTGCAGCTGATGGCTTGTTTTTCCTCTTTGGATGCTGCCTGCTCTTGAGATGGCCTCCGCTTCCCTCAGTGGTTTAAGCTGATAGAAGCCCAGCTCCGGAAACTGGGTAGGACCACGTGATTTGCCTTCCACAGACTAATCGAAACCCTAGCAATTATTTCTTAATCGTACTTTTATTTTATTAGTTTTCCTCAGATTTATTTATCTTTTGGTGGCATTTATGTTTGTGTAACCAACCCTCAATTCTTTATGAGAAAATGTGGGCATAAAGAAAGAAGTAAACTTAGAAAAAAAATTTTTTAATAACATTTGTTTCAAAAAAATATATTGAATGACTCAAATCGTAATTGCTGTGTCTGACACAGCCACATCAAGCACTTCTGTTTCTCATTAAATATTTTTATAAAAACTTAACACACCATAGGCAAATTCCTTAAGGGAGTGTAGAGCCACTTCTTGGTGGATTTGGATATCTTTGTTTTTAAAACCTGTGCATTACCCAGAGGCATATGAAGGTTTTATAATTACCAGGTACATGGACTAATTCGGGCAGCTTTAGGCACCTTAATAGTATGTTTCAGTACTTTTGTGTCCCGGGGTATCTTTACTTGTGATAGAAATCACTACACGTTTTCCACAGTCCCTTTCCTGTTCTTCCTTTAACCTTGCCCTTCATTTCTTGCTAACCTTATCTTTTTTTTCATGCAGCATCTGTATGGAAGTATTTTTAGTCTAAAGGAAAATTCATGTCTGAAAGTATCTAGCATTGAGAACAGAGTAATTTATTGCTTAGCCTGCAATTGTTACTTGCTCTTTCTATGATGCTGATCGTTTTATATTGTCCAGTTAGCATCATCATCGAACAAGGAAAACAGAGAAAATGTGTCTTAAAATCTTTACTTGATGGAATTTGGAGATCAGTTGTGTAGTAATTTAATCATAATCTAATTCTTAAAAAAGAACAAGTGAAGCTTAATAAAAATCATATCAAATCAACTTGACCATAAGCAGTTGTATTGTTTGTATTGTATATCGCAGTAGTATTTTTCCTTGAAAAATGTAATACTGCCCTTTGATATTACAAGTGGTAAATTGTTTACAACCATGTAGACTTGCTAAGTAAATGTAATAGAAAGTCTTTAAAAAAATTTTTTTAAGATTTTATTTATTTATTTGACACACAGAGAGATCATAAGTAGGCAGAGAGGCAGGCAGAGAGAGAGGAGAGAGGAGGAAGCAGGCTCCCCGCTGACCAGAGAGCCTGATGCAGGGCTCGATTCCAGGACCCTGAGATCATGACCTGAGCTGAATGTAGAGGCTTCAACCCACTGAGCCACCCAGGTGCCCCTGTAATAGAAATTCTTAACCTGGGCCCATGAATGAGCTTGAGATAGAGCGGTCACAAATCCCCAGAAATTGAATATAAATTCATCTGTATCCACACGTTTTTCTTTTTTTTTTTTTTTTTTTAAAAGTTTTTTTTTTTTTTTTTATTCATTTGACACAGAGAGAGAGATTACAAGTAGGCAGAGAGGCAGGCAGAGAGAGCGGAGAGAGGAGGAAGCAGGCTCCCTGCTGAGCAGAGAGCCCGACGCGGGCCTCGATCCCAGGACGCTGAGATCATGACCTGAGCCGAAAGCAGAGGCTTTAACCCACTGAGCCACCCAGGCGCCCTCCACACGTTTTTCTAAGGTTAGGGTCTATTGTGGTTTTTTGTTTGTTTTGTTTTTATTTCATCAGATTCTCAGAGGGATCCAAAATGTTAAATAGCCAATGTGAATATTTTAGTACTCTAGAAAGAATTTGTTGTTTCTTATGTCCTAGTTGGCTTTTGATTATTCTTACTTTATAGTTGTTGAACGTGGGTCTGAATGTAGACTGTTTGTACTGCGGTTTCGTGTCTATAGGACTTTCTCTAATACATTTGAAGGGCAGATTATCGTTCTCGATGTGATAGAAATCGAGATTCAAATAGTGTTTGAATTGTGGGAGGCACTTATGATACAAATGACAACTGTACAGAGATGGAGTCATCTCACAATTTAGCCAACCTGAGGTCTCGCAGAGAAGCTGTTGCTCTAGTTACTTTTGCTGAGTAGTTTCATTTAATTGTGAAAATGAAAACAAAAGTAAAAATAATAACTAACATTTCTTAACACTTAAATGCTGGCAGTATTCCAAGTGCTTTACATTTATCTTCTCCTTGACTTACACAATAACTGTGAGGGCCACAGGATTACTACCCTGATTTTGCACATGAAAAACCGAGGCTCAAAGCCTAAGTAACTTGCTCAAGATCTCTGACAGAACTGGTGAGGGGTGAAACCAAGAGTCTGAGGAGATGGCGTGACTGCAGATGTCTTCCCTGCTGGGCTGTACGCTGGTCAACAGTGGTGGCTCTTCATGAACAGTAAAAGCATCTCTTCCATTTCCTCACATGTTTAGGAGCAGTTTTTTCTCAACAAATAGATTTCTGGCATTTTAAGTCTGGTAGTTGCAGTGAGCTTATTAGTTTTTAAAGCAGGTACTATTTACAATATTAGCAATATGGGAAAGCAGTAGGGAAAGTAGTAAATCTTGTCTAATTAGATTTAACATCATCATCATTCCTATGCATGGCTGTTAGGAGGAACACAATGCAAGTTAATACAGAAGGGCTCCTTCCTTTCTGAAATGTAATTGCACATCTTCTGATAGTCTAGAATTCAAATTGGATATTCCCACACTGGCTCCTTAGCATAACTTCTTTGTATTTATTTAAGAGCGCTCTCTTTGGTGAGGTGATATGGAAATGAATTAAACCACGGAAGATAAAACTTTATCTTTGACTTGGTGAGGGAACTCCTAAAGGATAGTATTAGTGTTTCTCATTAAAAGTGGTAAAGCTCAATTAGGTCAGATTATGAGGACTTTGGAAAGTCAAATATTCTGAGAGAGACTTCGGTTATCACCACACACTTTGTATTTTTAAGATTCCATTTGAGTATTTGGGGTTTCGCCTTTTTATGAAATCAGTTTAGTTCCATTTTAAACAGATTCCTTTGTATTCCACTTTCTTGGTGATATTTTGCAGAATCACTGAGTATCAAATACTGCTGTTGGCGGTACAGCACACGACACGGGACCTGATTTCAGGCTGCTACAGCCGGAGGGGCGGTGCTTCTAGTCTCAGGCGGGGCTCTTGATGTTTTTTCCTGAAGAACTGAAATGACTATGAGAATCTTGCAGAAGCCTTCCAACAGGATGATAAAAGCGATGATACTCTCTGTAAGAAAAAAGTACAGATGAGTTTAAAAAGGAGCACAGGTGATCTGAAATGGGGCCGAGAGACAAAACTGTGTTAAAAATCACTTGTGGTCCTGGCTTGTTCAGTTGTTCATTGTTTGCCCCCCACTCCCTTTTAGGGAGATATTTTTATTAGGGCTTTTGGCAGTGTTACCAGTGTGAAATATTTCCGTAAATATAAGATGAGTGTACATCCTACGTTACTTTCTCGTGTTGTGTAAATGCCATGAATGAAAGAACTTTATTTTTAGATCCCTTTCTTGGGTTCTTTCGACTTTGTCCTCGCCTCTCCAGTCCCATTATCCTGCCCTAGAGAGACCCTCCTTGTCTTTCTCTGGGACTTGTCCAATTGCCTTACTTCGTGAAGGACCATTCACTAGTCCATATTGTTCTTGGATGTGGCAGGCTTCCAGAAGTCCCTCGGCCGGAGGGGGATTGTTCTTAGTCTCAGACTCTGGATCTTTCTGGCAGTAATGTGTGTATTTTTTATCTGCTAATTATAGAGAGTCCAAGTGTCCTCCTCTCTGTTGACCTTCTTAGTTTTCCTTTGAATTGGTGTCCTTTGTATTGCAGATGTCACGCTTCTCAAAGACTGCTTAGCTATGTGTGTTCAGCTGGAAGTGGGATGGAGCCCTAAATATTGTGAAAGATACTCTTGGTATAATCTGAATTTTGGAACTGGTATGGATGAAAGTCGGTTTTAGAATGACTAACGTCGGTCAGAAACCTATTACCATGTGGGAGACTAGGTGGATCAGATACCTGCTGTTTCAGGGTCAGGGAAGGAAAAATATTGTAGTTTATGTTGTTCCTGTAATTAAGCTTCAGTAGTTCTTCCAGATAGCAGACTATCTGAGGACGACTTTTGTGAGCAGAGAATACCAGTTGTTGAGGCATTATTGAGAGAGCACTTGGATTGTCTCAAACTAGTTAGTCGGGTCAAGGGAAAGATAAAATGAAGAGTGAATGGGTCTTTTCTGTTGGACTCGGAGGCATGACAGCTTGTTCCACTTTTGAGCTTTGATCAAGATGGGACTTGTCTAGACTTCTAATGAAGTAGGCTTCAGGTAAAAGTAGCAACATTATGTCAGGGGATTTTTGCCTGAAAATGAGTCTTAAACATTCCTTTTAACTCTCTGGATCGTAGACGCACTTGATCTCAGAGCTGTCTTTCCGACAACATGTGATCCTGTCCTGAATGATCTATGTGTAGATCAGTCTGTTTGCTGATTTCCTCATGTCATTTTCTTCCGAGCATCAGGGCCTCTAAGGGTGTGGTTTGGGTTTTTTTGTTTGTTTTTGTCTTTTTACTAATTCTGGATATTTTCAGCAGCTTCCAGGAATTTACCTTTGTATTCCATGTACCTGTTTGGCTTACAAGAGCCAAATCTGATATACTTGCAGTACCAAGAAAATCTTTGTTTTATAGCTTTGAAGTTATTTAACAGGGCTGTTGGCTGATTCATTCAGATTGTATCTGGAATGGCAAAGGTTTTTATTCATTCTTTCTCTGTAGACTTTATTTTAATAAGTAGTACATTTTAAGGTTTCTCAGAATGAAGGTCTCGTTCTTTTTATGTCTTTGTGCATTAATCATGTGCAAAGGATACATGAGAAAATGTCATTGTTCTATCATTGCAGTGGCAAATTTTGATTGTCAGGCCCACGACTTTTTGTTTAGTTTACAAACTGTTTTCTTGGCTAGCACATTAAACTACCTAGATTTGAAGAAACTGTTCATCTCTAGTCATGCCAGCATTTCAGACGTGAGTCTGCATCTTCTCAGGTACCTTGATCTCTGTGATCTATTAATGTTTCTGAGTACATAAACATCAATTAGCTGACTAAATCAAAGTTAGCAAATGAGTCAGCTGTGTAGTTTGTAACATTTCGAGTTAGCAGGGCCTTGAGAAAAACATGTTTGTATTTGTGTGTAGGTGCCCTTATCTCGCGGTCTTCAGGTGGTGATGGGGGGTTTGGGAGAAGAGGAGGTAGGGCAGGGCCGTATAAAGCACTGATCCGTTACTAGGCTCCTGCTTGGGGCCGGACGGCTTTTCCCACAGCCGGCTCCAGGAGCTGCAAACTGTATACCGTTGTTTTTTCTTTTATATGTGAGCCTCCTAAGTCACAGAATATTAACGGGGAGCCTAACTTTTTGCTTTATGAAAGGTAGTATTTTGAAAAATCTGCAAAATGAACTATAGAGCCAAACGTTCGAGAGTGAATGTTACTAGATTTAAGCTGTGAGTCTGGTCTTTACAAAGCTACAAAATAAATACTAATCAGTGGTCTAAGTAAAATCCAGGAAGGATTTGTGTTAATTTGACAAGTAGGTTTAGAATTCTTTAGCCGTTATTTTTTAGAAACCAGCTTTGTTCAGACATCCTTTCTCTAATTTGCTTCACTTTTGATCTTTGATAAAACCAGCTGCAATTTTGTTTCATTAACAAACTTAACTGTTTAACAGATGTTTGTTTTGGCTTGATTGTGTCCTTTCTATTAGAAACAGCATAACATACATAGAAACCATGCTGGGCCTTTTCCTGTCTGTAGCTAGACGGGCGTTTCAGAAGAACAACTTGATTTTATTTACAAGTTCAATTTTTGTTCCTCTGTGCTGTCATGGTAGGTATGCAAACATTCTAGCTCTTGTTCCCCCTGTCAGGGAGGTCTTTTGTTCTTAATCCTCCATCTGTTAGCCCAGTACCCCCCCCCCTTTTTTAAGCATTGCAGAACCCTAGCATACAGGGAAGAGGAATTGCAGAAGAGGTAATTGAGATATCAGTGACTCTTCTACAGTTCAAGGGAGGGAATGAGACTAGCCTGGTGAATTTAGATAATTTCTTCCATCTTCTTTGATGTCAGTAAGCTGCCATATGGACAGCAGTGAGGCCTACAGGAAGGAGGTGAGCTTTGGTCTGGCTGCCTGTGATACTCAGAGCGATGTGGGCCGGGAGCCAGAGGCGGGCAGCCCTTGAATGTTTCTGTGGTGGTTTCTGATGCGGCCAGTCCTGATTTTTGCCCATGGTCTACTGCCGTGCTTGTGATCCTCTCAGATCATAAATGGGCATGATGAAAGTCAAGAAATAGGGGTTAG
Organism: Ailurus styani; assembly: GCA_002007465.1. Classification (NCBI taxonomy): domain Eukaryota; kingdom Metazoa; phylum Chordata; class Mammalia; order Carnivora; family Ailuridae; genus Ailurus; species Ailurus styani. Next base: position 793,579 of record LNAC01000047.1, on the reverse strand, counting down.
AGTTTACATGGGGTAAGAGAAACAATGGTAAGAGAGGCAAAGAATGCTTACACCCAGAGCCAGTATTAAGGGGCATCCAATGTTGATTCCTATTTGATACTTGGTCAGCTTACTTCCAAAACGGGTATTTTGATATCATGTAGACGCTTCTACCTTCCATCAAAACCCAACCCTAGCTATTGAGCCTCGAGATGTGAGTAACGCTGCAGAAAACGGGGTCCGCTAGTGGAAGCGTGTGGGCTGTTGGAAGAACCAGAGTTATTCCATTTTGGCTCCTGGCCCCTTATGAGGAGACTGGGAAAGAAAGGTAGGCAGTGACGGGAACCAGGAAGGTATTTTTCCCCTTAACTTTGTAGTTTGTGAAATTGCCATGTTTCAGAAAAGTTGAAAGAATAGTACAGCAAGCGCTTTATTTCTTTCACTTAGATTCTCCAGTTGTTAACACTTTGGTACATTTGTTCTTTCTCTTCCGACTTTGTGTGTATACAAATACGTACCCACAGTCATAATTTTTGGCTGAACTCTTTAAAAATAAATGGCAAGAGTTATGTTAAGATGTTATGATATTCAGTCATAGTAATAATCATTATATACTGAGGAACATTTTCCTGTATAACCACAATACTATTATTTCATGTAAGAAATTCAACAGTGAAACAAGAGTGTTATCCAGTAGACCGTATTTTCCCAAATGGTCCCAGAATGTCACTAATAACTTTTGTTTCTAATCTGGGATCCAGTTAAAGATTGTGCATTGCATTTGGTTGTTATATCTTTAATAGAGGACGGTTTTCCCTCTCTTTTTGCTTTTCACATCAGTGGGGTTTTTTTGTGGTTTACTTTTTGATTTTTTTTTTTTTACAATTTTTAAAAATTAAAATTTTTTTTCTAAGTGACACATGATTACGTCTGTGACGTTTTCGTCAAGTCTAGGATAATTATCTTATGGGATGTCCCATAATTAGTATTTATGTGATTGCGTCCTCATGATACACCTTTTTGGCAAGACTACTGTGTGAGTGATGTCCTATCAGGAGATACATCCTTTTAGGTTGTCTTGTTATGGTGGTGCTTATTTGGTCACTTGGCTAAGGTGCTGTTAGGTGTATCTTTACCATGTGATTGGTGAATGGTATGTATTAGCTTTTTCATTTGTGTATATTAGCTTTCTATTACTGCTGAAACAGACTACTGTGAACTTAGTAACATAAAACAATGCGGATTTATTGTCTTACCAGTTCTGCAGGTCCGAAATCCAACATGGGCCTCCCTGGGTTGAAAGGGGAGTGCAGGTAGGGAGCCTGTAGGGAAGAATGTGCTTCCTTACCTTTTCCAGCGTCTGTGTGCCGCCCGCGTTCCTTGGCTCCGGCTTCCTCCCTCGTCTTCAGAACCAGCGACCCTGTCGCTCTCACACCATTTTTCCCTAGTCACATCTCCGACCACCACCCGGGCAGCTTTTAAAGGATTCGTGTGATTAGACTGAGGCTGTTTAGTTAATCCGGGATAATCTCCCCATCTCAAAACCCTTGACTTAATCCTACCTGTCGGGTCCTGTTGCCGTATAAGGCGACAGATTCTCGGTGTCAGGAAGAGGATGCTGGGTGGGGGGGTCGTGCAGTATTCTGCTTGCCGCGCAGCGGTGTCGGTATCCTCACCTAAATTAGGTTTGACTTTGGAGTTTGCAGATCTTTCAGGGTTTGGGTGCTGTGATATAACAGAGTCTATAAATCTGCTTAGAAAAGAATGAATCACAGTTTATGGGGTTAATGCTGGCTGAAGGCTGGGAGTTCAGGCCGCCTGAGCTCTCGGTCTGACGGTACATCCTGAATCATTTCCATAAGAACAGGAACAGGGGCTGCCTCCTGCCTCCACTTAGTGTTTCTTGACTCACAAATTTAGCTGAAGGATGGATTTGGCAGATTTTAACAATAGGAGTTTGGATATCCAAACTGTTCTCTGAGAAGTGCATTTAAAGTTGTAGAGAAGGATCTTTCTTTAAATGCCCACGGAGTGCATGAAAAGAATATATAAGACAATAAAGATAGGATCTTTGGTGACATTTTAAATTACTAAATATCATCAGAAGAATTTTGAAGAATCTTATGTCTGTTATTTAAATTTAATTAGAAAACTGTAAATAGGCTGAAAAAGAAACTGACTTATTTTAAAAAGAATAATATCATGCTTACAATGTTATGCCAATTATATCTCAGTAAAGTTGGAAAGTAAAATATGCAGGTAGATATATATTGTATTCTTTCAGTTCTTAGTAAAAAAACTCAGAAAAGGGCGCCTGGGTGGCTCAGTGGGTTAAAGCCTCTGCCTTCAGCTCAGGTCATCATCTCAGGGTCCTGGGATCGAGGCCCGCATCGGGCTCTCTGCTCAGCAGGGAGCCTGCTTCCTCCTCTCTCTCTGCCTGCTTCTCTGCCTACTTGTAATCTCGCTCTGTCAAATAAATAATAAAATAAAATCTTAAAAAAAAAAACTCGGAAAAGATAAATATCAAATCAAGATTCACAAAGACGGTTAACCTCAAGGATTCTTTTTCTTTCATTTTAGAGTGTTTTAGTAGACTCTCCCGTGGTAGCTGCACTCAGTTGGAATGTTTTGGAGATGCTCTTCCAATTGTTAAAGAATAACTGTTTCGTTATCAGCCTGTAAATGTGCTCTCCACAGCTGATAAAAAAGGACGATCTTCTCATCTGATGAGCTCTGACCCTCTGTAAACCTTCCAACTTATCTCATTTTCCACCAGCTATTGAAATATAACGAGATGCCAACAATTACATCTTCACAAAGCATTTATACCAACTTATAAAATTACCTCTTTAGTGGAAAATTGTGTAATATCTTGATTTCAATTTCGCATGGCATGTTGGTTAGCAATAAATCTTGCTGGGGTATGCACACAATCCTGCAGGCAGTTTGCAGAACATTGATCAGGTGCAAATTGTGTGTATTTTTCTAGCTTCTGAAAATTTCAGAGCCAAATGAAATAAATAGATATCACCCAGACCAGCATTTTTAGGTCGTTTTTAATCTGACATAGTAGACCATCATCATGTATCTTGCAGGAAGTACCTTGACTCTTCTAAAATTCATCATTTGTTTTTTTTTTTTTTTAAATATTTTATTTATTTATTTCACAGGGGGAGAGAGATCACAAGGAGGCAGAGAGGCAGGCAGAGAGAGAGGGGGAAGCAGGCTCCCTGCTGAGCAGAGAGCCCGATGTGGGCCTCGATCCCAGGACCCTGAGATCATGACCTGAGCCGAAAGCAGAGGCCTCAACCCACTGAGCCACCCAGGCGCCCTAAAATTCATCATTTGTGTTTTGTCTATTTTAAATTTCCCCATTTTGTCTGTGATATACAACAGAAGAAAAAGAGCATGGTTAAAACATGTCCTTATACCTTGTAAAGTGTGCTTAATAAACAGTTCTTACTGGATTTGAAGGCTCTATAGAAACATGCAAGAAGATATTAATATTAAACACTGAGTGCTTACTGTGTACCAGGTAATAATCTAAATGCTTATTATATACAAGATAATGTTGTATGAACTCTGAGAAATAAGTACTGTTATTAACGGAATTTTGCAGATGAAGAAACAGACCAGGGAAGGTACCTTTTCCAAGAGTGCACAGGAAGTGTTGGAACTGGCATTTTAATCCTGGCACACAGGTTGGAGTAGAGCCACAGCATCACTTTCTAGGCTTCTCATTTACTGGGATGAAATCAACACATATCTACAGAATTCTAACATGTAAAGCACTGTATGAGGCACTGTAGAAATTACAAAATATAAATGATATTCAAGTGGTAATTAAGATTATCAGTTGAAACATGCCAAGACACGCAGCTATATGATTCCTTCTCAAATGACCAGTGGGGTAGTGTTCATTTACAGCGTGATTGAAATCTTCTTTTCTATAAGAGTGAATAATAACCACCAACATTTCGGGGCTCCTGGGGTGGCTCGGGCATTTAAGTGTCTGCCTTCAGCTCAGATCATGATCCGGGGGTTCTGGGATTGAGTCCCACATCAGGCTCCTTGCTCAGCGGAGAGTCTGCTTCTCCCTCTCCCTCTGCCCCTGCCCCCCCTGCTTGTGTGTATGCTCTCTCTCTCTCAAGTAGGTAAAAATAAAACCTTAAAAAAATAACCACCAGCATTTCTGTATTACTTACCATGAGGCAGGCACTACTTAAAGTGCCTTAAATATAGTTAACTTGCCGATGAGGTGGTACTTCTTTTCATTCTTAGTTTACAAAGGAGGGAGTTGAGGCACACAGGGTTAAAGGACTTGCCCAAGGTCACAGCTGTTGTGTAGGAGAGCCAGGATTCAAACCCAGGCATCTTGGCTCCATAGTCTCTACACTTAACCAGTATGCTGCACAAACTCTTACTTGCCTCATGAAGAAAAACAACTTCTATAGATATTGAAGAGTTACACAGGTTCCTATAAACTTGGACCTCTAAGTGCCTTTTTAGTGTTTGTAATAGGAATCACTGAAAAGACTTAAAGTTTATAGTATGACATCACATAAGGTGGCTCTTCCCAGGTGATGATGTTCTGAGGTAGAATGAAGTACATCTTTTTAAGATGTTCATGCTGCTGATAATGTTCTGAGATTCAAAGCCTCTGAGAAGTTCTGATATTTAATTTGGTTAACCCTCTGTTTCCCAACATGATTTGATGATGGGCCTTCCTCCCCCGCCCTTTCTCTTTGTAACAGCCATTCACGTGTCTAGACATCTTTGCATTTGGTTAAACGGAGTTTGGATTGTGCTGAAGTACAGGTTATACAACCAATCTCTTTCCTCATTTCTCCCAAATACACATCCCAAAGGAAACCATCGATTAATTGAAGTTGTAGTTTGTGGTTCAGAGTAGAAAACCAAAAAGTATCACATTCATTTCTTGTCTACCATGAATTAACTCAGTAGAACTGTTGTATGATAATTCTTCAACTAAAGAATAAGATTTTAGGGGCACCTGGGTGGCTCAATCATTAAGCATCTGCCTTCGGCTCAGGTTATGAGTCCCACATCGGGCTTCCTGCTTGGCGGGAAGTCTGCTTCTCTCTCTCCCACTTCCCTTTCTTGTGTTCCCTCTCTGGCTGTCTCTGTCAAATAAATAAACAAAATCTTAAAAAAAAAAAAAGATTTTAGAGTTGCAGGTGAAGATCACCAAGTTCACGTGTTGTTTTTTACAGATAGATTTATCCATTTTAGAGAGCGAGAGAGAGTGGGAGAGGGAGAGAGAGTTCCAAGCAGATTCTGTGCTGAGTGCAGAGCCTGATGCAGGGCCCGATCCCACGAACCCAGTATCACGACCCGAGGCAGAACCAAGAGTCAGACGCTCAACCGTCTGTGCCACCCACGTGACCCCAAGTGTATGTGTTTTAAGCTAAGGTCTAAGGATTGTTTTCAGGGGATTGTGAACCTCTGAAATTTTATGCAAATTGTTGGGCTTATGTGCTTCTGAGTATTTTTCTGGAGTTTCACCCCTCTCCCCTCCTTCAGCAAGTCATTTGACTCAGGCCAGTGGTTCCCAGACTTTGCTGCACATTTGAATCATCTGGGGAGCACTGAAAAACTCTGAAGCCCGTATCACACCCTCTACCTGCTTAATCAATGTTGAGTGTGGAGCCAGGCGTTAGAACTTCTCGAAAAGCTCCAGGTAACACCAGTGAGCAGCAAAAGTTTGGGAATCACCGCCCGAGGCTAACTTTTCTTTTGTAGATGTGCTAGAGCCTCAGCGGGTGGCTGAGGAAAACAGTCCCGGTGTATTAATTGGGTGAGGCCCTGGTTTTTGCTGAGAGGGATCTTACAGATTATTCTAAAGAAAAAGGCTCTGGAGCCAGAATGCTTAGTTCAGATCCTGACTTTTCTGCTGGCCAAGTCCAGTGTGTGCCTCAGTTTCCTCAGCTGACAAATAGAGATAATAGCACAGACTGGGGCTTGTTTGCTCCAAGTGCGTAGCCCTCAGGTAGTGAGGTAGTGAGCTTTTCCTAGGCCGTGACAGGAAGGGCCGCTGAGCAGAGTCCAGGTTGTGGAAGGGCCAGTGGCACTGCTGCTCTGGAGGGAAAAGTGTAAATTGGTGTCCTTAGCACCTTAGTTCTCACGAAGACCTTCTTTCCTGTTGGATGCTTGCTCTGCTCGCATAGGCCGCGAGTGGCTAAAATCCCCATTTTCGTGTTGTTGCTTCCCTGCTTCTTGTTATTAAAATAGTCTGTTTTCTCAAAAGAGTATGTTTTCAGAGTAACACATGTTCACTGGGTAGACTTTGAAAAATACAGAAAGGTTCGGGGCCATACGCCATGGCTGCAGATTTCACTCCAAAGATAACTACAGTTAAACACTTTGTATGTTCTTCTACTCTTTTTTTTTTCCCCTGCATGTACATCTATATATTTTAAGATTTTAATTATTTATTTGAAAGAGACAGAGCACAAGCAGGGAGAGCAACAGAGGGAGAGGGAGAAGCAGGCTCCTCACCGAGCAGGGAGCCCAGTGTGGGGCTCGATCCCAGGACCCAGGGATCATGACCTGAGCCGAAGGCAGATGCTTAACCCACTGAGCCACCCAGGTGCCCCATATGTTTGTTATACTTAAATAAAAAGAGGACAATCTTAGCTATATAATTGTATATGTTGCTTTCTACATTTAAAATCTGTCTTGAGCCTTTTTCTGTATTGTTGCTTATCCTTTGCAGTGTGACTTTAAATGGCTGGAAGTATTTCTTCTGACTTTGTTTTTCAACATGTAGGATGTTCCTGTTTTGCTGTTACAGATAAATACTGCTACTAAAAATCTGTGTATACAGAGGTAATTATTTCCCATAGGATAGGTTATTGGAGGAGTTATACTGGGACAAAAACATGAATTCTGTTTCTCAGACTTTTGGAACATATCGTCAAAATGTAGGCAGAGTATGAGAGGCTTTGGGCATCCACTTAGCTTCCTAGTCCACCCTTTTACCTTGCTCATGTGGTGGAGGCAAGAGTGAACCTTTGCATTTCTTTGGTTGTGAGTAAGTGGAACTCGGTGTGTGTTTAATGGTCATTGCTCAGTAACTGTATTGTGATTCCCTCCCCTGCTTCTTCCTGTACCCCAGAGGCAGCCATCTTCAACTTCCTCAACCATATTTAGTCATTGCTTCCGGAAGGTAGAGTTCTGTATTTCTAAACAACATTCTTCTAATGCTATTTCTTAAGTTTCAACTTTAGACGTTTTCTGTTGACTTCTTGCTGAGCGAAAATAAGAGTAAAGATCTCTTATATGCATATTCCCTTCCCTTTGCCATTGCCTTTCATCTCAGTGCTAAACCTTCATTTTTGCTTAGGTCAGTATTTGTATTCAGTGTTTATATCTTCATAAGTATGCAAATATTACTCTGATGGAGCCGTGAAGTATACTGTATACTGTTACCAATTTTTGTGATTTTTCTTGGTTATTTTTAGAATGTTCTTCCCCATCCTGAGTTGAGAGAAGGCATTTATTAACATTTCCTCTTGGTTTTGTGTGCTTGTTTGTCTTTAGTACTCTTATACTTAAGTCATTGAAATTCTAATTTTTCTTTTGGTAAATGATGTAAGGATCTGTTCTTTGTTTGCTTCAATAGTGGACTGATTGTTTCAGTATCATATCATTCTTACTTTCCCCACTAATTTATGATGCCTTTAGGAAATTATATGGTAACTTTGTATCTATCAGAAATCCAGATCTCTCTTAATACAGTTTCACTTTTGCCTTTGAAAGTTTTAATTAAATTAACTTTCCAACTTTTATTTCACTTAACCTTATTTAACCTGTGGAGCGCTCTGTCTCTTTAGTTTTCCTTTGGAATGTCAGGGAGGAGGGAGGAAGCAAGACGTAAGCGGCCTCCGTGGTACAGCATTGCCATTTCCAAGGATTTCTGGAATAGATATATTCCTTGAAATCATTTGCCCCTTAAAGGGGTGCTAGAGGTCTTAGCCAGCCTGTTTTACTAACTTCTTATGATCATTTTGTGAAACTGAGGGTTCCGAAAAGGGTTTATTTTAACTGATTAGCTATTGGTTTTAATGATGTAAAAGTGCATTAGTCGGAGATCCTCGCTGTACTAAATCTCACACAGGTGGAAGAGAGCAGGCTTCTTGTTGGGCATGCCTTGAGCTTTTGCCTGTCACACTTTGGCCTCTACCCTGCCACCTGACCTTTCCAGCTACCTCACTCTCATTTATTGTTGCTCAGAGATTTACACTGGGCTGTAAATTTCTTAGATTTTCTTTTTAAAAACTGGTTTCTAATTTCATTCCATTGTGGACAGAGAACATAGTGTGTGTGATTTCAGTCCCTTTTCAGGGACTGAGGCTTGCTTTATGGCTTAACTTGTGTTCTATCCTGAAAAATGTTCCATGTGCACTTGAGAAGGAGGTGTATTCTGCTGTTCTTGCCTGGAGACATCTGTAGATGTTGGCGAGATCTAGTTGGTTTGTAGTGCGCTTCAAGACTTTTGCTTGATGATTATGAAATTATAATATCGAATTGTCTGTCCTTTCAATATTGTCCATTTTTCTTAACCTATTTTGAGGCCCTGTTGTTAAGTGCCTTTGTATTTATAATCTCTATGTTTTCTTCATTTACTGACCCTTTCATTATTATAGAATGTCCTTTTTCTTTCTAGTAACAACTTTTTTTTTTTTTTTTAAGATTTATTTATTTGAGAGAGAGAAAGCAGGGGGTGGGGAGGGGCAGAGGGAGAGGGAGAGAGACTCTTACACAGACTCTGCACTGACAGCAGAGCCTGCCACCGGACTTGATCTCGTGACCCTGAGATCAAGACCTGAGCCAAAACCAAGAGTTGGACCAGACACTTAACCGACTGCCCCATCCAGGCACCCCTCTAAGAACAACTTTTATGTTAAAGTCTGTTTTCTGATATTAAGGTAGCCATTACTGTTTGCATGATGTGGCTTTTTCTGTGATGTTGATGAATACTAGTGATGGTGAAGATGCTTTGAGGGAATGCTTCAATGTCTCCCATTAAACATGAATGTGGTTTATGCAGTTATTACTTAAAGTTTTATCAGGTGTGGATTTTTAATTTTACCAATATCTTTTTAGGTTTTAGGGAGATAGGATTTTTCTCCTTCAATCTTTCATATGATTAATTATAATAACCAATTTCCTAATATTTAACCATCCTTGCTTTCAGAGTATGAGTCCCACATGTTCATGGTGTATTATCAGTTTAACGAGTGACAGTCCTTAGAGTAGTACATTTTCCTGGCGTATTTTAAAATTTCAGTCTTAGGAGCGCCTTGGTGGCTCTGTTGTTAAGTGTCTGCCTTCGGCTCAGGTCATTATCCCAGGGTCCTGGGATCGAGCCCCGCATCAGGCTTCATGCTCTGCGGGGAGCTTGCTTCTCCCTCTCCTACTCCCCCTGCTTGTGTTCCCTCTCTTGCTGTGTCTTTCTCTGTCAGATAAATAAATAAAATCTTCAAAAAAATTAAATACAGTTTCAGTCTTAATAAATATTCCCCCAGCATTTTATAAACATGTCTATTCACTAAAGCAGTGTTCTTATTAGTAAGCTTATTCCCTGTTGCCAGTGCTTGTGTTACGCTTATATCAGGGGACCAGATTGCGTGTGTGCACACGTGTGCACGGATGTGCATGGGCGTGTTTGTGTGTGAGAGAGGGAGGGGGAGAAAGAGAGGGAGAGGGGAAGAAGGGGAAGAGAATCCAACATCCTACTGGAGAGATGAAACACCGTCCTGGGTTTTAGAAGCTGTGATGTAATATATTGTAACGCATGGTGAATCCACATCTGTATTGTAACAAACTATAACTTATAATTTAAACTAAATAATTTTTACCATTAAATCAAAACCAAATATGCCTTAATGAGTGATGACACGGAAGACATACATGTGGCAGCATAATATGATTGAAAGAATATGGGCATTTTAAGTTTAAAATTTACAGTTTTTGACTTTTAAGAAGTTACAAAAGTAATACCTAATGTCAAAAATTGTAACGTATAAAGTAAAAAGTAAGAGGTGTTCTTCACGGGCCCTTCATGTTCTTCCCCTAAAACAGCCTTCCAAAGACAGCCATAGTTAGCGATTTGTATGTATTTTTCCAAGCCCTTTTATTTTTTTATTTTATTTTTTTTAAAGATTTTATTTATTTATTTGACAGAGAGAGCTCACAAGTAGGCAGAGAGGCAGGCAGAGAGAGAGGAGGAAGCAGGCTTCCCGCTGAGCAGGGAGCTGGATGCGGGCCTCGATCCCAGGACCCTGAGATCACTACCTGAGCCGAAGGCAGAGGCTTAACCCATTGAGCCACCCAGGCGCCGCTCCAAGCCCTTTTAAAGCAGTTGTAAATAACTGTTATATATACATTTGCATATATGTTTTTTTAAAAGATTTTATTTATTTATTTATTTGACAGAGAGAGTACAAGTAGGCAGAGAGGCAGGCAGAGAGAGGAGGAAGCAGGCTCCCTGCTGAGCAGAGAGCCGGATGCGGGCCTTGATCCCAGGACCCTGAGATGATGACCTGAGCTGAAGGCAGGCTTTAACCCACTGAGCCACCCAGGTGCCCTGCATATATGTTTTAACAAAAAATAGATTCCTACTTTTGGCATTTTTTTTCTTTTGAAATTTATTAATTTTTTTTTTAGGTATATAAGAAATGTACAAGTGCTAGTGTTAGGAAGAACACAATGGCCCATACAAACTCCCTGAGTTTCAGTCATCTCATCTGTAAAATAGAAATAAGAAAATACTCTTTATGGGGCCGTCAGTTAGGATTTAATGAGATGATGTATTTAAGTCCCTAGTACAGTGTCTGTTCAATAAAAGAGATGAGCTAGGGGCGCCTGGGTGGCTCAGTGGGTTAAGCCTCTGCCTTTGGCTCCAGTCATGGTGTCAGGGTGCTGGGATCGAGCCCCACATCGGGGCTTTCTGCTCAGCAGGGAGCCTGCTTCCTCCTCTCTCTCTGCCTGCCTCTCTGCCTGCTTGTGAGCTCTCTCTCTGTGTCAAATAAATAAATAAAATTTAAAAAAAAAGAGAGATGAGCTAGTTATTTTGAACATGTATCAGCTCTGGAATTTTTAATGAAGCATAATTTGGTATGTAACTGTATGATGTGACAGCTGTTGCTAAGAGAAAATTCATTGACATGAGGGACACGAGGCTTTCACTTTTGTCTTCATTCAAGGCCCTGTAAAAAAGAGAAGGTCTTACGTATTTTCCTTCAGAGCTTTGTGTGCTATCAATATGAGTTTAATAACAGAGGTGTTTTTTTTCCTTCTTTATTATTTACATTATTCGTCCCCTCAAACTGTTGATCAGTTCATTGTTTTCAAACCAAAATGTTCCTCCTTCACTATTTCTGCCAGTTTCATATACTATCTGTATTAATTATATTCCTAATATTTTCTCTCAGATTCCCCCACTAAACAGGTATAACAGATGAAATGCCACCCATGAACCTTGGTTTCTGGACCAGATATTGGGGGATAATTAGATAATTTAAATTTGGACCAAATATTAGGGGAAATTAAGGCATTGGTCTTGTTCATATAATAACGGCATTTTGGTTTTCTGAGATCATGTCCTTAGGAGTTAAGATACGCCTTCTGAAATGTCTAATGGTGAAGTGTCATGCTGATGCAGCTTACTTTAAATGGTTCAAGGACAACCATAACAAAGGGTATCTGCACAGATACACATGTATGAGTAGAGATACAGACGGAGGTTAAGATGGGCAGCAGAAATGTTAATTGGTGGGTTCGGTGAAGGGTGTGCAAGCATTGACTGTACTACTTCAACTTTTCTGTAGGCTCGAAATTTTTCAATATGTAAATTTGGAAAAAATGTAATTAGAATACTTACTAAAAATTAAATTGCCTCATTTTCTTTACTTTAATAGATCTACTGAAAAAGGAAACTTTGTTATTGCCATAAGTAGAAAACAAGCATTCCTTGTCATAAATAGAAGGTAACTGCAAAAGTTAACTTTCAGAAGTTTTGTGAAAATGTGGCTGGATACTTTTATCTGCCAGGGCTCGGAGCCTGAGGCCTGCTCTCAGGGGAGCCTTAGCAAACATTACAGGGGTGTTAAAGACATATTAGCACCAAACTGAGACTTTCTCCTTGACTTAATGGGAGAGTAGGAAAGAAAATTGAAAAGGGAACAGCTTTATCACTCTGTGATTCGGGTCACCTCAGAGCATCACCATACTTGGCAAGTGCTGCCTCTGTTGATTCGAGTGCAGTGTGTGAGGAAGAAAATAAACTTCTGTATTGAATTCTGTTTATAATGCTCTTGCGTGTTGAATTATCACTATTGTTATTTGGTAGTTTTGATGACTACAGATGCACCTTCAGCTGAATGTATCCTGGCTGAAGGCAGATGTCAGATTTTGCAGTCTAAATTGTTACTGTTTTTTTTGCTCTGAAGTTGCTCTTTTGGTTGGGGTTTTTTGCTGGTTGGTTCTTTCTGTTTCTTTCTCTCCACCCCCCCCCTTCTCTTCTTTCCTGCTATATTGTTCCTGCTGTTATTTGGAAGCGTCTAGGTTGCTTTGCCTCTTGAACAATGAAAGGATCCGGATCGAGTCTGTCTCATATTTTGTTATCCCAGTACAAGACTCAATTGAATAAAACATATTACCCATCTGGCCTGGAAATCTCAGTGGCACTCAAAATAACTTACTAACAAGTTGTTGGATCATGATATCTTGATTTTCTGAAAGTTCAGCTTCTTTTTAGCTGTTGCTAAGAGAGAAATTTCATTGACATGAGGGACACGAGGACATGTCTGCTTGCTGCCAGTTGTTTTATAGGCATTTGGCTCTGCCGCCTTGCAGATGGTTAGACTCTGGGTGGTGGGTAAGTGTGTGCTGATTATCTTATTGAATTAAGGTAACCTTTGGTCGTTCATTGAATTCTGCAGACCAGTTGGTCAGTGAGCAGCTGCTCTGTGTGGCTTGGTTTGAGTTTTGAAGTACACAAAGAGCATCTTAAAGGGTGGTCAGTCTAATCCAGGTATTCAGCAGAGCCCTAGTGAAAGCCGCCTTCTCTTTAGACACTGTTTTCTGTTCTGATGGAAGCGAATGGACAAAAACGTTTTTACTTTTTGCTCAATTAACTAAATGATGAAAGTAATGGTTTTTTGAGTGTTTGGTTGAATGCTTCAGAATTTTTTTTACCTAATGTTTTAAGTGGAAGAAAATATCCTAATATTTGATGTTAGAAGCATTCTATTTTAATGACAGAGTGTATGTTTGAAGATGCATGATAGGCCGATGGAATTGTTGTTTTTTAAGTTTATTTTCACAAATAGTCTGGAAACTAAAGCTTGCCTCAGCGATGTCATTTCTTGGCAAATTCCAGCTGTGTAAAGCTACCATATTTTTATACAGATTCTACCTCAGTGTCTGGAAACTGTTTCAGGAGGCTTCTTTTTTCTTTTCTTTTTCTTCTCTTTCTTCTCTTTTCTTTTCTTTTCCTTTTTTCTTTTCTTTCTTTTCAGTAAATGTGGGGCTCAAACTCATGACCCCAAGATTAAGAGTTGCATATACTACTGACTCAGCCAGTCAGCTGCCCCAGGAGGCTTCATTTTTATTAAAGTCGTCCTTAATTGTTTTTAGCAAATTGCAGGAATTTTGTGGCTCATTTCTCCTTTAGGAAAATTTTTTCTTGGACCGATCTTTTTGCTTTTACTCAGGGTACAGTGTAGGTGTCCTCGGAGAAAATGAATGCAGCCACTCACTGATTTACTTATTGTTGGAGAAAAATCATTTAATAGTGATTGGTGAGGAGCCATCTGATTTCTTTAGTTTCCTTATCTGTTGGGCCTGGGAGACTTTTGATTCAGAGCCCACTTTTTCATTTGGCTTGGTACGTGAGTGATGATCGTAACGCCTGTCGACATTTAGTAAGCACATATTCTGTGCTGGGTGCTGGACTGAGCTCTCTATGTTCTTTTGATCTATCTGCACAACAACTTCATGAGGCAGGTCTTACTAGTTCCATCTCAGAGATGACCAAACAGCCTCCCAGGGAGGGTAAGTAACTTGTTCAGTATCACACAGCTAATCAGTGCCTGGGCCATATTGAAGTCCAAGGTTCTCAGCCTCCAAGGCTCAGATTCTGTTCTGCCCTGCTGCTGTTGTTGTTTTCAAGATTTATTTATGTATTTGAGAGAGAGAGAGAGAGAGGTGGTAAGGGTGGGCAGAGGGAGAGGGAGAGAGAATCTCAAGCAGACTGCCCACTGAGCTGAAATCAGGAGTGGGATGCTCAACCGGCTGAGCCACCCGGGCACCCCTGCCCTACTGTTACTTTAATGAAGATCAGTCTTGCTATGGAGCTAGTTTTTTGGTCAAGTTTAAAGGCAAACTAAAAGTTCTCTTTTAGGGTTTCAGATTCTGTGTCGATGCTTGTCCTGATCATGGTAAAAATAATATCATAACATTAAAAACCTTTTTTGAAGTGTGAACACTGTCCATAATCTTAGCACCCTAATGCAACTTTTTTGTTTTTGGTTTTCTCTTCCAGATTTGTCTATGTGCATGTCCTTTTCCATAACTATAATTAAAGCATATCTGCAACTGTCTTCTGCTTTTGAAAAAACACTATTATTTCATAAGTATTTTCCATTTTATTGTATTTCTAGAGTTTATTTATTTAAGTAATCTCTATACCCAACATGGGGCTTGAACTCACGACCCTGAGATCAAGAGTCACATGCTCTTCTGACTGAGCCAGCTGGGCGTGCCAATATTTTCCATTTTAAATGTCATTCTTTGAAAAGGCTTTTCCTAATCTTTTGAACCGCCCATCTAAATGAAGTCTCTTTAGTAATTCCAGGGAAGTGCCCTATACTTCTTCTTATTAGCCCTTTTTACTGTCTATAATTACCTATTTATTTGTCTCGTTACTTTTTAACTTCAGTTGTCCCCTCCAGATGGAAAAGCTCAACAAACACAGAGAGCTTACCTCTTTGCTCACCTATGAGTGTAAGTAGTCACTTTATTTACTAGCTAAAATTAGGTTTCTGTTTGTCTCTTAACTCCAGCGCAGAAACACACAGTCCGTCCAGAAACTGTTGGACAGATTTTCACCAGACTTGGAGGACCTTTGGAAAGTGTGTTTAGGATGGTCGGGAGACATGTGTCATATGTTTCCTGATCCTGTGTTAGAGGTACAATAGAGACGTTTTAAGTGTGAGACCTGAACTGAAAGTCCAAAGGGCGGGCTGTTGGAATGGCAGACCTTGGTTTGCATTTCACAGTTGAAAGCCTCTCACTTGGGCCGCTCGGTATCCTGATCTATGATGAGCAGCAGCAACAATCTATTCAGTGATGACCAGTGGGTCTCCCTGTCAGATACCAGCTAATTTCAAATACATCCATTTGATGTCTTCATTTTCATTTCGCTTGTTTGAACTTACCTATTGAAAGAGATTATTTTAATTGCTATTTCTCTCCTCTGAAACACTTTTATGAGCTAATGAAACAAATTAAACAATCGCAGATGTTTGTAGTATAAGAGACAGTAGGATTTGTCACTATTTGAGACTAGAATTCGGTTGAAAGAAAAGATTGTATTACCCGTACCCATGTGGGGGAGATAGTGAGTATTAGGAAGGCCTAAAATAAATCAGATACTTCAGGTGTGTGAGAAAGCCAACTGCCTGGTATTACAAAAATCTTACTAGGATAATGTGTACATATCTGCAGATGGAAAAAAAATAGAGTCAAAACAAAGTCCTATTTAATATTTGACATTGGAAAGAATAGTTTTGAATCGAGGGGGTGGAATACCAGCCTTGAGTCTTTGGAGAGCAAGTGGAAACAGGAGTGAATTTCCGTCACCCTTCACTTTAGTTCTGCAGGCTTCGCACCGCGTGCCCTCCGCCGCGAGGCCTGTTCGTTCCCCCGGAAGCTCACCCTGTGCGCCCCGCGAGTCTTCCCCAGCCCCTCCCCTCTTCTTCTTACTGTCCCGCGCCACGATCCGCGTGGCAGCATGTTCGCCGTGTAACCAGGGGCTCTGGAACCTGTGCCGGACATGAAACCAGCCGGTAGACAGGCCTCCTGTCCCCGTGGGGTCCGTGCACGGCCGCCTGTGTCAGGCTGAGGCCAGGACCGGCTTGGGAAGGGCAGTCCCACCAAGATCCATCAGCAGAGGCGCCAGCCCCCACTCCGCCTGGTGCTGCGCGGCCTCTGCGCCTGCGGCTTGTTTCCCTCTTGACGGGGCTGTAATGGGCACCCAGCCTCACGTTGGTTTCAGCTGTGCAGCCTAACGGTGCGATAGTTGTAGGTATTATGAAATGGTCACTGCAGCAGATCTAGTTAGCAGCTGTCACCATATGTACTTAGAGAATTTTTTTTTCTTGTGGTGAGAACTTTTTCACCTCTTCTTTGACAGTCTTCTTGCCACTAGTAATTCCACCTCCTCTGAACCACTGTAGCATTATGATCTTTATTGTCTGTCTGCCTCGTTAATGCCGCCTGTAACTCCTCAGTTCTGTGGGTCTTGACAGTCTAGGCTGCTTGTAAGCTCCTTGGAGACACATGAAACCGTGTCTTTTTTTTTTTAATTTTTTAAAAGTTTTGATTTTCATCACTGGTGCTTATCATGACAAGTGCATTCCTTAATCCCGCTCGCCAATTCAGCCATCTCTCCCAGCCACCTCCTCTCTGGTAACCATTAGTTGTTCTCTATAGTTAAGTGTCTGTTTGTTGGTTTGTCTGTTGTCTGTCGTCTGTCTGCCTCGCTCTTTTTTCCCCTTCGCTCTTGTGTTTCTTAAATTCCACATATTAGTGAAATCGTATGGTATTTGTCTTTCTCTGACTTATTTCACTTAGCATAATACTCTAGCTGCATCTGGTTGCTGCAAATGGCAAGATACTACTCTTTTCTATGGCTGAATAATATTCCATTATACGTACATACACCTATCACTTCTTTTTCCACTCATCATTTGATGGACACTTGGGCTGCTTCCGTATCTTGGCTATTGTATATAATGCTGCCATAAACATAGGGGTGCATGTATCCCTTTGAATTAGTGGTTTTGTATTCTTAGTTTTTTTTGGTATTATCAGTGTTTTTGTATAGTGTGGTTGCGGGGTCGTAGGGTAGTTCTATTTTTAACTTTTTGAGGGACCTCCATACTGTTTTCCAGAGTGGCTGCATCAGTTTGCATTCCCACCAACAGTGCACGAGGGTTCCTTTTCCTCCACATTCTTGCCAACACCTGTTGTTTCTTGTGTTTTTGATTTTAGCCATTCTGACAGGTGTGAGGTGATACCTCATTGTAGTTTTGATTTGCATAATTGATGATAAGTGATGATGAGTATCTTTTTGTGTGGCTGCAGGCCATCTTTGGAGAATTGTCTGTTGGCGTCTTCTGCCCAATTTTTAATAGGATTATTTGGTTTTTTGGGTATTGAGTTGTATCAGTTCTTTACATATTTTGGATACTAACCCTTTGTCAGATGCGGCATTTGCGAATATCGTCTCCCACTCAGTAAGTTGTCTTTTAGTTACCTTTGGTTGTTGATTGTTTACTTCGCTGTGTGGAAGCTTTGTATTTTGATGAAGTTTCGGTATTTTATTTTTGCTTTTGTTTCCCTTGCCTCCAGATACCTATCTAGAAAAAAGTTGCTATGGCTGATGTTGGAGAAGCTACTGCCTGTACTCTCTTCTAGGATTTTTATGGTTTTAGGTCTCACGTTTAGCTCTTTAATAATTTTGAACTATTTTTGTCAATGGTATAAAAAAGTGCTCCAGTTTCATTTTTTTGCTTATAGCTGTCCAGTCTTCCCAGCACCATGTGTTAAAGAGCCTGTCTTTTTCCCATTGGATGTTCTTTCCTGCTTTGTTGAAGATTAATTGGCCATATAATTGTGAGTTTATTTCTGGTTTTTCTATTTTGTTCCATTGATTTATGTGTCTTTTTGTGCCAGTACCATGCTGTTTTGATTACTGCAGCTTTGTAGTGTAACTTGAAGCCGGGAATTGAGATGCCTCCAGCTTTGCTTCCTTTTTCAAGATTGCTTTGGCTATTTAGGGTCTTTTGTGTTCCATGCACATTTTAGGATTCTCTGAAAAATGCTGTTGGTATTTTGAGAGAGATCGCATTAAATCTATAGATTGCTTTGGGTAGTATGAACATTTTAACAATATTTGTTCTTCCAGTTCATGAGCATGGAATGTCTTTCCATTTTGTGTCGTCTTCAATTTCTTTCAGCAGTGTTCTATAGTTTTCAGAGTATAGGTCTTTCCCCTTTTTGGTTAGGTTTGTTCCTAGGTATCTTATTATTTTTGGTGCAGTTGTAAATGGGTTTTTCTTCTTAATTTCTCTTCTTGCTGCTTCATTATTGGTCTGTAGAAATGCAACAGATTTCTGTAGATTGATTTTATATCCTGTGACTTTACTGAATTTGTTTATCAGCTCTATCTAGCAGTGTTTTGGTGGTCTTTCAGGTTTTCTGTATATAGTATCATGTCATCTAAAAACAGTAAGTTTTACTTCTTCCTTACTGATTTCGATGCTTTTATTTCTTTTTGTTGTCTGATTGCTGGGGCTGGGAATTCCAGTATGCTGTTGAATAAATGGATTGACAGTGGACATCTTGTCTTATTCCTGACCTTAGGGGTAAAGCTTTCAGTTTTTCCCCATTAAGGATGATGTTAGCTGTGGATTTTTCATAGGTGGCCTTAATTATGTTGAGGTTTGTTCCCTCTAAGCCTACTTTGTTGAGGGTTTTTATCATGAGTGGTTGTGGGACTTTGTCAAATGCTTTTTCTGTGGATAGAGACTATGTATTAAACTTATTTTTTCATCCACACTGCCTACCACAGGAACATACTTGATTCCGTTTTTTAAAAGAAATGACAGAATCTCAGAGTTGAAGGAGACAGTGTAGCTGAACCCATGCTTGAATTGCTTCTGCACAGTCCTCACAAATGGTCATGTGGCCTCTGCTGAAATGTTACAAGGTTGGGAGCCCCTATGCCCAGAAGCAGCTTTTGTCTTTAGGATATGTTATTGTCTACTTGTGTATTTGGAGCTGCTCTCTGCTCTGGGTCCAAATAGGGCTGAATAGGAGGGAGAAGGGAACTACCGAGTACCGAGACATGCCAGACACAATCCTAGACATTTTACTTACCTTGGTGGGTTTTGTGTGTGTGTGAAATTTTTTATTACAATTCCAGTGTATTTAACATACAGTGTTACATCTGTTTCAGGTGTACAGTCTAGTGACGCCAACAATTCTGTATATTACCCAGTGCTGCTCATTATGATAGGTGTTTAGGTTGCTCGCTCTCTCTTTTTTTTTTAAAGAGAGAGGGAGGGAGCACCGGAGAGAGAGGGAGGACCGGTGAGCCCTGTACGGGGTGGGGGGGCAGAGGGAGAGAAAGAATCTTAGGTAGGTGGAGCCTAATGCAGGACCCCATCTCCACAGCCCTGAGATCGTGAGCTGAGCGAAACCAAGAGTTGGACGCCTAACCAGCTGAGCCACCCAGGCGCCCCGGGGTTTCGGTTACTTTTAATGAAGGATAATTCATTTCGTCCTCACTTCTGTTCAGGAACCTCTTCTCCTTTTCGGTTAAAAGGGCCTGCCGCTCACTCTCCCGTAGCACGCGCTCCTCTCACGTGGACTGCGGAATGGGCATCGTCCTTGCTAACCATGACGAAATTGAGGCCCAGAGAGTTAGGGTCACACACATAGGAGTCAGACCCCATCTTCTGACCGCAGAGCTAGTCCTTCTTCTTTTTTTATACCCCCGTGGCCTTTCCAGTCGAGCTGAGGATGTGTATCTTTCCAGCGCTGTACACCCTTTTCTGGGCCGCTAAACCCCCTTGGTCGTCCTTACCTCGGTGGCCTTCCCAGGGCTCGTCTTAGGTGGGTGTCAATGTCGAATGCTCCCCGGTTGTGACTGCGTGCTGTACTGTCCTTCCTTGGGACGCAGGGGGGCTTGCTGACTTCTACCGGTCAGTGGCAGCCTTACCCAGGGATGTCATTGACGTATGGCCACTTCTCTTTTTTAGCAGCTTATTTATTAATTCTTTCCTCTGTTCATTCAAAAACATTTATTGAACGCATACTCGGCGCCAAGCACTGTTCTCAGAGACATCCCTGCTTTCATGGAATTTATATTCTAAATATATAGACAGCTGGCAGTAAGCAAATAAGCCAACAAGGTAACTGCAGGCTGTATTAAGTGACATGAAGGAATCACGAGCCAAGGGAGAGAGAAAAATCCAAGGAGTGAGGCTGTAGACCTCACGCTCTGGAAAGTTCCTGAGGAGAGATGAAAGGATGAGAAGGGGTCAGCTGTGGGAAGAGCTGATGAGCTCGGGGAGGGAAGGCTTCAGTACTTCCATTTGAGGAAGAAAAAGGCATATCACGTGGCTAAAGCAGGGAGGCCCGCGGAAGGGCCGCAGAGAGTTTAAAGCCAGGGAACAGTACAGTCCGGTTTGTGTTTCTGACATCACTGAGAGCCGCGGCGGTTTCCTGAAATGTGTGTTTCTGGATTGGGGGGGAAAGTTGCTTTAAAGGACAGTATTAGGGCGCCTGGGTGGCTCAGTGGGTTAAAGGATAATATTAGGACAAATGGCAGAATTGGACTATGCACCAAATATTAGATAATAGTATTATATCAATGTTAAATTTCCTGAATTTGATGATCCATTGTGGTTATGAAGAGAATGTCCTTTTTTTTTTTAAGATTTTATTTATTTATTTATTTATTTATTTATTTATTTTAAAGATTTTATTTATTTATTTGACACAGAGAGATCAGATCACAAGTAGGCTGAGAGGCAGGCAGAGAGAGAGAGAGGAGGAAGCAGGCTCCCTGCTGAGCAGAGAGCCCGATGCGGGCCTCGATCCCAGGACCCTGAGATCATGACCTGAGCCGAAGGCAGGGGCTTCAACCCACTGAGCCACCCAGGCGCCCTATTTATTTATTTGACAGAGAGAGATCACAAGTAGGCAGAGCAGCAGGCAGAGAGAGAGGAGGAAGCAGGCTCACCGCTGAGCAGGGAGCCCGATGCGGGCCTCGTTCCCAGGACGCTGAGATCATGACCTGAGCCGAAGGCAGAGGCTTTAACCCACTGAGCCACCCAGGCGCCCTGAGAGTAAGAATCCTTACTCTTAAGAGGGGCGAAGGGTCATGATCTTTTTTTTTTTTAAGTTTTTATTTATTTATTTGACAGAGATTACAAGTAGGCAGAGAGAGAGGAGGAAGCAGGCTCCCCGCTGAGCAGGGAGCCCAACTTGGGGCTCGATCCCAGGACCCTGAGATCATGACCTGAGCTGAAGGCAGAGGCTTTAACCCACTGAGCCACCCAGGCGCCCAAGGGTCATGATCTTTGTAGCTTATTTTCAAACGGTTCAGGATAAAACAGGAGGAATCAAAGATGGCAAGTTAAGGGCATACGTGTGTTTATTGTAACATTCTAGCAACTTTTCTGTAGGGTTGAAAGGTTTTCAGAATAGAGCTTTAAAGGTCACCGAGGCTGCTCTGTGTGGGAGCAGTTGTGGGGGCGAGAGAGGCCGGCAGGAGGCTGTTGGGAGGATGCCTGCAGGTGCTGGGGTGTCACAGTGGAGCGGGGGACAGGAGGACAGATCCGAATGTGGAGACGGACCTGACCTGACAGAGCTTGCTGACGGATCGCATGTGGTGGCCACCGGGAGGAGGAGGACCCAGAGGTTGCCCCTCGTGGCTCCCTGGTGGTTAGGGACTGATTTCCGGTAGCTCTCACCCCCAGTCTGTTTTAGTTCAGTCATCCCCTCCGAGTAGTCACCACAGGGATTTATTTTGCAGGTGAGGGAGGCTCAAGGAGGAGAAGTGACTCATTTGAAGTCAGTAGAAAAGGCAGAAAATTTACTGTTTTTTTTTTTTAAAGAAAATTTACTTCTTTCCCAGAAACCCCAAATACAAGCAGGGGATTAGTGCTCTTCAGACTGCATTCTTTCCCATTTGGTGGTTGTGAAATCAGTGTAGTGAATGGCTACTTTATCATTAAAGAAAGAAACTGAATGAACAGCATGTCCCCTGTAAGGAAAGGTAGGTAAGGTCTCATGGAACTTGTTTTAGTTAAATATGTATATGTGTATATACTAGGTCATCAGATAAAATGTATTTTTTTACTTTGAGTTACAGTCAAAAGTTGGAAAGCCAGGCAGAGGATTATTGTAAACAGAGGTCTTGCAGTTCCCATGGGAATAAGAAAGCAAAAGACAAACTCACTTGGGTGGCTACTGTTGGCTGTCTTGTGTTGTTTATTTCTTTAGTGATTGATGGGCTATAAGTCAGTGTTTTCTTAGTTGACTTCATAGTCCTCTACTTTCAGTCTTAAAGTCAACAAATACTGAGTGCTTGCTGTGTGCCAGGCATTGTTCTCGGCAGTAGGAGCGAGCAGCACAGACATGGCCCTCAAGGAGCTTCCATTTAAACACGTTACCAAGTAGAACCGAAATGTTCCTTCAGCTGTGTTAAGTGATAGGCGCTCTTGAGGACTCAATAGAACTGGTCTGGGAAGGTAACAGCTTGAGTTCAGGCCTGAGTGAAACTCAAGATAATTGCTTTGCCTCAGGGAAGAGTGTCTCAGGCAAAGCAGCAGCCTAGGTCAGAAGCTATGAGTTGGAACTAAGCCACGGCCGTTGGAAGGACAGAAGGACAGCCCTTGAAACTAGTGTGGGAATCCGGGGAGAGTGGAGGGACAGGAGGTCAGATTTAAGGTATTTTTTGGAGGTAAGGCCAACAGGACTTAATAGCGGATTGGTTGTAGGGTATAGAGGGAAGGACTTAAGGATGAATCTGGGTAGAAAATGGTGCCGTTTGCTGGTAGGGGAGGGCTGGAGACTGAGGTGGACATGTGATTTGAGAGAGAAAAGAAATCTGTAGTTCTGTCTCCGGCATGAAGTTGAGAGGCCTCTTGGACGTCCATAGAAGAAGAGACTCTGTATGGACAGTTGGATGGCCGAGATCTTGGTTAAGAGGTGTGGACTAGAAATACGAATTTGAGACCCATGAATGAATGTATAGCCGGAAAGGGGCTGATGAGCTTGACTGAGTTACCTCGGTGAAAGTGTGGGTCTGAAGAGCAGAGGCCTGAGGGGAGATTCCCAGGACAGGTGAGGGAAAGGAGCCCCAGTGACAAAGCGGGAAAGCCGAGTGGGAGCCTAGAGAAGTGTTCTGTGGAGGGGGAGGGAAGAGGGCTTAATACCAGTTTATGTAGAGTTGACTCCCTACTTTTGAGCCCTGGACCTGCTGGCAGTAAGGGAAGCTACTTACCTTGAGAACTCACCCTGTGTAAGATACATGCGCTTTTAGTTTTAAAATGTTTTATTTAATAAATTGGTGATAATAGTACTCATTTCACAGAGCTGTTTGGTAAATTAAATTAGTTAATACACAGAGAGTGCTTCAAACGGTCCCTGGCACGTAGTAAGAACTCAGTCACTGTGAGTTGTTTGTGGCAGTGTTCGTTTTTATGAGAAATCAATTCGGGCCTAAGGTCTAGAGTCCAGATTAGTAGAGAAGAAAGATAATAGTAGTGCCGACTATTCATCTGAATGTGTTATGTGATAATCAATTTTGTTTAGCTGGCTCCCTGAGTAGCATATTAAAGCAATCCTGAATCATGAGGGGACCTTGTCACTAGACTGCCGTTAAATGGTGATAGTAAGTGACCCTAAAAGTCAAAGTAATGGAAAATGGTCTCCTTTTTCTAAAACACTTAATTTGCTGTTTCTTCATCACATATCATCCTTTGTTCCTTTCAAGGTCAGGGGGAGATAGTAATTTTAACTGTACTGCTACATCTTCACACAAATTATCATCTGAAGGAGCTTCTTTAGAATCGACAAACGAACTCTCTTTTCCTTCCCAGAAGGAACTTGTTAAACCAATAAAGTTCAGAATTCTAATTCCCATTCCTTACTAGTGTGCACCGTCTTATTTATCGCGAATAAACATACAACCTCAAGCATCCTACTAGGCAAATAGATTTCCTTTTTAATTAGTGGCTCTATACACAGAATTTTATCATCGTGAAATTTATAAACCAAAAGGGAACAAATATTTACACTTGCAACTTCATGTCAACATTGCTCTGAAAATGTAAATGTATCTCCCATGTTTTCGCTATGGCAGTAGAAAATAAGCTTCAACTTCTTAGGAGTGCGTCTGCTCTGCTAAGCAGGGAACGTGGAAGATCTGTGTACATGTTCTTTCTTTGCGACTGGCATTACTTTTTTCACACAAAGACTTGTTTTGTTTTTAAAGCTAATCTTCCCTTTTTGTCATTTTTTGTAGTACTATTTTGTAGGCATCTCTTAAGTACCAAGACAGAATTTTATTTTGAGGCGTTGGTGCTCTTGTATTATCAGATAGAGTTATTTCTCAGTTTAAGTAGACCTTTTATTCCAACAGAATTAAGCCAACCCCAAGGGTTTCTGGGAACAGAATAGTGTAGAACTAAGGTTTTGTGTATCCGTGTGGGCAGTCTAATGCTGTACAAAATGCTCAGATTTTTAAATGATGCCTAAATGTGTAATGGTTTAAAGGTCCCAATTAAAGTTAAAATGCATTGAAATAATTTAGAAAAGGGGGATGATTTTGCCAGGATTTCAGAGATAAATCATTTTTTCCCCAAGGCTTTACTGCAGTTTTGATCAAGCTACATTAAATGGCTCTGCCTAATTTCAGCTGTTACATGGTGGTTACACTTTGCCAGCATCCCAAAATGATTTTAGGTCACTAAGGTTATTAAAATATATTTGGTATACTAATCTGTTTTTCAAAGCATCAAAAATAATTAAACTGAAGGAACAGATAAAACCCTGTGTCTAGAATGAATAATTTAGTTCTAAATATCTTAGAAGCTAAGGAGAAAAGAGAATGATGTGGTTTTTAAGATTTTCATCCTCAGGGAAGAATAGAAGTTTGAGAAGAGAGAATTTTTTCCCCTGCTTTTTCTGAATTTAAGGGCAATTTATTTTGGATTCTAATCCTCTATAGTCAACAATGAGTAATACCATTGACAGTCAGTCTTTCTTCCCAGTCTTCTCTCTCTTCCCCAGACGGGGAATACCTGATTGTAAAAATAATGCATGCAGTTTATATAAAAAGAAAAATTTTAGACAAGTCAGAAATACATGTATTGAAATGAAGTTTCCTTGAATGATGCTATTTCTCAGTTCACAGAAAAGGGTGACATTAAGTCCTTACTCAATGGAGGTATTTTATTCATTCATTCATTCATTCATTCATTTAATTTTAATTAGACTCTGTGCCCAACATGGGGCTCGAACACATGACCCTGAGATCAAGAGTCTCATGCCCTACAGACTGAACTAGCCAGGTGCCCCAATAGAGACATTTTTGTAAAGGGTCTGCATGATAGTAAGTTTAGAAACATTTATTGGGCATCTCAGATTTGTTTGTGTTAGGAATATGGAAATGAGTAAAGAGAACTCTTTTCCCTAAAAAACTCAAGGATTCATGGGGTCCACTTAGAGTCATAGTCCATATGGATTCGCCGAGTACCTAGTCTGGGTGTAGTAGAGGGGTCAGCTGGGCTCTGGTAGGGAGGGTGCGCCAGTACCGAGCCGCACAGCGGCGGCTGATGTGTGCTGAGTGCCTGGGTTTGTGCGGAACGAGTTACCCTGAGAGCACAAAGGAGGAGAATTTTGTTTTGCGGGGGAAGGCACCTTGCAGAGGGAGGAACTTTGAGGTGGCGAGTTAGTATTAGAAGGCACCAGCTAGGCCCGAAGTGGGAGGGCGTTCTGGGGAGAAGGCACCAGCTAGGCCAGAGTGGGAGGGTGTTCTGAAGAGAAGGCACCAGCTAGGCCAGAGTGGGAGGGTGTTCTGAGGAGAAGGCACCAGCTAGGCCAGAGTGGGAGGGGGTTCTGGGGAGCCGCGAGCCCAGAGCTCTGGAGGGGTGAGCCCGATCGCGTGTGCGCGCTGGTAAGCCGTGCAGGGCGTGCGGCTCCGCGGAGTGTGTGGGAGATGAAGCTGCGAAGACGGTAGAGCTGTGTCCAGGAGAAAAGAAATGAACCTTATTCTGTGAGGAGGCTTTTAAGCAGAGGAGGAAAGATCGATGTTTTAGGTCCAAAGCGGGTAGAAGCGAGAAGCATCCATTGGGGAGGGGGTGCGATGCTGCGAGGTGAGGGAGAGCCGCTGTCGAGCAGCATCGGGGGGGGTTGAGAGGGGGGTCAAAATGCAGAGACACTTGTGATCTACATCGTGTGGGACGAGAGCCCGGAGTCGGTGCGGGATGGTGCTTGCGGAGGAGAGAGCTGGTCCCGGGAATAGCGACCTTCGGGGAGTAGCCCAGGAAGGGGCCAGTTGGTTATTGCTGTGTATCCCGAGCCGTTTTACTGCTCGTTGTGTTGCCTTTAAGTAGTCATGGTATTGGTAGCTCTCTCTCTCTTTTTTTAAGATTTTATTTATTTATTTGACACAGAGGGAGAGAGAGATCACAAGCAGGCAGAGAGGCAGACGGAGAGAGAGGGGGGGAAGCAGGCTCCCTGCTGAGCATAGAGCCCGATGCGGGCCTCGATCCCAGGACCCTGAGATCATGACCTGAGCGAAGGCAGAGGCTTTAACCCGCTGAGCCACCCAGGCGCCCCTGGTAGATATCCTTTTTAAGTTAATTTTTATTAAATATGAAAACTGCTTCTCTTGGCCTGTTCCAAGGATGGAACCCACGGCGTTGGCGGTCCCGCCACAGTCTCGCTGGGCTGACTAGCCACCCCCGGCCCTCTGTATTAGTAAATATCTGAACAGAAATGTACTGAACAGAAATTTCAGCCACAGGATACCTCATGATCTAGTTCATGTGGATCTTTAAGTCTTCAAGAGTAAAGCCTCTTTACAATACAATCAAACTTGTCTGAAAAATTGTTTTTTAAAGAAATCATGATGAAATCGTTTGCGCCACCGTGGCGCCTCCTCGGACCCTCTCCTCATTTACGCAGAGTGGTGCGCCTTTCGGGGCGTTCGAGGCCGCGGCCGCGTCCGGGGCCGGGGCGTGGGGTCCTCGGGCTGATGGCCGATTTGGGTACTGGCTCCTCCACCTTTGACCTCTGGGCCTTTGGGCCGTTTACTTTACCCTGAAGTCACAGTCTTCTCCTCTGGAAAGTGGGAAAATGAGTGTCTAGCGAAGCTTCGTAGGAAAAAGCATTTGGTGATTCAAAGCGGAGTATCTCCAAGAAAGCTACCTGACATTTTGAAACCTGTTTTCTGACCATGGAAAACAAACTGTTGACCTTTCGGTTTTAAAAAAACTCTCCAGCTGTTTATCCAGCAAACACCCCTATCCCATGTCTGACCCAGGCCTTATTCATCCCTGAGCTTTCTTTTTTTTCTCTTCATTTCCTTGGTAAAATATACATACCTGCTGTAAAAAAAAAAAAATGAGAAGAATTTACTCTTTCAAGTTGTTTCCCATGAGTACCTTTAAGCCTGGAGTGGCCTCCTGACTCTTAGGAAGTCTCACAATTAATACGTTAGGGGTTTGTCCACCTCACATAATAGGGAGCTTCGGTGGAGCTTGACCGTGCGGGAGTCCTTTGTCTCTTGCAGCCTCGTGGGGAGGAACTCTGAGGCTGGCACAGCCAGCTGCCTTTGTGCTGCAGTGCCATCCAGACCCCAGGACCTTTGCATGTCTCTGCGTCACCATCTTTTAGCACAGAGGTTTTTCTCATGCTTGTCTCCCTCTCACAAAGTAAATTCTTCTTCTTTTTTTTTTTTTTTAAGATTTCATTAATTTATTTGAGAGAGAGAGAGAGAGAGAGGTGGAGAGGGAGCGCAAGCAGGGGGAAGGGCAGAGGGAAAAGCAGACTCCCCGGTGAGCAGGGAGCCCAGCCGTGGGGCTGGATTCTGAGATCCCAGTTCCCTAGGATCATGACCTGAGCTGAAGGCAGACGCTTAACCCACTGAGCCACCCAGGCGCCCTTCTCACAAAGTAACTTCGTGTTTAGTCATCACTTCTTTGATCCAGCAGGGAGCAGAGGGAATGGGCCAAGGGTAACAGCAAAAGCTTTCTTCTGGTGAGGCTTCCCTTTCTTGTTCAGGAAGTGAGGCAGTCCCCTTCCCACCAGCGGCTTCTGCTTTTATTTCATTATCCTGAGCTCAGGCCCATGGCCACCCCCAGGTGCAGGTAGTCAGTGAGGTCAAGAATTCAGCTTTCCGGTCTTTTTGGTTAGAATGCAAAGGAGAAGGTCGTGGGAGTGGGTTTGTATCTACATGTGTCTGCTCTTCTTAGGGCAGTATGATCTTGGTATAGTTACCAACTTCTGGGTCTTACATGGGGTGATGGGTGTCCTGGTTTGCCTGGGACCGAGAGATTTGCTGAGGTGCAGGATTTTCAGTGCCATAACCTGGATGTTCTGGAGGACATTCTGTAGGACAACCAGGGTGATGGTCACCTTAGTCCTGTCCTGTTCTCTTCGGTAAGGGTGTCATCTCTTGAGGATGGAGCCACCTTCACTAGACTTAGAAAGAGTGAAAAAATAATAATTTAGTAATAGAGGATAGTAACTTAATTATAAATTATATGAAATCATGACTAAACTATTAAATAATATTTTAATAATTTACAATGAGAATAAGTGTTCTGAATCCATAGAACTGCAAGTTGCCGCTTAGCGCCTGTGGGAATTTGACCGGGTGTCTTGGGGCTGCCATGTTACCCAACTGTAGGAGGCTTTGTTCACAGCGGCCTGGAATTGATTCTGTAATACTTTTGATTAATTGACTGGTTACACTGAAAAGAACTGTATGTTATCTCCGGCGGGTACACGTGTTAAACCCTATGTTTCAGGCATGCATTTGCTAGCACACACATGGGGTGGACAGTTAGACAACAGAGGCTCTCCTGAACCCAGGCTTCCTGCTGAGGTTGACCTTGAAAGCAGTCCTAATGTAGACCCTTGGTGGGCGACATGGTTGGGAGACTAGAGTCAGAAAGAACCTTTTTCCCCCGTCTACCCTCTCCCTGACGCCGAGACCTGGGCTGGATGTGACTGCAGGGCCTCGAGGAGTGAGGAGGAGGATCCTCTCTTCACTTAGAGCCCAGAGTTCGGACTCTTGAAGATGTTCTCGTGCTGGCCTCCCTTCCGTGCGAGCAGAGATTCCTCTCTGCTCTCACTGTTCGTAGGAACCTCGCGCACTGCTGCTTGTCCTTAACCTCATCCTAAAACTGTGATGCGTATTTTATATTTTCTCGCGTGTTTGACTTTTAGTCAATATTTAACGATAATTTCACTCTGTAGCCATCCTCTTGTCTGGTCTCTTTGGAACCAGTCCCTCTGCCTCTCAGTGGAGCCTGTGATGATGGAGTTTTGTAAAAAAAAGAAGTGTGCTATTCGGACGTGTTCTCTTATTAGTGCAGGCATTACTTAGTCTGTGACTAGCCCTGTGATCTGCAACCCGTCCTTCCACCTCGTGAGTACCAGCGTAACTTAGAAAGAATTCTTTCTTTGTTAAAGACCTTTTCTACGTGGGCCACATGTTTCCAGACCTATTTCATAGTAATTTGTGGTTTTTTAGGTATGTCAATAGAGATTCTGTAGCCAGAATTCCTGGATTCTGTTTAGATAAACATTTTGTAAGATTGCTTCCTTTAAAGAATTGTCTTTGTTTAAAAAGTTAATTTCTTCTCTAATGTCTCAGTGATTTTTAAAATCTGATACATTTTAGTTAAAACATTTTGTTTTTAACGTTTTAAGCCTTAACCATTTTGTTTTTGATATTTTAAAGCTTTAAGCCTCTTTTCTGAAGGTTGATGTATTATTGCTTTTTTGGGTCCACATACTTTCTTCTGAATTTTAAGAAATCTGCTAGAATCTGTAACATTGCTTAAAATATACTTTTGATGATCATATGGGTTTTTATTAAAAACAGCTAAATAAAATTTCAATGAGTGATAGTGTGCACATGCTAATATATTTTTCATCATTTATATGCTCTTGGGAGAGTGACTCATGCACTGTTTTCTCTTGAGTTCCTGGGAGTTTATAAAAAGATTACAAACAGTTGGAAACAGAACCGAAATAATGAATGTGTAAAGTGGAGGGAAAAATGTTTCTCATTTGTGCCTCTCTTACCTTGATGAAATTTTTACCACTTGAAAATTTCCAGTAAAGTCAAGGTCAGTATGTGAATCTACTATGGTTCTACCCATCATGGTCTAAGGATTTCCTGTCTTGTCATACAACGTTTGTGTTCCCCAAGGAGAAAATACAGTTTGATTTCATGATGATAAATAGCTTTTCAAGGACACTGGAGTCAGGTATAAAAAGATGATCACTGTTTGAGGACCAGGAGATAGTGTGGAGAAGAAAAGGTGAGATGAGAGTTAAAAGTTGACATCACTAAGCTCCCAGTTGTTGGTCACCACTTACATCTCTAGCTGTCCTTCTGGCAATATTTTAGTGATGTATTTCCTTTGACCTTTACATGAGTTGGATGTCATAGTCCTTAAGATATAGCATAAAACTGAGCTGAAAACAAAGTAGAGTTGTTTGTGACCCTCTGGGTTGGTCCTTCAGGTAGAGCACATCTCCGTTGAGAACTGGTGAGTGACCTTGGGCAATTAAACCTTAACTTCCTGGACAACCCAATGAGAACATCACAAATACTTAAAGAATGTGTAAAATTGTTCTATACCTTGACACTCCTGGATAAGTTACCTTGTGTTTTACCCCCAGGCTCCTCCTTCTGTACATCGTTACCCATCTGGGTTTTGATTTATTTTTCATTGCACACTTACTATCCCTCTCATTGCTTCACTGTGGGGGAAAATCTTTTTTATTCCAGAGCTGTAACATTGCTGCCTGGGACTTTTACCTTGAAGTCTCCGTGTCCTAGAAGTCTGTAAAAGAAATAGAAGATCCCTTTGCTCTAACTCCCTGTACGTGTGTTTTACCCGTTAAGGCATGTTGGCCTTTAGTGGGGGAGGGAGGGAGGGTGCTCCACCTAGAGGCTTCCTTTGTTCTAATTTACATAATTTCTTAACGTATTCGCAGCACCCTTTCTCTTAGCTTCAAATTTTGAGCTCTTAGAAGACTTAGATGTTTTGGTTTTGTGTGCATACATTTTGAAATTCCTGGGTTGAACATTTCCTAGACGTTTGCACACTCAGCCTAGGACATTAAGGGTTATATAAAAATTAGCTCCCTAAATGACCATTAACCAGAAATCTTATCTGTCCAAAGAGAGGATTCATGCGACTCCAAGTATGCGTTGCCCTCTGCATAGCATATTAATTTTGGCAACCAGAGATAGATGAGAATTTTGCTGCATTTAAATTTTTCATTGTGATGAGACAAATCTATTATTATAAAGGCTCTCTACTCATCAGTGAGAGTGTTTCCTTCTGTTGTTTTAATTAAAGGAGCAGTGTATTTTTAAATTTAATTATGGCACTTTGATGATGTGATACTGGCTGCAAGCTAAGAATTCTTTGAGTTTTAAAGATGTATAATGCATCTAGAGCAAAAGGATGATGGAAATGTTCAGTATCTACACTGTTCAGTATTTTAGGCACATGTGGCTGTTGGGCACTTAAAATGTGGCTAGTGAGACCAAGGAATTAAACTTCAAATTTTCTTTAAAATTAAAATTTAAATAATCACATGCGGTTAGTGGTTACCGTATTGGATAGCAGGGATCTAGAGCATGTAGAAAAGTTCCATTTAGTATAATGTCCTGGAATTTCGAATTTCCTTGTTTTGGGTTGGGAAGTTGAGGCTCGTTAAATTTGAAATTGATAATGGATAGCATTGCTCTTAGCCATGGGGAGAGACTTCTTTAACAAAGATGCGAGTTTATTGGACTTAAATATATTAGAGGTGAACTTCTTTGAGAAGGTAAGTATCCATTCCGAAAACAATTCCATATAGTAACTTGAACAAATATTTGGAAAAGATTTCCTGTGTAGGCTGGGAGGTGAGTGGGACTTAGGTTGTCCCTTCGAGGAGCTTTCTATTTGAGTTTCCCTCCAGAGGCTTCCATAGGCCAGTGGGTGAGCTCTGTCCTTGTAGAGCACAGAAGGCCAAGTGGGGCATTATCATCAGAATTTGGCTTCATTGCTTTGCAGGAGGGCTGAGGCTTAACAGCTCAAGGAGGAACTGTTTATATCCCAGAACACAGAGATGTGTATCAACGCTGACATGCAAGATTAATTTCAGGCGAGAGAGGGTCAAGGCGGGCTTGGGACTTCTTCAGTTGTGTGCTGCAGCAAGCTCTGCTGAGCTCCAGATGTGTTTGAGCAGGCCCCTCGGTCTTCCCCACGTCTGGGAGATGGGCTTTGCCCGGACTCTGGTATGCTGGCAGCCGAGACACTGAACGTGGACCCTTCCTCATCCACACTCCCTCCTCACCGAGGTGAGGAGGAATTCTTGATAATGCTGAGCTTGGCTCGGCAACCAGGAGTGTCTAATGGAGATAAATATTCCCTTAAACAGAAATATAGAGATTGTTAGGCAAAGCTATATTTTTAAAAGTCACAGTAATAATTCAGCTTTCATTTTTTTTTTCTCCCAACTGGTAAGACCCCATCTGAGTTCACTTGGCTGTGCTCTTAGTTGGAAACCCAGGGCCCAAGGAAAAGCCACAGAAAAACAGGCAGCATTTGCTCCAACTCGCATAGCCACCTTACTTGCTCCCTAAGTTCTGTGTTTTTAGCTGAATAAATCATGACCTTAGAGCAGAGGGCTTTGTGTTCCCACTAGTCTGTTACCCCCTGAGCCACGAACCAGAGCTCACTTAACACTGCTTGGAGTCAGGGGACTCGGAACCTAACTGTCCCTCTGTCTGGCCGTTGGGTGAGTCCTAAGGGCAGGGCCTGAAGGGTGAAGCTCAGACAGGCTGGAGCAGTAGGTTATGGAGTGAGAAAGGGAGACCGTGTAAACAGTGGTGAGCTGGACGCAGAGGAATTACTGATCTGATCTCATGGTGCAGATGTGGAGGGACAAGAGCCAGCCTTTCCCCTCGGCTCCCGGGGACAGGGGACTTGTGTCACACGCCCTTGTGTCTTGGCAGCTGGTCCCGTCAGGCTCGAGTCAGCAGAGTTACCCAGCGTGCTGGGGTTTGTTTCGCCGGGTCAGGAATACAGTTCTTCAGACAGTCTGTCACATCTGAGACTGAGGGAGAACGGGGAGATGGGTTGACAGTCTTCACACGAGGTGTCCAGACACTCCTGGCTCGGAGCTCAGCCGTGGATAGAGGGATGCTCGCCTGTCTGTGTGCTTGGGTCCTCGGTCTCTGGCCTTGGGCCATGATGTCAGCCTGACTAGGTTGGCACATGTAGCCTGGAATGGTTTGGCACCCAGTGCCTGGAATGGGTTAGGCTTCTGCCGCAGACATTAAGGAAAGGGAACTGGCGAGTCCTTCCTGACGTGGTGCCCACAGGCTGGCAGAGCCCTGACTGGCACCTGCCCCTTTGAGGGGTGGGCTCCGGATAACTGTGTGGAAGTTTTCCAGTGTGCGGGTCGTGCGAGTAGATCCCGTTGCCCTCCAAGCACCACCAGGCCAGAACCTCAGTGGCATTTGCAAAGAATGGGTTCCCTAATAGAAGAAAATATTTCCCAAAGTAAGTAATCTTGGGTCCAGATGGGAAAAGATGGGTAAATTTGACTTTTTAAACATTTGAAATGTCTGTCACTAAAGGCAAAACTGCAAATAAAATTAAAAGACAAATGGGAGACTGGGAGAAAATAGACCATGAGTAACAGACAAAGAGTAAATACAGAGAATATAAGGAACCTTCCACAAAATAATCAGGTATGATTTTTCTCCCATTAGATTGAAAGAAGTTAAAAAGATTGATAATCTTTCGGCAACAAGAGAGGAAAAATGGGGGCGCCTGGGTGGCTCAGTGGGTTAAAGCCTCTGCTTTCGGCTCAGGTCATGATCTCAGCGTCCTGGGATCGAGGCCCGCATCGGGCTCTCTGCTCGGCAGGGAGCCTGCTTCCTCCTCTCCCTGTCTCTCTGCCTTCCTCTCTGCCTACTTGTAATCTCTCTCTCTGTGTCAAATAAATAAATAAAATCTTTAAAAAAAAAAAAAAAGAGAGGAAAAATGGGCATCATTTACATATGGTGAACGTATAAATTGTTCAGACCTTCTTGGAAGGGCAGTTTGGCTGTATCTGTGAAAATAAGGTCAGATATCTTTGATCCAGTAATTTTGTGTCTAGCAAGAGACACACTCGTGTACACTTGGATCCCATCATTGTTAGTAATGGTAAAATACGGAATAACTGCGTAGTGGTTCAGCCAGCATATGAGATAGTATGCAGCGCCTAAAAAAATGTGGCAGATCTGTAGCAACTGATGTGGGAGACTCTCCCTGATACATTTTTATGGGAAAGGTAAATGATAAAATTATCACAATTTATGTAAAAAAAAACTCCCCCAAACTAGACGTATTTCTGTATTGCATTTTATAGAGTCTGTATGTGTTGTGCTTATGAAATCTACATTTAAATCATTTGAATTCTAGGTGGTGTTCACAGATTCTAAAACATGTTTTTCACATCTCAGAATTTCTGAAATTAGTGTATCTGACAATTGGTGGCATAGTTTATCGTTAAACCTTTTTTCTTTCTTGGTGAAGCATAATGTGTAAGTGATTAGATTTAATGGCAGATGATACATAAATGCATTGATAAAGGACTCAAAGGTAAGTCCTGGGATGGGATTGAGGAGATGACAGTAGAGATTGACTTCATCTGTATCATCTGTGTTAGTTGAAAAAAATTTAAGAAGATTTATTTAGGGGCACCTGGGTGGTCAGTCGGTTAAGCGTCTGCCTTTGGCTTAGGTCACGATCCTGGAGTCCCAAGATAGAGCCTCTCTCTTGAGAAAGAGAGAGCGAGAGAGCACATGTGGGGGTCGGGTTGGACATTGGCAGACGGAGTGGGCAAGAGGATCTCCAGCAGATTCCTCACTGAGCACAGAGCCGATGCAGGGCCTGGGGCTTGATCTCATGACTCTGAGGTCATGATCTGAACTGAAACCAAGAGTTGGACACCCAACTGACTGAGCTACCCAGGCGTCCCTGAAATTGTTTTAACAATGAAAATGAATTCACTTCTCTGAGCTATTTCTCTCTACCTCTGCCATTAGATTTGACACTGCTTCATCTGAGAACTTTAAGGCCCAGTGAGAGACTGTTCAGCTCTATTAAGACGTTAAATAACTAAAGATTCAGTGGGAGAGAATTGTGTGCTGAGGTCCAAGGAAAGGGGGAGCAGGACTCTAGAGACCAGGGCCAGTTGCCCCATCGTCATCTATCGTGTCTGTGTGAGGAGATTGAAGGCCTCAGTCTACTAGGTGGTGCCTGGTTAACCCAGGGCCATCACTGCACGATTACCCATCCAGCCACTGGGGGTGTCCTTCAGCAAACGCAGTCGGTTGTATCCCGCCCGCTGTTTGGATGAAGGAATCCTGTGGTGAAGCCGAAGCTAGGTCCTACCAAGGAAACATGACCCAACAACACTGAAAGGAGAATGCGACGTCCGGGTGGAGAACTAAGCCTTAGTGGGAAGAGCGAAAGGAGTAAATGAGGCATGTGATGAGGCAGGTAGGAGATGCCCTGCCCTAGGTGGGAGGTTGGGTTTGCTCTGCTCGGAGGCTGGACCCTGGGATCTTTGTTATTAAAACAGGGCATAGTATGGGTGTCTCTCCGTAAGTGAGAGCTGCATTGTGAAGATACACACTGACAGTTTAGTAGTGACACTATCACCAAAGATGACTATTATTTATGGTAAGACAACAGGCAGAGCTGTGGGAGCCAGAGAAGGAGAGAGCAGTCCCTGGAAAATCCAGGGAGCCTTCCTGGCCAAGATGTCTTTTGGGGTGGTGGAATTTGGACCTGTGATTTTTAAGGAGGGTTGCAAAGGAAAGGAAGGGTGGCTCACCACTGTGAACAGAGGCACAGAGAGGAGAATACGAGGAGCTTCGAGCAGTAGTTTTTCTTGGTCCAGGCGTACAAGCAGGTATATAGAGCAGGTGTATAAAAAGGAAGCAGTAGGAAGTAAGATTTAAAAAGGTAGCTTATGGCCAGACCACAGAGAGCTGAGAATGTCAGATTTGGGACTTTGACCTTGACTCAGTGGGCTCATGTTTTCTGTTTAATCTTTTGGTTACCAGGTATTTTTGTAACATCATTGGTTTGACTTTTATTCAGTTACTTCCAAGTTTATTTTCTAAGGGTTTATGGTAGAGGTTTAAATCTTGTGTTAAAAGTTCATAGAACATAGGAGGTTTTTTGCATGCAAATGGCTGAATTTCAGAATTACGTTTGTTCTGCACACTCTGGTTTTGCTCTCTGCCTGCCAGCATTAGCAGATAACCCCTTCTTTCAGAGGAGATGCTAGTATTTACCCTTATCCAATGATTAAGTCAAGAACTGAGTCCTGCACGAAGAGGTGAAATTCAGCATGAAAGATTTATGGAATGAAGTTAGTGAGAGAGAGCAAAGCCATGATCCTTGCTCTCTTTGCCAGACCACGATTTGGAAAATCTTTTGTCCTGGCAATTCCTTACAACCTTTCTTTTAAACCCGGCCGCCTTTCCATTGCCAGCTCAACTTCCCTGTTAGCCGATGCTACTGTTCAGGTTCTGGCTTTGGCTCCTCGGGTGCCTTGCTGAGCTGAGCTGACCTTAAGAATCTGAGATATAGAGGGTCAGTCTGCAGTAGGGAAATGTGGTAGCAACTCTTGCTTTTTCTGCCGTGATGTAACTTAATCAGATCCTCTTGTTTTTCCCTGAATGGTACAAGCGATTGCACTGAAATGGTTATTCATCTGTGCCTGTGATGCTTTAAAAAATAATAATTTCACTAATATGTCACAACATGCATTATTTAGTATTTTAGTAAATGGATTTTTAAACAAGCAACAATTTACAAATTTAAACATGACAATTAACATGATATGACATAAAAAATTAAATAATCTCCCGGCGTCTTTGTTATCAGCATTGCATTAATGATCTTAGCCCTTCTGGGAGCTCTCAGTTTTTGTTGACTCTGACGGATGATGGCAGATTGTGGTGATGATATGCTTTTATAAATTATTTTTTAGACGAAATGATATTGGCATGTAATGTGGCCTGCCAGAAATAACATTGGTTGTCACTGCTAGTATCGTTTTGACTTACAGGCCAAGTTCTTCAAGGAAGATGTCCAGTATTGGTTGTGCACTGGTGGGCCGTGCTAGGGTTGACCTTCTGCTTGCAAGCTTGAGGTCTAATCCGTTTTCCCGTTCTTTCTCCATGGGAGTTACGGGGTGGGCTCACTGCTTAGGCTCAGCCTGCTGTCTGCTCTTCCCCTGGAGTTTGAATCTGCAGAGAATGTTCTAAAATGCAGGGACGGTGAGCAGAATTAGTAAAATGACCAAGATTTCCTTCCTGGGTAGTCTTAGTTGCTCACACTAGTGTTAGCACAGCGCTTGCATTGGTGCAGTTTGCACGGATACGTGTAACGGCCTTTGCGCGCATCATCAGAACTTCAGCTCAGTGGCGCTGCCTGCCAGCCGACGGTTGGCTTTCGGGCTTACTTGTGCTGTTATTCGAATATTCAGTAGAGCCGAATTTCAGACTGTCCTCTGAGGAATGTAGGCCTCGCGAAGGTACCTCGGGCACCTGGAACGAGACCTCAGGTGGATGCAGTCTTCATGGTCTTTCTCTCCCGTTACTCTACAGATGCACTCCGCTCGGTTTAGGGGTGGTTTTCCTGTCGTGTGAAATTGGTTCCCCGCTCCCACAGCTGGTCTAAGAGGCTCTAGACTCACCCGTCCCCTGCAGGGTGAGTCAGGAGGCGGCCACGCGCGTCCACAGCTGTCACATCCTCCACCCTGTCCCCGGGCGGGGTCCGGAGAACTGGACAGGATTCCCCACAAGGAACCCCGGGAACTCCTGGGAGTGGCAGGTGCTCTTCCCGGGGAAGTGACTTCCCTCTGTCTGTGCTCCCCGCAGTCCGCTTGAGCGAGGCCCGAGCCCGCATGAGATGAGCTTGGAATCCTAAGGAAGCGTTGTGGAGTCTGCAGTGTGACCCCTGCAGTTTGGGGGTGTCTGTGAGCACAGAGACGGGAAGCAGGAGTGGCCGGAGCTCCCCGGGGTGGGGCAGGGGCCGGGTGTGGACAGGGCTCGGCACATGCTTGACTTTTCCTGCAGCCTGAGAGGTCTGCCTGGAGGCAGCTGCCGGTCCTCTTGAAAGACCGGCCCGGGTCCAAGGCCAGCCGTGGGACCCCGCAGAACAAGGCTGTGGGGACCTGCGGGGGCAGGAGCTGGGAGGAGGTGCCTCAGGCAGCGTGGGGGGCCCAGTGAAGGAGTCGCGCTAGATGGAGCCTGCACTTGAACTCCTGCAACCGGTAGCTCTTGTACAGGCCCAGGGACGAAGACCAGGGAACAGACCTCTCTGTTTTCTTTTCCCTACACTTGCCTCTTTTCTCTCGCTGAGCCCTGCCCACGCCTCACGGCTGGGCTGAGGGGAAAAGCTTCATGTTGGATGAAATTAGTTTTGATTTAGACTGCATTGGACTTTTTATTTTTTATTTTTTAAAAATTTTATTTATTTATTTGACAGAAAGAGAGATCACAAGTAGGCAGAGAGGAAGGCAGAGAGAGAGGAGGAAGCAGGCTCCCTGCTGAGCAGAGAAGCCTGATATAGGCCTCGATCCGAGGACCCTGGGATCACGACCTGAGCCGAAGGCAGAGGCTTTAACCCACTGAACCACCCAGGCGCCCCAATATTTTCATTTTTTCAAGTATTCTCTCTGCTGAACATGGGGCTTGAACTCATGATCCCAAGATCAAGAGGTGTGTGTTTTATAGAATGAGCGAGCCAGAACCCCTTCTTCTTCTCCTTTCTTGATTACCATAGATATTTCATATAAGTGGAATCATGTAAGATTGGTCTTTTGTGACTGGCTTATTTCACTTAGCATAATATTCCCAAGGTTTATCCGTATTATAGCATATGATAAGATTTCCTCCTTCTTTTGAGGCTGAGTAATATTCCACTGTATGTACGTACCACAGTTTTTATTCATTCATCTGTTAATGGGCATTTGGGTTGCTTCCACCTCTTGGCTCTTGGGAATAATGCTGCAGTGAATGTATTGCAAATAACCTCTTTAGGATCCTGTTTTCATTTCTTTTGGATATGTTCCCAGAAGTAGGCTTGCTGGATTGTATGGTAATTCTATTTTTAATTTCTTGAGAAACCTCTATATTGTTTTCCATAATGGCTACAGGAAATTACCTTCCCACCAACCGTGCACAAGGGTTCCGATTTCTCCACATCCCCGCCAACACTTACTCTTTCCTGTACTTTTGATAGACGCCATCCTGATGGATGTGAGGGTGTTTCCCATTGTGGTTTTGGTTTGTGTTTCTCTTATGATTAGTGGTATTGAGTTTCTGTTCATGTGCATGCCGGCCGTTTTCAAGTCCTTTTCCCATTGGAAAAGTCGTGTTGTTGTTTGGTTGTCGAGTTGTAGCATTTCTTTATATCTTCTGGATATTCGTTAACCTCTTATCAGATATATGGTTTGAAAATATTTTCTTCCATTTCATAGGTTGCCTTTTCATTTTGCCTTTAATTATATATATAAATATGTATGTATATTACAGTTAAACAGTATAATTATTAAATACTTTGGAATACTGAAAAGTTTAGTGATAATATGACAGATTTTTAAAAAATATTTTATTTATTTATTTGACAGAGAGAGAGAGAGAGATCACAAGTAGGCAGAGAGGCAGGCAGAGAGAGAGGAGGAAGCAGGCTCTCCACTGAGCAGGGAGCCTGATGCGGGCCTCGATCCCAGGACCCTGAGGTCATGACCTGAGCCGAAGGCAGAGGCTTTAACCCACTGAGCCACCCAGGCGCCCCAGTAAGACAGATTCTGATCAGGTCTTCAGTATCTTCCCAGCAAGCCCTATTGAGTAAGGCGTAAAGCTTGAACTAATTCCATAGTTTGAAACACTCTTCTTCCATAATCTTGTTCCCATCCATGTTTCCAGCTTTGTGTACCCCATCATCGTGACTTCTTCCCCCCCACTCCTCATCTCTCCAAAGATTCCCTAAAATACTCGGTTTCATCCTTGGGACCCTTTCACACACTGTTGTTTCTTTTGCACAGGCTACAGAATGCCTTATTTCCCCTCTTGCTTTACCTTGTCTTTTAGGCTCATTCTCCTCCTAGAAGACACGGCTTAAATACGGAGATTTTCCGCTCAACCAGTTAGTCACAGCTTCCTCCTCCCATGCATAGCTTCTTAGATGCAGCTCATGGTAGAACACTCGGGAGGTAGTGGGAGGATTTTGAAGCCCTCCTCCCTTCCACCCCCAGGCCTGGGAGCTGCTGTAGCATCCAGCAGGGGCTTCTCCTTTTCCCCACTTCATTCTTGAGGACCTACCACGATCTCTGGCCCACGATGTTTCTCTACTTTCAGTGATCATGGGTAGAACGAAAGAGCAAATGCCTTTTTTAAAGGAACTTTTTAACAACTTTTTTTTTTTTTTAACCAATTGTGCTTCTAAATATCCTTTCTCTTCTAATTTTATCCGGTAAGGTTTTGGCAGCTAATTGTGGATTTTATGAACTTACATTGGGTTGCTTTTGTCTTCTGTTATAAAAGCAATAATTAGAGGAAATGATCCTTTTGAGAGGTTGCTTAATGAATTCTGCTTCATTTAAATGTGCTGCTTTAAATCTTACTTCAAATAAACTGTACTAATGCCCAAATTATTTCACTGTAGCTCAGTATTGAACCAAAGTATTATGATGATTAATTTCCTTCTATTAAATTCTGGTGGTGGGGGGGGCTGAACAATCAAAAACGAATTTAT
This sequence comes from Ailurus styani, assembly GCA_002007465.1. Taxonomy (NCBI): domain Eukaryota; kingdom Metazoa; phylum Chordata; class Mammalia; order Carnivora; family Ailuridae; genus Ailurus; species Ailurus styani. Next base: position 752,690 of record LNAC01000047.1, on the reverse strand, counting down.
TGACTTTACATTTAGTGTGGTTTATTCTGCTTGATTCTATCTTTCAAGTATGAGTTTGTGTGTGGTATGAAGATTGTGCTGTATTGGGAGCTCCTTTAAACAAATTACTTTGTATTTTATTAACTATTGGGGTTAAGATTTCAAAAAGCTTTTTTTCCCTAAGTATTTGAAAGGTTTTATTATAATTCCACAGCCTAACCTTTGGTTTTACTGCATCCTTCTCCACCCTTGAAACAAGCCCAGGCATAGACACACTGGCACACACACCGGGGAGCCTTCCTTCCTGCTCTCGTCCTTACTCCAGCATGACACGGGTGTCTGTCCAGGAAGCCCTCAGATCGTGCACCCCGCGTGGTGGGCCAGTCTGGTCCTTGTGCTGCAGCCCCCTCCCCTTTGGGGCAGCCCCTCAGGCTTCCAGAGCTCTCGCTCTTCGCCCAGTAGGTTGATTATTTCCTTTAACTTCCATTAGGCCTTGTGGGCAGGGAGCCCCCAGTGAGTCACAACTACCTGGAGACTCTCTTTTTTCTATTACCTACTAACAAGGCATGTTGCTCACATCCTACAGAAGATACAAGATGTGGTGAGCCTCTGTTTTGCGTCTTAGCCATGAGCTTCGTCCAAGATGGACTTGATTTTTAAATGATTTCGACTTGCGTCATGATATAAATCACTAGTCAGGAGATTTCAGCCTTTCTATAAAAAACACATCTTACTGAAATGTAAATGCACTCGTCACGGTTCACAGTCAGTAAATGAATACGATGAACCTACTGTAAGTAGGGATCTGTGTTGCTGTTTTGGCTCCAAAAGTTGAAAATTTGGGAACTATTTTATTTCTTAGAACTTGAAAATTCCATAGGAAGTTAACTAGAATTCAGTTGCAGATCTTCTTGCCAAATTAAATTATCTTTTTATGCATACCAAACCTAGCATAGATACTGTAAAATTTTTTTTTCACCAAAACACAGTAGGGCCTTATGTATATTTGCTGGACCTTTTCTTTGTTAATAATAAGCTGTATTTAATAAAAATGAACAAAAATAAAGAGCCTGTTGTAGAGCTTTTATCTTCCCAGCACATGTGAAATGCATTTGTAAACTGGGCGAAGTGACCGAGAATTTGGATCTTCATGAGTCAAGGTGCATAGCTTCCTTGCTTTGTAGTCACCAAAGGCAGGGCTTTGACGGGGAGCGGTGTGGGCCCTGAACAGACAGACCTGTCTCTTGTCGCGGCTCTGTGGCTCTGTACAAGCTAGGATTAACCTCTTTGAGCTCTATTTTCTCATTTATTTTATCCTAAAGTGGGCAGCTGGTGGCAGAGCAAGAACTCCTGCTCGGGTCTCCTGGCTCCACGTCCTGTGGTCTTTCTGCTGAAATGCTGTTTACTGTGCTGTGGCAGAAATAAGAAGCATAAACCAGTTCTTTGCTTAGAGTCACCTTCATTTTCCAGTGTAATTATACCTTTGGGGGAAAAAATGCACCTTTGATTTTTCACCTCCCAAATTATTCCTTAAATTAGACATAAATATAAATATAATAAATACATATATTTATATATATACAAATGTATATATACACACAAATATATATACATAATGGTGATATCTATACCAAATGTGTGTGTGTGTGTGTGTGTGTGTAATGGTGATAAATATATCACCATTCTAAGTGGATTTTTAAAATTCCATAGTCCAACAACTGGTTCTTAAATAATTTTTCTTTAGCCTCAAATTGGATCGTGAAGGTTTTATTGTGAGAGATCTATGCACTGTAACCACTCTTCCTTGGGTGAGAAGTTGATCTCTTCTGAATAAGTGAGTGATCATCTTTTTCCATGAAAAGAAACCTGAATGTATGAGGTGTGGTAATATTGTAGTGAAGCAGACTCCACAAGTACCACTTTAATACCAGCGTCTTCATTTTTGGTCAAATATTACATAACTAGAATTCGTTATCCTTATATCCTGGTCTATATTCAACCACCTACATAATTTAAAATAGATTTAAGCAGCCTTGATATTCCTTTTAATATACCACAACAAGAAATTTTAAATTGTGAATCAGTTATACATATGAAACAGTAAGAAAGCAGTACTTTCTCTAGGTAATGTTGGAGAAGCTGAAGTTCTGTAGAACCTAAGAAAAGAGAGAGCAGTCGGATTTCCTAGAGCAAGCATGCGTTTAACTGTACCTTGGGTCAGAATAGCAGTGTTAATATTATCTAGAGACGTCTAATATTCAAAACAGAAAGTGGAGGGTGGACTGAGCTCAGTTGGCTTCTGTTGTTCAGAGGATGTGGTCAGGGCTGTTTCTCTGCATCTTAAGCTCTGCTCCGTTTCTATAAACAGAATTTGTGTATCTGCTGTCTTCTCGGGGATGGGAAAATGTCTGCTTCTACCTCCTGCCAGGTGAGCAGGTCCAGCCACCAAAGACTTTCTTCTCTCAGCATGTGGAAGCACGGAAGGAGCCTGCCTGAGGCACGTGCCCGCCCCTTGGACCAGCCGCTGTCTCCAGAGGCCTGGGGGCTGTGGTTTGGGGGTGTCTGTCTAGGTGGGTGGGGGCCGAGGGCGCCGAGAGTGGCCGCTGTCCGGGAAGCTCCCCAGAAGACACGGGCGGTGGGCCAGTGGAAGGGGAGAGGTAGGAAGAGTGCATCGCGGCCACAAAGTACCGTGTTAAACAGTCTGCGGTGTAGACGGTACTGCACTTTTTGAACTGTTCGCTGGGCTCAGTTATAGGGAACCCATTCCTGTCCCCCAAACACATGCCTGTCACCCTTGACACATCCCTGTCAGGTGTGGGGGACACAGAAATATTCTAAGTAATTCTAGACGGTCCAGGGCAGTCTTTCCCTGGTACACAGTAGTTTTTCAAGTAGCGGATCTGCAGCGACTCTTACCTAATGCACCATGAGTGTCCCAGATCTTTGTGCTTTTAAGTATTTGTATGTGCCTTTTATGTGTGTGCTTTGTAAGGTAAAATATGTAGTCACCCTGGCCATCTATTGGATGTGACAACCCTCCATTTTATAAAATAATTACTGTCGAATCAAAATTTCTGCTCAACGTGTGCTGAGGTTACCTATCAAAGCCAACTGAACGAATGATTAAAAGGTTCAGATCAAAAGCAACTGGCTTAACTTCAGGGAGGTTTTCATCCTTTAATTTAAAACGTGTCTATGTCTAACTGATTATCTCTCACATTTTGTAAAGAAGTATTGACGTCCTGTAAAGTGTGCAGTGACCTCACTTCTGGCTGTGTGAGCTGGTTTCACTGCAGGCCTCGGAAGCACTGATATTCCTATAACCTGTGAGGCAAGATGTGTGTATAGTGTATTAATGAGCTGGTTGAAGTGATGTACAGTAATTTCATCCTTGGGTAAAAACAGATGTGAAAGATTCTGTTTTAATATTTAATCAGGCTCCAAGCCTCTGTTGGCTTGTTTAAGTTGACCTGACAGCATTATACCTGCAAACACTTTGAATTAAACTCGGAGTGCTTGACCTTGTTCAAACAGTTGTAATTTAATAAGGCTGCTGTCTTGGTGGAGATAGCGTGGCTAATAGGCAAATCCTTTCCTGGCTGGGACTGCTCTGTTTGTGAGTGCTGGGGGGGTGGGGAGATTCAGAGATTCCCAGATTCCCACCAGCTTTTGGGAGGAACTAGATTTGGAGAAGGAGGGTGGGGGGTGGAAAAGAAACACCAAACCCGAATTAAGAAATTCTCTTTTAGAAGACCTTTAAAAACTTGTCTTTCATTTTTATTTTTAGCCTTAGAGAAGTAATATTTTTAATGTCATTTTAGTTGGGCTCGTTTTGGTTAAAAGGAATGAAAAATCATTTATTAAAAGGGGGGGCTGGAAATCTCTCAGGGGAAAGGTACCTTGGGAGAACTGGATGCTAGCTAGCTCTGGCTTTCTGTCCACCTGTCCGTCCGTCCCTCTCTGCTGGTCGGTCTGCCACCCACGCATCCGTCCTCCTCGCATCCCACCTGGTATCTCTGCCCTTGCTTTCCTCTGCACGTAGCTCGTTCTGCGCCCTGCGCTCTGTTGCTTTCTGTAGCTTTTCCTCTAACCCCCAGAGAGTCGACTTACTGCTCTTCTCTGTCCGCGGTCGGTTTGCCGTGGCCCTTACTGGTTTCGGCTCTCTTGTATCCTTCAGCTTTGGTTGTTGCTGCTAGCAAGTTCCAGATAGTGGGGTCTCTACTCGCTGTTTGCGCTACCTGAAACTGCCTGTGTTTTCTAGATCGAGGGGCTTATGTACAGGATGGGTTTTGGCTGAAAGCAAGGTTGGTTGGACACAATGCCATTGCTTGCTCAATATAAATATTTGTTTATATTTATGTAAATTCCCCCATGTTAAAAAAAATGCTACATGCTTATTGAAAACAATGAGAACATTTAAAAAAGATAATAAAAATATAGTTTAAATCTCCTATAATCCTACTCTTCAAATAGCCAACAACTTTGGTATATTTCCTCTTATATTTTTTTCTTGTTTACACATAAAAATTGTATGCATCGGGTCACTTGGGTGGCTCAGTCGGTTAAGCATCTGCTTTCAGCTCAGGTAATGATCCCAGGGTCCTGGGATTGAGTCCCGTGTCAGGTTCCCTGCTTGCAGGGAGTCTGTTTCTCCCTCTCCCTCTGTGTGCTTGCTTGCTGTCTCTCTCTCTCAAACAAATAAATCTTTAAAAAATTGTATGTTCATTAAACAGTCCCCAAAATGTAGAATCATATTGGCCATTTTTTCTTCATATTGGTGATATTTTAACGGTCTTCATATCTACTAGTCACCAGTGACCAGTATTTTGTAGGAATACTTCTGGCTATAAGCATGTTTTACAAGCTCTGCCGTTTGGTGTGAATATTTAATTAATTCTTGGACTTCTGACTAATATTAAGTATGGCATCATTAGTCATATTATATTATCTTCTCTTTGACTTGCATTACTTATCAATCCCTTTGAGAGGAGTTGTGTATCTTTTTTTTAAGATTTTATTTATTTGAGAGAGAGAGAGAGCACGCACAAGTAGTGGGAGGGGCAGAGGAAGGAGCAGACTCCCCGCTCAGCGGGGACCAGGACCTGCCGCCCCAACCTGGGACTCTGGGATTATGACCTGAGCTGAAGGCAGATGCTCAGCCAATTAGGCCATGCAGGCGCCCCATATATATTTTCATATTATATATATTTTTATGCTTAACATTGTGCCTCAAAGTAAGCGGTTGTCCAGTGGTCTGCGCTTTTTGCTTAATTTTTATTAAATGTGATTTCTCTGTGTGCTCAAAATAGATCAGTAAAGGAAATATCCTAATTGCTTTAAGATGAATGCAAATTTTGAGTATTGGTGTATGAGATGCCTTCTTTAGGAAGCTGGCGGGTTCTTCTCTTTCAGGCTCCCTCCCAGGGTAGCCTTCGTTATCTTGTTAGATTTGCCGTGGTCTGGTGTGGTGGGCGGAGTTCTAAGAATGACCGTCCCCCGCAATGACCCTTGCCCCATGTGCAACCCTTTGAGTTTGGGTGGAACCTGTGAGTATGTTGAGATAGCACTCCCCTGATTATATTTCCTTGTATCGCAAGAGGGAGAGTGTCCAGGTAGGCTAATCAAATCACACAAGCCCATTAAAAACAGAGTTTGTTCTGGTTCCTGGAAAGAAGGAGATTGGAAGCGGGAGTAGGATTCCATCCAACCTGTTGTTGCTGGCTTTGAACATGGAGGGGACAGGTACCAGAGAGTATGGGTAGCTTCTAGAAGCTGAGTGTGACTCCCCCAGCTGACAACCAGCAGAGTAATGGTTACCTCGGTTCTATAACCACTGGGAACTGAATTCTGCCAACAACCTAATTTAGCTTGGAAGTGGATTTTTCCCGAGAGGCTCCAGATAACAGCGCATCCTAGCCAACACCTTTATTTTGGCTCTGTGGGACCTTAAGCGGAGCATCTAGTCAAGCCTGTCTGGATGTCTGGCCTGTGGAACTATGAACTAATAAATGGGTGTTGTTTTAAGCCACCATTTGTGTCAGTGGAAAACTAATATAGTTCCAGGTCTGTCTGATTCTCAGCTTTGTCAGGTAATATGCTGATTTTTCTCTGGATGTTAAGGGTAGAGCTCTCTTGTTAGGGACAGACTCATATCAGCGTAGCTAAAGAAATGGATATATGAAGTCAGGGGACCAGTATATTTATTTGTTTTCCTGAGGAGAAATTGTCCCAACGAATAAGATTCTCCGTTTGAATGGTCAGTGTATTATTTCTGTGAAGGGAGACCTTGTGCATGAAGCCAATCTCATGTTAGTGAGCGTGGCATCTAACCAGAGCAGGGATGCCTTCCCGATGTCCTGGACAGGATTTAGATGGGTACTTCCAGCTTATCTGCAGATTTGCTGTATTAGTTCTCAGTTGCTCTATTAATGAGTCACCACAATTTGGCAGCTAAAACCAACACATTTATTAATCTCACCCCTCACAGGTCATGAGTCCAGGTGCGGATTAGTTGGGTTCTCTGCTCAGGGCCTCACCAAGATGAAAAGATGTCGCTCCGGCTCTGATCTCATCTGAGGGGTGGGGTCCTTTTCCAAGCTCACTGGCTGTTCAGTTGCTTGTGGTTGTAGGACTGAGGCCCTGTGCTCCTGGAGGCTGTCCCACCACGTGGCCCTCTCCATAACATAGCTTTTAGCTTTTTCAAGATCAGTTTGAGGATTTTTAAACATGCATCCAATCTTTATAATCTCTGGTCCCTTAAAAACCTCAATCTGATTAAGTCAGGTCAACCCCAGGTGATCTCCCTCCTGATGGGCTCAAAATTAATGGATTTGGAGACTTAATGACATCAGCAAATTATCCGCACCTAGGTCCTAAAATGTAACCTGATCGGAGTGAACTCCATCGTGTTCATGGTCCTGCTCTCGCTCAAAGGGAGGGAATTCCAGAGGGTGTCTGTATGAATATACTAGAAGGCCACCTTACAATCCTCTACATTAGTCTCTGCAGCCACTGCTGACTACCTTGCTATCTGACTCTTTCTTTCTATAGCTGTTAGTATATCCAGTGCTTAGAAGTCCAGGCTTGGAAGCCACTCTGCATCTCTAAAGTTATGACATCGTTCTACTCATATTCAGAATGTGTTGATCTTAAAGTTTAAATTTGCGAAGGCAATTTTATTTCTCTTTCTCCCTGTAGTAGCTGGGGCATGCGATGACAGGCAGTGTCTTCACTGTAATTTCCAAGGTCCTGACAGCAGTGGCCTCTGTTTGTAGTTTTATGGTCTGAAGATTTTAGATTGTTAGACAAAGTCTGCCCTCATTGAACTTTTGAATATTATAACTTAACATTGTACTTAATAGAGAATTTGAGAAGAAATGAGTTGCTTGCACAGTTAAATTTTTAACCATTGAAGAAATGCAAGTACATTGTTTTTTGCTTATTTATTTCCTGCATTTTTCAGCGTAGTGACTTCCGGTAAAAGGTATAGTCTAAAATTAAAGCAATTAAGAAAAAGTTTTTCTGTGACGGGGATTTTGACGGTACATAAACATAGATGTCTTTGCTCATTAAAATGAATGCTAAGGAGTCCAGAATGTTTTCATGAGGTAGATTTTTACCGTTGCCCGTCTGTTGTGAGAGATCATTGCCTCAGGGCACGGTGGCCAAGAATGTGGCAGAGTTAACCTGCCTCACTCTCTAGGGAAACTGTCAAGAAACGGGCAATGAATTAATAAGTAAAAAGTGTTCCGTGAGCTGTAAGCAGTCAGTTGTTGATTGACTGATGGAAAAGGTAGGAGGTAGGCTAATGAAAGATGACATTCAGACTTAGCTGTTGACTCAAGTTGAGCTAAACTTGGAGTATCTGCTATTTTGCTCGTTTTCCTTGAGTGGAAGTAGCTTATAGGTTAAATATGGAGACCTGGGAATCAGAATGCTTGGACTCAATCCTCATTCTCCCATTCGCCCCAGCTTCCTGAGCCTTTCTTCTCCTGTCTGTGAAATGAGGGTTCCGAGAGACACTCTGTGAAACATTTGTACAGGATGCTGAGCACTAGCACTACTGATGGACCAAGGAGAGGTGGCTGGGGGGGAGCCATCTTGCGCGCGCAGGGAGAAGTCAGAATTGTTTGGAATTGCCAGTGCAAAGTGATAGTGAAAAGCAGACTGACTCTTAGTCAGTTTATTACTGTTTTTAAATTCCCTGCAGACAGGGTGCCCCCTTATTGCCCGCACTGAGTGGACCACTCCTTCCGTCTGCCCCTTGCAGTGCCGCTGCCCTGCGTGCAAGCGTTCAGGACGAACGCCCTCATCGCCCTGCTTACGTTTGAGCGCAGCGCAGGTGTTTTCATTAATAGCTTCTCATTGGGTTTTCATTAGAGAGGAGATGCTGGGTGAACCTGGTCTAATAACGTGTGTAGAAGTGTGCACAATAATTGGGGTAATAAGGGCACCTGGGTGGCTCAGTTGGTTAAGCGGCTGCCTTCGGCTCAGGTCATGATCCCAGGGTCCTGGGATCGAGTACCACGTCGGGCTCCCTGCTCGGCGGGGAGTTTGCTTCTCCCTCTGCCTCTGCCGGCCGCTCTGCCTACTTGTGCTCTCTATCGCTCTGTCAAATAAATAAATAAAATCTTTTTTAAAAAATGGTGTAATAAAAATGAGACATTTTTAGTATGGATTGTAAACCATTAAGAGTAGAACATAGCAAAATCTGACCTGAAAAATCAAAAAATCAAACAGTTGATTAATCGAAACATATTTTTGCTTTTCTCTTTGTCTGAATCCTAAACATTGTGGTATTTATGTTTCAGATGTGTACATGACTACATGACATATATCCTTTAGTCTTCCAGCTCGTCTATAAACCATGCTTCAAAGGCTTTAGTGAACAGACTTACAGTGTAAGCCTGAGCTTGGCAATCAAGATGATTTCCAGTCTTGGCCTCAGCCCGCTTTCCCTGACTCATCACCCCAGACTCTCTGTTTAGCTAAATTTATTGTCTGCTTCTGGTGCCGCAGCCCCTGGAAGCTTGTCCCAGATTAACCACCCCTACCCAACTACCCAAACCTGCCCAGTCACAGTTCTGCAATTTGAAGCCTGTTTAGCTCAGTGAAGCCTTCCACTCCAGACCCCTTCCTGCACTGCATGGTGCTAAGTCCTGATTGTACTTAACAGGCCTCATTCTTCCTGCCTGCAGAGGTTGGTTGAGGTTTCACGGCATTCAGGGCTGGATGATCTGCAGGTTCTGTCGAGGGGGGGCTGACACTGGTGGAAATGGTCATTTGCTTGCCTTCCTCAATTTCTCTCGTTCCATTCTCTTTTCAGGACTCATTCTTTTCCCGTCTGCCCGTCTTCTCCACTCTCACTACAGACAAAGGCAAAGCTGCCAGAGTTAATTAGGCTAATGGGCAAGAACCTTCAGAATAATTCAGAAGGGTTCGTAAAGATCACTCACTACAGAGGTCTCTTTGAGAGAGGCTTGGCCTGTTGTGTTTGCACACCTCCAGTTCCCAGTTTGGCTGCCCCATTTATTTGTCAGTCGCACCCTTCATATTGAGCGTAAAACTTCTCTTCCCTCTGATGCTCTCCAGTGCAGTTACGCCGAATAAGTCAGCCTTTCCCGATGCAAAATCCGTTACAATGTATATTCATTTGAATCTTGTGAAGTTGCTGATATCTGACTGTTTTTGACCTATAAAGATGGCAGTTTGTATTCCTCCTGATGGTTTGCTTTTCCGGTTTATATATTCTTCTAGTTAAAAAACATCCTGTTGTTTAAGTCCTTAATGTAAGTTTTTTGTTCCTTTTTTCTTTTTACGTGTTTTTACTATTTTATGTTTATCCTTACTCTGAAAGGCCCCAGGGACTTGGCCCACTGCAGCACAAATTCTGCCTTGGCTCCTCTTCCCAAGATGAGGTGTGGGTTGTTCCCCAAATTCTCAGGTTTTTGGATTCTGAACCAAGGTTTCTTAATCAATCATCATGTCCACAGGTATGTATAGGATGAGGTCAGGAGTGGTGGGAAGTAATGGGGACATGAGAAATCTTTGCAAAGTTAATAGTAAAAGACTGGTTATCTTGGCCTTACTGAAGTGTAACGAGGCCAGTCCTGTTCCCCAAAATCAATTTTAGAATTTATTCCTTTGATTGTGCAAAAGAATGGTTCCTTGTCTAATTTTTTTACTGGCCGGATACCAGCTCTGTCCCTTTTTCTCTGTTTCAGGTGAGATTTTGCGGAATAGTTGTAGTGTTCGTAGGATGAGCAGAGTGCCGGGCCCCACCCCAAACAACTTAGATCCCAGACCACTTTAACGGGGGAGGCTGATGCACTTTTGAATTGGGCTGTCTCTTCCCCCTAACATTCTCACTGTTCTCTCCTGCTGTGCTGAGGTCAGGGACCCGCCGGGTAGGATCAGGCAAAGCAAAGAGCCCCCATCGGTTACGCCTCTATTCGTCAGTCTACCTTGGTCATACTATCGTTTTTCAATCAGTTAGTGAGTGCAGCTGTCTTTAAGCTAATTTTTCTCATTTCCCCATAATTCTAGCATGCAAAGAATATATTACCGACCTCTTTTGGGTGGCATTTTCTGTGACTGTGTCCCAACAACCTTACCAGGTGGAGAGGTTTAGGGCTTCTGTAGTTGACTCCATGTTCGCTGCTTAAAGCTACTTCACTTCTGAGTACCCAGAAGTAATGGGTTTAACTTTTCTCTAAAGTTTTTGCAGAGAGTAAGTGCAGTATTTTCTTGTCTGGTATTTTTCGGAGTTTTGGTTGGTTGTATGTGTGTGAGCGCGCGCGCACACACACACACACGCACACGCACACACACACCTGCTCCTGTTCCAACTTCTGGCACCTCAGCCACTCCCCGCTGACCTTCCAGATTTCATGGACTACAGATCTGCAGCCTCCCTGGTAAGTCGTCTTGGATTCAGGAGGAAGTGTGTCGAGGCCTGGGTGCTGGAACTACTTGGAAGCAGATGGCACCACCATCGTTCATGGACCAAGGCAGGCAGTTTAAATACGAATCTGCACGGAGGCACGTCCTCTCTTACCATTTCTTCTCCCACCTCGGGCTCAGTTATTGCTCTTGTCTAGCCTACTCCTTGCCATTTTCAAGATCCTCTTCTTCGATTCTTAAGAGAGGATTTTGTGTGTTTTTCTTCATTCTTGAAAGAACATTTTTAAAAACACATTTTGAGATTGGGTACTTTATTTGTAAAACATCTTTCTTCTAAAATCTTCGGAGTAGTATTTTTCTTTGATTTCTACGAGTCGCCTAACAGAATACGATATGTGTGAGAATATTTGATAAACACTGTTTGGATTCCTCTGGGATTCATGCTCTTAAGTGACTGCGTATATGCGTATCTGACTGTGTACGTGGGAGCATTGTTTTTTAATCAATTGAACATAATTTTTAGGCCTTTGTCTACCTGTTCATGCCATCCTCATAGGACCATGGCACTGATTTTCTTGATGCTTTTTCTTCTTATTATGATTTATTCTTACTGTAGTATTTGGGATTCTTGTATTTATTTCAACTTACCTTTCCTTTAAATTTTTAAATGTATTTTCTAGAATGACTGTATTATGTCCATAATCTGGGGGGGAAATACACTGTTTGTGATTATCTTTTTTAAGGATTTATTTATTTATTTATTTATTTGAGAGAGAGAGAGAGAGAGAGAGAGAGTGCGCGTGCGCGCGCGTGCATGTGAGCACGCACGAGTGGGGGCACAGGGCTCAGGATCACAACCCTGAGGTCATGACCTGAGCTGAAATGGAGAGTTAGATGCTTAACCAACCGAGCCACCCAGGTGCCCCACTTTTTTTTTTTTTTTTTAGATAAAGTAATCTCTGCACCCAGTGTGGGGCTCAAACATAGAGATCAGGAGTGGGCATTCCCCACCAACTGAGCCAGCCAGGCGCCCCTGTGATTACTTTTTAAAAAGCAGGTTGTTTTTGAGAATTGTATTTCTTTTTATATTACAAAGAATTTCTAGACTGGGTTTCCTTCTAAGCATATCTTTAGTAGCTGTTGAACTCAGCCTACAAACATCCTAACTTCTAGTCTGCTTGGGGATGTTACTCAGATGTCTTGCATATGTATGATAGTTGAAGGCTCAAGTGGGGGAACGGGTTGGAGGAGGAATTCCAAGTCACAGTAGATTTCTGTTAAATAGTCAATCAGATACCTAACTTGCACTTGCTGTCTTGTGAATCTGTTTATGCAGAAGTTTATCCATGTGCCCTGTATTCAGCGCTCTGCCTATATCGTAGAAGGTTCTTTATCATGTGGGCCGTCTGTTTTTGCTTATTTCTTCCTCTCTGACACCAGTTACAACATGTGTGAATGAAGTTCATAAAATGGGCAGCCATATCCAATTTTTAGGCTTCCGAAATTGCAAGTACAGAGGAAGCTGTGCTGTACTGTCCTGTATTTGTACACATATTGGGACACTTTCCCTCATTTCTTATTCCGTGGCATTGCCTAGTCATGGCCAAGTTCATTAATGACCCCCGTGATTTAGTGCTCTACCTGATGTCCTCATCTCTGTGATGGAGAGAGCGGAGTGCTGGGGTTGCATTGTGCCAGCCTGGCAGGGGCTCTTTAATATGGCTCCCCAACACCGACCCATGGGAGCCAGCAGCTGGAGCAGCTGTCTGCTATTGACAGTGGAGTGTCCTTGTTGCTGTTGATTAGGTGGTTCAGTCAAGTGCAAAAAAGAGGATCTAACCGTAAATGGTAGTTACATGATCATCCTGGAGATAAGTAAGTGTCCTGTGAAGCATTACTTGAATTTGGCGTATAAAGAGAGGGGAAAGAGTAGGAAGAGTAGTTAGGTTGGTGTAACAAGCTATTCAGTGTGATTATTTTGTATGTTAGGGACGTCTGCAGGTATCTTTATTAAGGGGAATCTGTAGTTAAGCATCCTCCTGGTAAACTTTCAAATAGATTTTTAAAAGCACTCATAATGTTAATTGCTTCTAGAATTCACAAGGATTGCATTAGACTTCGATCGTGGTAAAGGAGCACATTCCCTGACATGAGTTAAGCAAAAATGCAGTTTAGAAATTTGCATTTTTGAAGAGTACACAAGGATGAAAGAAAACTTGCATGCCCAGGGCCTGCTGATGGATCTCCTTCTGGAGACATGAAGCAGCCTGACCTGTGGGGGTCCGCCGGGGCTTCCTCGGCAGAGGGCCGCGCCCAGCACCCATGTGTCCCGCCTCTCCAGCTCGGTCGGGCCGGTTCAGTGGGCCTGTCCTCAAGCCGAGCATGAGCTGTGTTATTTATTTAGCAAGACTGTAGCGTTCATTTTCTTCTTACAGTGTATCACTGTGCTTTCTCAAAGCATAATTAGTCAATCCAGAAATTAAAAGTCCTAGGACAGAGAACAGATGCTGTTCTCTCACAAAAAAAAAAAAAAAGAGAGAGAGAGAGAAATAAAATTGAATCAGATTTATTATTTAAATGCATTCTTTCTAAATTGAAGAATTGCTATGTGGGTAGCTTTCAACATAATTTTCCTGATATTAGATGCTTAGAACTAACTTGGATTTAGTTAATTCAGTATTTATCATGTTTAATTTTTATTTACTGCAAAGATTAAAGCAATTTATTTCTTCTGGAAAATTTTAGGATCTTATGAGTAAGGGACTTCAGCCAAAATTGGTAACTTTTCCAAGCAGCTGGCTCAAGAAATTAGGAATTTCTTTAATAATGAGCCATCCTTTTTGTATTCAACAATTTAAAAGGCCTATGTAGCTAGGTTATGATTCCAGTGTACACTCAGTACAAATTGATTAGTTTTTCTTTTGACAGATCCTGCTTTGTATTCAAAGCCTGATTTATACAGATTCCCTAAAAGCAAAGAAAACATTGGAAAATACAGCTTTTCATTAAAACATATTTACTTTGGCAAAAATAGTGGTAATCATAATGATAAATTATTCCTATGTGCAGCCTAAGAGAACCACTTGTTTAAAGCATCCGTGTAAGTCTGTCTGTATATGTGAGAATCATGCTGTGGGCTGATCAGTGCCTTTTCTAACCCATCCCACTGCACATTCTAGTGTTCTGATTTTCCTCACTCCCTTGAGTAGACCGTGCTCCGTATACTTCGAGATCTCCTTTCACATAAGGTGCCTCCCTGTAAGGACCCTACCTCACCCCTTCACTCCTTTTGTCTAGCTAACTCTACTTCATCATTAGATCTCAGGGTAAATGTCACTGGAATCTGGGAGGCCATCCCTGCCTAGATTCTGAGTTTCCATTGCCTCCTGTTTCTAACATAACACAGTCACATTTACTAGTATTGTCTCCTTGAAACCCCAGTAAAGCGAGGGCTGTATCCCCAACCCTGCCACAGTCCCTGCCACATAGTAAGTTTCAGGGGATATTTGTAGAATGACATTTTCTTCATCATAGGTCTTTCAGATAAAGAATTATCTAGTTACCTTTGTCTGAAGTGGAAACAATTTCAAAAGATTCCAGGCGCTGGTGGATCAGTTCAAATCCACCATTCCAGTATTGCTTCTCATGGTCACCGTTATCCATGTTCCAAAGAGGACTTAATATTAACTTATATTGCTTGTGATTGTAGTATTTTTTTTTTTTAAGATTTATTTGTTAGAGATTGAGAGAATGCAAGGGTGGTGGTGCAGGAGACGGAAAGAATCCCAAGGGGAGCCAAGCAACAAGAGTCTGACCCTTAACCAGCTGTGTCGCCCAGGCCCTCTGTGACTGTAGTTTTTAAAATCTAGAATTTTTTATACTGGTGTTGCCGTCGTAGTGACTCTGTGAGACATCATAATGCCTTAGCGGTAACTTGGCTTGTAGATCACTTTTGCACTTTTACTTATATCTGTAGTTGTAAATGTTTGACTGAATTGGTGCTTTCTCTGATAATTCATATTTTTTCCCTAAGTTAAACTTACCTCTCACATTTGTGTTTTTACAATCTTAAGAATTTTATCAATGGCATAGTTTTCTGTTCTATTCTGTAGCATGGCACAGTGCTCTGCAGAGTTTGGTTTTATATAAAGTGATGTGTCAGAATGAAATCCCTGCCCAGTGGTGCTGGATTTCATGTGTTATGATGTACATATTCTTCTGTGTGTCTGTGTATCACCAAATTCCATGTGATCCAGAGAGCGCTTGTGGTGGCTCAGGGTTGTGTATCTTTATTGACCGTATTAGGCATAGATATATTTGCAGCTGTATTACATTTGCTTTTACTTCTTATGTAATTTATTTGCTTGACTTTGTCTTTTTAATTGTACTTTATGCATGTATACATGAACTTACTCTTGTTAAAAATTCAGATTGTATAGATATGGCCGTGGTCCCTTAGACCTGTCCCATTATTTATTTATTACATTGTGCATCTGAGCACTTTGTATAAAACTGAACATTTCCTTGTGACATTTATAATTTGATGAAATAATTCAATTCTTCAAATACTTTTTAAAATTATTTTGAAAATAATACAGAAAAGTTCCAAAAATAGTAGATTGATAAATACCCTTTACCCAGCTTCCCCCGACGTTAACCACCTATGTAACCATTATACAGTTACCAACCGGCAACTCATTGGCATAATGTTATTAAAGAAACTGTCGTCCTTACTTGAATTGAACCAGTTTCTCACCTGTTGTTTTTTTCTGTCCCAGGATCCCGTTCAGGATCCCATATACCTTTAGTTGTTGCTTCTTCCTTACCTCCTCCAGTCTGCTATATTTCCTTATTCTTTTTTTTCCCTTCACCACCTCAGCCAGCAGTTTGGAATGCTTACTATGGCCAATCACTGAGATCGGTGCTTAGAGGTAGGGAGACAAAAGAATGGTGGAGACATGACCCTTACCTTCTAGCTCTAATGAGGTTAGGTTATTAATCTGTTACTAATGAGACTATGAATTCACTTCTCTTTCATGACATATATACAGGAATATATGCAAGTATATATGGTGAGGCAATATATGGTACTTCTAGTATTCTATAGTTCTTCTAGTGGTTTCTATACTCTGAGTAGAGAGAAGAGAGTTACTACCACTCTGGGTGTCAGTGTTATGGCAGCCTTTTCAGAAGAAATGACATTCGTTGTAGGGCTTACAGAATGAGAGAACTTGTATTGTTGGAGAACTGGCATGGAAGAGGAGGCCGTTGTGGAGCCAGGCAGCTGTATGTGGCAGGAGTGCATGAAAGACTATGGTGACTTTGTAGACCAGCAGATCACTGAATAGGAATGGAGCGTAGGGTCTACGGTGAGCATAGCAAGAGATGAAACTAGAAATGTAGTCAGGAATCACCTTTTTCATCGTTTATTTGTTTAAAATGATTTAATTAACATATAGTGTATTATTAGTTTCAGAGGTAGAGTTAAGTGATTCGTCAGTTGTGTGTAACACACACACTGTGAAGTGCTCATCACATCACGTGCCCTCCTTCATGCCCATCCCCCATCCCCCCATCCCCCACTCCTCTCCCCTCC
>LNAC01000047.1:625367-735466 GCA_002007465.1 Ailurus styani | reverse complement strand
GGCTCAGGTCATGATCCCAGGGTCCTGGGATCGAGGCCCACATCGGGCTCCCTGCTCGGCAGGGAGCCTGCTTCCTCCTCTCTCCTCTCTCTCCGCCTGCCTCTCTGCCTAATCTCTCTCTCTGTGTCAAATAAATAAATAAAATCTTTAAAAAAAAAAAGAATTTACTTTCTTTTGGGAGAAACAAAGAGAACAAGTTATTTTCAAGTCTTCTGGTAGTACCTAATATTTTAATAATAACATAATCTGCTAAATAATGCGATTATGAATTCATTTTGTAGTATCTATTGAACACCTGTTATGTGGTAGATACTTTTAGGTGAGGGACATAGCAACAAAGAAAACAGAAAAATTACTGCTCTTGTTCTAATACATTCCATTGGTTCTAGTTCTAATACAATTTTATTTTTATTTCACATTCATTCGTACTAGGTCTAGATTCTGGGTGGTGATTTACTTCAGACACATGGAAGCTGTTCCATTGTTTTATGACTTAATTTGTTAATCTAAGGCAACTGCCTATTCTGGTTCCTTTTTAAACCATTTTCTTTGGTTTTTATCTTTACAGTTTTGCTATGATACAGATGTCATTCACTTTACTCTGGTAGGGATCTGAGACTCAGCCATTATTTATGTATGTATTGTTTTGGCCTCATCCTCTTCTCTTTTTTGGATTTCCAGTTAAACATATGTTATAATTTTTCACTGTCTGCCCTATGCCTTTTCTGCCCTCTTCCATATTTTTCATCTTTTTGTCTCTGAGCTGTACTCAGAATAATTTCTTCTCAATTGCAGTTTACCAATTCTTTCTACAATTGTATCTAGTCTGCAATTAAGCTCATTCATTGATTTCCTGATTTCAGTTATTATATGTTTGTATAGTTTAGTCACATAATTTTTATACACTTATTTTTCAAATTCGTTACATTTTATAGTTGACAGTTGCCAAATTTTTAAGCTTGGTTTTTATCTCTTTGAATGTAGTTGAGGTCATTATATTTTAGTTTTTTGCCTGTATTTTCAATATCTGATATGTCTGTGGGTCTGATTCTGTTGTGTATTGTTTCTGCTAGTTCTGGTTCATGGTGCTTTGTCTCTTCATGTGCCTCATTATATATTAGATTTTTTTTCAATATTCATAGAAATAGTTTGAAGTATAGAATTTTTATGTGCTTCTGCCTTATGCCTGGGTTGAGCAGTTGAAGGCCTTCTCAGTCCAGGTTCACAATTCAGATGCTGTGATTTGGGCTGCAAGTCCGTGGGCAGGCTGGTTATTTACAGTTCCTTTCCCCCACACCCCTTTATGTGTGGCCCACCTCACAGTAGGGGTTAGCCTACTAGAGACCCCCAACATTTTCTGCCTTAGAGGCCACCACAATTTTTTTTTTTTTAATTTTTTTTTTATGCCACCACAATTTCATCTCCGCTTCCCTTCCTGGACTAGTAAATAATCTCTGTGTGGGCTTATGCTCCAGCTTCCTTTCCTCATCCATCTTGGACAGATAATTCAACTCCAGCTCAACTCTTTGGCGCGTGTATGAAGATATATTTACTTTGTTCAGCTTTTTACGTTGTCTTTAGCAGGAGGACTGGTGTGAATTGCCTCTTCTGCCATCACCAGAAGAATGCCTCCAGCATTTACTGTCTAAACCAGATCAGTAATTTAGTTGGATTGTTGTTTTTTTTAAACATTTGTTAATCTGAGGTCTTCAACCAGATCATAAGCTTTGTGGATAAGGGCTCTGTCTTTATATTTCTTATCCCCGTCGAATAACATTTATTACAAGGGTAACTGGATAATTGGTTCTTCATAACTATCTCTTGGTCGATTGACTGATTAAATCGGATTAAAGCCACAATTTTCCAACCTCTGGTGTTTTCTCCTCATTGTTCATAAGGCTGCTTTTGTTCATCCAAAGGAGATTTGTCGTAGTTTAAAAATAGTCATGTCCACTTTTCTCCTCTTTTACTGTCCCACCCCAAGGTGGAATAACCCCAATTAAATTAACCACTTAAAAAAAGGCTTCCATAAAGTGGAACATAAGGAGCTTTTCTTTTTTCTTTCCTTTTTTTTTTTTTTTTTTTTTTTTGAGATTTTATTTTTTTGACAGAGACACGGGGAGAGAGGGAACACAAGCAGGAGGGAGTGGGAGAGGGAGAAGCAGGCTTCCCGCTAAACAGGGAGCCCAATGTGGGCCTTGATCCCAGGACCCTGGGATCATGACCCGAGCCGAAGACAGACGCTTAAGGACTGAACCACCCAGGCGCCCCACAAGGAGCTTTTCTTAATATTAATTTGTGTGTGTTCTAGAAGGAAAGATTATTTAGATGTTTTGGAGATCCAAAATTTTGCTAATGAGATACTTGTATAATGATTTCTTTTGAGCTTGATTTATTTTTGTTTCTTCCATTTTGCCTTAAATCAAATGATTTCCTAATGTAAACAGATTACTGTAATCTGAGTATTTCTAGACTATACATTTTTTTAAGCTTGCAGTTCCTGAGTACAGTTCCTTGCTCTTTGTGCATCTACCCAAGTATGTTCTAACCACTGAGTAAGAAGGGTATTACCTGCGAAGCTGCAGCTGTGTTGCACTAATTATCTCCCATTAACATGCACTGAATACTTGGTGTATTCAAAATGGTCTTGTCTGTTACATTCTTGCTCCCCTTCCAAATTCATCCTTGCTTTGGTGAGGTGGGGGGAATCCCTAATGTAATTCTTCCTCACTATTGGTTCTTCTGTACTTTTGGCAATTCTCTAGTGGCTGCTTGAACTATTGGTTGTCAGACTAACCTGATTTGTTTCACTTGTAGACAAAATGGCTTAAGCCACTGTTGATTTTTGTGGCAGCTCAGTTGCTTGGAGCAAGGTGCTAATGAGACATGGGTCAGAGGTCCAGGCTCTGAGTGGGTTGGTAAGCTTTGCTCTGGCCCATGGCCACAGACCCTGACTCCCCCTTGCAAGCTGTCTTGCACATGTATGCCATGGCTCGTTATGGGGACAGAGCAGGGGGTGTAGATAAGACAAGGCAAATCTATCATCTCTGCCAGAAAAGACAACTCCTACTGATAGGTCAGTGACCTTTTCGTTGGAAGAACAGCACATCAGTATTAGCTTCCGTAGACATGTCCATCTGAGGCTTTTTCTTAAAATGACTCTTGTGACTGTATGGGGTGTCTGAACCAAGTCTGCAGTACTGCTCAACATTTTACAGCATTTGAGACTAAGGATGCCATTTTAGTTTGTAAAAGATCTTTGTCCTCAAATCAGATTCTTACGTCAGATTTGATAAAGCACTAGAAATAAGCTACAAAATTGGTGTTAGGAAGAAATCTATCAGGTTTGGGAAGGTCTTCCAGTCACCTCCCATTCTGAAAAAAAAAGGCCCCTTTGCCCCTTCTAAAACAAAGGAAGGAAGGAGGTGGGGGGGGGAGGAAAGAGAATATATACATATATAGGTGGATGAAATGGTGTTCAAAGAACTTTTCTAGAAGAACACGCAAGCTTGGTCTTTACCAGAGCATTTTATTTTTTTTATTTTTTAAAGATTTTATATACTTACTGGAGAGAGTAAACATGAGCGGGGGGAGGGGCAGAAGGAGAGGGAGAAGGAGACTCCCCAGGGAGCCTAATGTGGGGCTCGATCCCAGGACCCTAGGATAATGTCCCGAGCTGAAGGCTGACACTCAACCTACTGAGCCACCCAGCTGCCTCTACCCACCAGAGCATTTTGGCAGGTGGTACTTTGCAGAAAGACCCAACAGATAATTGAACAGATTTTCCCTTTAGGAGCTTAGTTTTGGTGTTCTAAATTAATCTGGCTAGAAAATTAGACATTTCTTCATGGTGTATTTCAAGTCCATAGATGATCTGATTCTATTGTGATTTGATTCTTACATGGTATCAAGCGAAGGCCGGTGGCCAGGAGGGGGTGTGTGGGTGTGTGGGTGTGTGGTGTGACTTGCTAAAGGTATTGCAGGCTCCATGATAAGCTTTTTGGCTTATATCCGTGAATCCTGTAGTATGGCATTGTGTCACTGGTTGTGGATTGTGGACAAACACTATTTCTGTGTCATACTTTTATTTTAATAGTGTGAGGGGTGGGGGTGAGGGAATGCTTCAAACTTGCATTTCAGGGATATTATTGCTTAAGATGAGTTTCTTTTTATATACACTTTTAAAAAGAACAAAAGTGAGTCAAGTTAAACAGCAAATAATAACACAGGTAATGTGTGGATGAAGCAAAGTCACTGGGCGGGGGAGGGTCTGGGAATGACTGAGAATTGGGAAACACTGAATTGGACATGGTGACAGAAGAAACTGCAGGCCCTCAGAAGCAGGCAGGGTTTATTGGAAAGGTTCAGGTCCCTAGTATTAACCAGAAGGTAACTAAGTTGGTTTCTTAAGTTTCTGTTTATTTATTGCATGCAGGCTCAGGATAGCACATTTAAAACAGACTGAACTCAAGACAGTTATAAACTTAAGACAGTTTTATTGAGGAATTAGGGCAAAGCAGTTCTATTGTTAGAAATAATATGGAGAAGTGGGAGAAAGCTAGCATTCATTCATTCAACCAGTATTTCCTGAGCACTTGCAGTACGTCAGGCACAGTTGTAGGCACTGGGAATACAGTAAGGAACAGAACAGGCCCCTGCCCTCCTGAAAGTCATTTACATTCTAACGGGAGGAGACAGATAATAAGTAAGTGTATATAGCATGTCATTTGGTGATAATTACGATGGAGATGAAGAAGGGTTAGCGAGTGGCAGGGTTGGGGAGGCAAGATTGCTATTTTAATTAGTTTGATTAGAAAGGCCTCCCTGAGAAAGTGACACCTGATTCGGAGAGAACGTGTGGGATGTGCTAGGGAAGGGGCGCCGCAGAGGGAGCAGCCGGTACAGAGCGCCCCGCCGACCAGAGTGTGAGCTGATGCGTTTACGACACGGGAAGGCGGCCAGGGGAGCTGCAGGGGAGTGAGGAGGGAGGGTAGTAAGGGATGAGGGTAGAGTCGGGAGGGAAGGAGACGGTCCGCCAAGCTCTGAGTCAATGCGGGGCTTGATCTCACGACCCCGAGATCAGGACCCCAGCAGCTCTGGCTCGGGAGTAAGATGGGAAGCCTTTGCAAGGTTTAGAGCAGACGAGGGACACGATCTGACTGATTCGTGTTAACCAGCCTCCTGTGTTGAGAATAAGCTGTGAGGTAGCACCAAGGAGGCCAGCGAAGGTGGGAGTCGCTATCAGCAAGAGATACGAGGGTTTAGACCAGTGTTGATGGCGGAGAGGGTGCTCACATTGTGTATATATTTTGAAGTAGAGCCAACAGAATTTGTAGGTAGACTTCAGTGTACAGTATTCTAAAAAGAGAAGACTTGGGGCACCCGGATGGTTCAGTAGGTTGAGCGTCCGACTCTTGGTCTCTGCTGGGGTCATGACCTCGGGGTCGTGAGATCAAGCCCCGCATTGACTCAGAGCTTGGCAGACAGTCTGCTTGAGACTCCCTCTCTCTCCCTCTCTCCCTCCCCCACTTATGGGCACTCTGCCTCTCTCTCTCTCTCTTTCTCTCTCTCTCTCTCAAATAAATGAATAAATCTTTAAAAAAAGAGAGAGAGGGAAAGAGAAAGAAAGAAGACTTCAAGGTTATTGGCTTGAGTACTTGGAAGGATGAAGTTACCACTTAATGGGGTGACCAGAGCTAGTAGTGAGAGTAAAGGGGAAAGGATGCATGTGGTAGAAGGTGGGCTGTACCTTTAAATTTTTTTAAACTTATTTTTATTTAAAATAGTCCCACTCCTTAAGGCAGTGCACACAAAGGGCCTGTGCTTGCTTTTGTTCTGAATTTGTTACTGTAGTTTTCCTGAAATATTTTTAAAAACTATAAATAGTCATAATATAGTTCATTTTGCTCAGATTTCTTTTTAAAGATTTATTTATTTATTTGATACAGAGAGAGAGATTACAAGTAGGCAGNTTTTTTTAAAGATTTTATTTATTTATTTGACACAGAGAGAGAGATTACAAGTAGGCAGAGAGGCAGGCAGAGAGACAGGGAGAGGAGGAAGCAGGCTCCCTGCTGAGCAGAGAGCCCGATGCGGGCCTCGATCCCAGGACGCTGAGATCATGACCTGAGCCGAAAGCAGAGGCTTTAACCCCCTGAGCCCCCCAGGCGCCCCCCCTTTTTTTTTTTTTTAACTTCCTCCATAAGCTCTTGGCTTCCAAATAGCAATGTATTCTGCCAGTTTGGTGACTAATTGGGTTAGAGGTTAATAGCAAGACATTCTTATAAACATCAATGGGAGTGGTGTATCCAAACGAAAGCTTATATTAGGCAAAGATTCAAAGAATGGGAATGACTAAAAAACATGTTCCAAGCCAAGTGAATATTAGGAGTTTTAACTTTGAAAGGAACGAACATTACCCTTGAAAATACCTATCTAGCTGTATGTTCCTGACTTAATTCTTCTGGTCAGGTTTTAAAAATGGAAAGGTATTCATTACCAGTGAACCCAACCACTTTTAAACCATGAAATTGACTTTTTAAAATTAGAAATTCTACCAACTTGATCCTCACTGTGCTGATTGGACATTCTAATCCTTTTGCCAAAAGACTAGAATGTTGGATTGTGTGCCTTCCAGCCAAGAGAACCACTTTTCTATCTCTCCATAGGCCAGTTAAATGTTTCCTACTGCTCTGTGATGAAATCAGATGATGGAATCTGTCAGTTCGGTCTATTGAATTATTTTTTTCAACTTTGTTCTAATTGAGCCTTTGGGACATCAACTATTTCTTAACATCTGAAAGCTGAAGGTCTAATATTGGAATTTATGGGATGCTAGAGGAGATCTTTTAGTCTCTGTATCCAAACCAAAATGTAAAATCTCTCTCTCTCTCTCTCTCTCTCTCTCTCTCTCTCTTTTTTTGGTGGGATAATCCTTCTATACTTCCCCTCTCCCTAAGTCTCACCCCTACCCCCCAACCCACAAAATTTTCAATGAAGAGGATTTCCTAAGTAGGTCTAGGGTTAGCCTGTTCCAGTCTTTCTTTATAATAACATTTCTTTTTGATAATCCTCACAAAGGCACTGGTAATCACAGTGGTTGGCAGAGAATAAAACATTTTGTGAAACCTATACCTGGAAATTGAGTCATTTTTATTGCTTAAATTTTCTTCACAGAATAATATAGGTTCTGTTGGATGAGTATTTGTTATAAAAGCAAATTATTAAGAGGCAGAAACTGTCTTTGTAGGGTGATATGTAGGAGGATATCTGAACTGGATTATTTGTTCCTTTATCTGTGTTTTCAAAGCTCTTTAGCAATAACTCTTACAGCTCTCATTGCATAGTGTTATCATTAGTTTTTGGGTGTCATTCTGTTTTGAAGAGTGGGGTTTCTTTTATAACACAGCGCCTGATAGACATTTACTCATTCACTGAAAGAACGTATTGCGTGCTCATTATGTGCCGGGTGTGGACAAGGCATGTGTGCGGGCGGTAGAGCAGTGAGCGGGACAGATGCAGTTTGTGCCACAGAGAGCGTGTATAGCCCACGGCAGGGTGGAGGGCAGGGCAGCCAGAGCCCAAGACATCACACAGGTGACCCTGCAGCTACGGTGGTGATCAGTGCGGCGCACACTGGGTCTGCAACTGGGTACGCGATATGTATACTAATAGGTATATTGTGAATGCAGTACATAATTGTTGAATTTTATTTTGCAATGGATGGACACTTGAAGATTTAGACTAGTCAAAAGAATGTGTTATCAAAAACAAAACACTGTTGTATGTCTATTGCTTAGCGTTGCTTAGAGTAGTAGACTACTACTAGTTATTTTATGTAGTTTTATTTTTATTTTTTTAAAGATTTTATTTACTTATTTGACACAGAGAGATCACAAGTAGGCAGAGAGGCAGGCAGAGAGAGAGGAGGAAGCAGGGTCCCTGCTGAGCGGAGAGCCCGATGCAGGACTTGATCCCAATACCCTGAGATCATGACCTGAGCCGAAGGCAGAGGCTTAACCCACTGAGCCACCCAGGGGCCCCGACTAGTTATTTTATGTAGTTTTAAAAATAACCTGGCCCAGGGACACCGGTGGCTCAGTCGGTTAAGTGTCTGCCTTTAGCTCAGATCGTGATCCCAAGGTTCTGGAATCAGGTCCTGTGTTGAGCTCCTTGCTCAGCAGGGAGCCCGTTTCTCTCTCTGCCTGCCACTGCCCTTGCTTGTGCGTGCACTCTCTCTCTCTCTCTCTGGCAAATAAATAAAATCTTAAAAATAAAACAGATTAATGAGAGTACCTGACCCAGGTCCTTTCTTGGGTTCTTGCCTGTAAACAAGTTGCACATATTCACCTAGCAACGCCCACTCACCCTTTGAGACCCAGTCTGCATGCCGCCTGGTTCCTTCCATGGCATCTCACAACTCCTTTAGGACAAGGACCATGTTATATTTATCTATGACATCCTAGAGCTTGCCCTTCCACTTCACATGGCGGCATCAGAAGGTTCATGAAGGAGTGTGTCTGTTTCCATAGCTTCCTCAGTACACATTGGAGACCTCTGCTTAGCTCTCCCAGGAAGAACCCTTTAGTCAAGTCAGCCCTGCGTCTCATTCCTTCGTTTTGGGATATCTGTCCTTCCTCTTCTTACACAGGGTTGTGAAGATTAAATGTAGTAACTGAGAGTTAAGCATATTCAGTAAATGTAAGGCAGTGAATCCTTGTAACCAACATTAATTATTACTACACTACTGTTGTTCCTTGGAATGCACATTCCAGAAATAGAATCTTACTGAGGATACCAGTGTTCTAGGTGTCACCTAGATGTTGATGTAATAAACAGTTCTCTACCAATTAGTGTGCTGGCCCCGCATAGGGGCTTGACAAGGCCCCTTTAGGCTTCTGTGCATCACTTCAAACCCCCACCCCAGTAGCACAGACTGCTAATGAATTAGGAGTCATATCTGTCTAATGGCAAGGGACTGCCCAGAGCAGATCCCTGTGGAGTGAGACCTCACTGTTTCTGTGAATATAAAGAAACCTCTCAGGAAAGCCTGAATGATTCAGGAAATCTGAACTGGGGAGCCAGCGGCTCAGCAGGAGGCACCTCTTCTTGGCTGACTAGAGCCTGCTGAAAGAAACATTTTTTTGGCTCTGACAGACTTGTTGAGGAAATTGAAAATCTCCTTTTTAAAAAACAGATAATTTAAAATCCTGTCTGATTCAGAATATCAGGAAGTAATGATGGGCTAGATTATTCACTGGGCGTTGAGGGGTTGAGGAAGCTCCTCAGGGAGCTCTGGGTTCTCTCAGCAACTGATCTCCACAGCCCCTCACCCCTCACCCTTCCTCAGGTGTCTCGCTCACGCAGGCTTGGAGTGGACGCCATGTTTCTTAACCCACTTGCCTTTGTTGATGTCCTTGGCTGTTGCAAGCATCAAGTACCACGGCAGTGCATCTGGAGACTGTGTGGCTGTTTTCCACAGTGATCGCTGCCCTTGGACCCTTTGCTCTCTAGCTTAGGAAGTACGCAGATCCAGTGGTCATGTACTGCCTTCCAATACTTGTAGGTAGAGAGACCCGCTGAGCTTAAACTCTAGAGGACTCCACAGGCTTATGCCAGCTAACCCAGATCATGAGACAGTCATCTCAACTCACCCACAAAGAGGGCCCCAAGGAAAAGAAATGGTCTACCTGGCATTTGACTATTTGGAAATTTCTTTTACCTGCAGTCCTCTATTTCATCAAGGGTAATAATGCAAGGGTGTACATTGCAAAACTTGAGGAAAGTAAATTGTGTTTTGTATACCCGTAATACAGTCTTTACTCTGCTCAAAATATGTGAAATTGTTAACCCTCTTCTCTGAGCCAGGATATTTGAATCAAGCAAGTATCCTTTGCTTGTGCCAGATGCAAGAGTTTGCTTTCTCTTTGCCTGGTTAAATTATCACTTGCCTGATAGATAAGTAATCTTTTGAAAGTCTGTTATATCTGATGGTACATTAGGCCCTGAAGAGGATGTAAAAAGTGTAAGACCCTCTCTCAAGAAACTAGCAATGTGATTGAGTGGATAAGACTTATACATGTGAAACAGCGAATACTGGATAGTTTGAGTGGGAATCAAGTGTAATAGTGCATGATTTCAGTTTTAAGTACTACGCGTGCAGGAAGGAAGAAGGATGAAAAGTAAATATTATTTAGTAAAATCCACCACTACAGGAGAAATAAATGTTTGTAATATTTTCTATTCTCCTCTCAGTAAGAAAAACTTGGATTACCTCTTTAATCACTGTGGAGAGCCTGGATATTATTCGGTACCTTAAAATTCTTAGCTCATGTATGTCGCTTGACATAGGAACTTAACCTTTTTTGGAGAAAGACAGCTTTAGTTGTCGTACATAGTTGTTAAAACTTCAAAAGATATCATAGCCCCTTTCTTGAAAAATTAAGACATCAAGTCAGCATGTATTTACTGAGCACTGACCTTGGGCCAATGCATGTACATTTTTTAGATTTTAGACAACAGTAGAGTAACCCTAGAATAATGCTTCTTACGATGACTTTGATAAGTACAAGATGGTGAGTTGAGCAGTAAGCCAAGAACCTTGGTTTTCCCTTGCTGGATGTTTTTCTCTTTTGTTGTGTGAGAGCACTTAAAAATGTTCGGACTGTTTTTGTCCAAGGTATGTCCTCACCCTTGTCAGGATTTGTTTAGTGATTTATAATTAAATAATTTGTAAAGCCTTCGGGGCTCTGTGATGGAAAATGCTACATAATACGAGGTGATAGTGATTTGGGCCTCATCACATATCTGATACATGTCTTTCACCATTTTATGCCTATTTCTACCAGAGATTCTTTCCTCTTAATGGAATTTGAAAGTAATCATTTATCTTGAATGAAATTGGTTTCTTCTACCTGTTGCTGGGGAATTCAGTTTTCTAACTGGAATGTCTGATCTATTTTGTGTGCCTGCCAAAAAAAAACCCCAAATACTGGCCGCCTGAGTTCTGGCTAATGTTTCCAGGCTCTCTGTTTTGAAAACATTCCGTCTCTACCCTGCGTTACAGATGCTCTTGCATACAGTGAAATCCTGTGATAAATATTTTTCAGTGAACATAAAGTATTTGAAAAATAAACGAACGGCAGTGTTATCATTAGTCATGCGTTGACTGGGTGCCACCAGTGTGTTCATCATCATGTACAGGACACAGTCCAAGACACAGCCCCTATGTAGTGGTTTTGTAGTCTAATTATCTGTGAAATGGTCATGTCAAAAAAACCAAGGAGCCATCAGTTGAACAATTTGTTTGCAATTCTGATTAATAACCTGCTCTGGGTAATTAATGGGAAAATACATGTGGCTCTTACTAGGCTGCTAGTTTCAAATGTATAAGCAGTAAGTGTGTACTCAAAATAATTCATAGTAAATAAAATAATTCTCGTTAACACATCCTAGGTCTCGTTCTTACCTGTGTTTTAAACCCACTCAAGGAAAAGAGTGAGCACAAGTAGGTGGTTTGCCATTCTTTATGGTAATGTTATTTAGGTCTTAAAAATCCATCAGTAACAAATAATATTATTTGAAAAATGATTGTTTTTCACAGACTGGGTATCCTTGCGGTATTTATCCTCTCTTGATTATTTTATGATACCGTGAAAATAGTATCTATTTAGACTTCTCTGTCCTACATATAAAGTATTTATTTTGCATTAGACAAAATGAAAACATACTAAGGATGGGTGTACACAATGCAAATATCTGTTTAAGTTCAGTATTAGATGGCAGTTTTGTGGGCAAAATATTTAACTGTGCAAATTTACCTGTTATTTGGACTCACGTAGGCTTAGCTGAGATGAGACAAGACAGTGAGTATA
This sequence comes from Ailurus styani, assembly GCA_002007465.1. NCBI lineage: Eukaryota > Metazoa > Chordata > Mammalia > Carnivora > Ailuridae > Ailurus > Ailurus styani. The sequence goes on along the minus strand of LNAC01000047.1, from coordinate 723,593 downwards.
GATATAAAAATTTATGTATTTGACTAGGATTCCCCCACTTGTATACAGGTGAAGTTTTTGGTAATTTTTTTCCAAGAATGATTGTCTGGTCCACTTGATTTCATTATATAGAAGGTTTGTGTGTGCGTGTGTGTTTGTCATTGTTTTTAAATATTTTATTTATTTATTTGACAGAGAGAGAGACACAGAGAGGGGCCAGAAGCAGGGGGAGTGGGAGAGGGAGAAGCAGGCCTCCCGCTGAGCAGGGAGTCCAATGTGGTGGGGGGGGGGGTGTCTCGATCCAAGGACCCTGGGATCATGACCTGAGCCGAAGGCAGACACTTAACGACTGAGCCACCCAGGCCCCCTATAGGTTTTTTTATTTGATGTGATAAGAATTGGTTGGTTAATCAAAGAAGTATGTTAAAAGGAATTAAGTTATATGTGTAAATGTATGTTTATATGTATATATACACACTCCATGCCCAGTGTGGAGCCCAACATAGGGCTTGAACTCATGACTGAGATCAACTGACTTAACTGACTGAGCCACCCAGGCGCCCCTATAAAACATTTAATCAGTAGTTTATGCCAGTTCCATGACGGAGGCACCAGGCTTTTTTTTTTTTTTTTTTTTAAAGCGTGAGCTGGAGTGTCCCTCTTTTTTCTCAAGAATGTTCAGTCTCAGTTTGCTTAGAGGCACTCGTGAAGCAGTCTGACTGCAGAATTCTTCTCGATTGTAATTTTCTCCAAATCTTGTAATAATTTTTTTCACTGTTAAACTGATCCAGAAACATTCGACTAAGTGTCCGTAGAGACTATGACTGTTGTACACATAGGTTATTGGATGTTGGAGAACAGCGTCTCCTTAAGGTATTTAATTACAGTAGGAGGCATAACTGACATAAACAGATTTGAAAACAAACACCGAGTAGATGAAGCACCGCACTCAGCAGGTGGGAGCGGAGGTGCACAGCCGCCCTGCGCAGTAGCTTGTTAGCCACTGCTGGTGAGCATTTTGTGGGCAAATAAAGAGTTCTCTGCTGCCGAGGCTGTCACGTGGCGGTCAGTTAGAGAGCACGGGCGCTCTTGTTGGTTTTTTAATTTGAGGCTCTTGCCAGGTTGCCTCTCTGTCTGACGGGCCTCCCTTTTTGTCCAGTCCCTGCCTGAGTTCCTGGAACCCTTCCTCAGGTGCACGTGTTCTCATCACAGTGGCCACCGCCCCTCTCTGTTCCATCCTTGACTTTACCCTCTGCTCTGTGTTTCTAACTAAAGTCTCTCCCACCCTCCATTTAAAAATTTGCATCAAGATTCGCCCCTTTGTAGAAGCCCTATGGAGTGACTTGACACAACTTTTATGCTTCTATTGATAATTTATGTTCTGTCTATTCAACTTTAATGAAACAAAACTTTGAAAACGTGGACTGTAGTATCAGGTGTGATGTCTTGTATATATGAGTGCAAACATTTCTTTAGCCATATGAGCTTTGATAATAGGACAATCCCCCCCCCATTTTTGTTGAGATACAGTTGACATATATAACAATTCTTGAGATGTTTAATTGTCAGAACTGTTCACCATACCTTCCTTTTAAAAGGGGTAGAGGGAGAAAAAAAAACAGTATGGTTGAGGAACTGGCCTAGAATTTGACTTTCTAACATTCCACAGGATACACTGTTGAAGAAAGCAAGAAACGTGTGTTTGTGGGATTTTGTTGTCGCAAAGCCTGTTCTTGAGTGGATACGTGTGATCTTTGCCCCCGCAGCGTGTAAACCCTTCAAGGCATGGGTGGTGGTTCTCATCCTTTGAGTCGCGTGTGGCGTGCTGGATAGAGAATCTGTGCTCTTGTACCATTTGAAGGAAGTAGCAGTTACTGGAAAAAAAAAATATTGGCCAAAAAATCGACATCAAATCCAGTCACAGCTCATAGCCACTGACATCTTTTGATCAGTTACCACATGGTGTACACTGTCTCAAGCACTTTATATACGTGATCTCATATAATTCACCCAGTTGTTGTTACTCCCCTTTTATGGGTGTTAGAAGCTAAAGGAAGAGTCAAATTCTTGGCTGAGGTCATACAGGAAAATGGTAAAGCTAGGGATCAAACCCAGCAAGTCTGACTTCTATGCCCTTAATTCCTTCACTACAGTTGTGGGTCAGCAACCTTTTGGGAAGTTTTCTGTAAGAAGTTCTAAAAACTTGGATAATAGATAAATTTTCTTTTAAAAACTAAAAAATAATCCTTAGTGGAAGTACATTTTTGCCAAATCGGAAGCCTTGGAAATACAGAAATTAGAAAATGAGAGACTAGGAGACCCAGCGTGGTATTGTCTGCTACCCAGTGAGAAAAATATCTGCTTACGCCGCGAACCCTTTCATTTATACGTATCACACCTGAATGAGGGTGGTGTGTTTATCAGGCTCTCACATCTCGTGGCTGGGGAACATCAGGGAGCTCTTTTTTTAGGATGGCTGTCCATCTGTTCTCTTCCAGCAACTCCTGGACCTGTGCCACCGCCACTTGGCTGCTGGCTCTAAGAGAGCCTGAATCCGTGAGTCGCTCACACCAGGGAGAACAAACAGGCTCTTCTCCTTAAAGTGTCTGTAATTATATGACCATAATTAGAAATAAAACCTTCTTTATATAATTTGCAGCTCATGAGGAAAGACTTTCTGCTTACACACCGTTTTCCCCTCTATTTTCTCACATGCTGATCAGGAAATAGGTTACTTGGCCTAACAATAGACCATTGAATCTGGTGGAAAGATCCAGATTCCCCGCACCCCCTTATTTTGCCACGTGGCCTTGGGGTTCTCCCTGGCCCTTTCTCAGCTTTTGGTTTGTAGTGTTACATGATGTGGCTAATACAGCCGTGAAGGAGGTATTGCAAGTGGCAGCCTTAATTCCTGCTCTTAGTTCCTCGGAAAAAAGAGGTAACCTAAAAATAAGGAGCTCATGAGAGGAGGTACTAGTTTTGTTGTTCGTGGTTGGGGTTTGAGTTTGTTGTCATTATCGTAAACAATACCATCGCCTGGGGGATTCTACAGTGTTCTAAGAGATTTAGGTCACTGCTGATTTTTGCCTGATGCTTTGGGTTTGAGTAGGTGCTGATTAATTCATGAGCCCCAACTGCAAGATAGGTGTTCAGTATTGATTAGATAGGCCCCTGGTTGTATACTGTTAAAAAGGACTCAGTTGTGAAATACTCCTAAAGCTAAATCAATAAGCTACTAAAGTTATTTCCCCCCCATAAGTGTTTGTATTTTATCCTTTTAATGAAATGAGAAGGGCTGGTAGGAATTCTGCGATCTGAGTGTTAAGAAAACTGGCTGTGTCTTTGGAACAGTGTGCTCGTATGTTCACCATTCCAGGTGAGTGTAAATTATTCATGTGTACATCTTAGCCGAGGGTAACTGACTTAATGGAGGAGACAACAGTTTTCTTTGGAAAATGATCGTCTTTATTCTGGTGACAAGGGCAGAGAACTTTGCTCAGAACACACCCAAATACCACTAAAAATTTCAAAGGCTTTGAGACATAGTTCCTCATGGTGTAAGACTTTTAGAATGTCTACAATTTCTGTTACGCTTATGGCAATAACTGCGAAGCAATTAGCTGTACTGGCAAAGGCATTAGGACGTTTTCTGCCTTGGCGATACTTTCTGAAGATTTTATTGAATTGAGACCAATTTCTGGCTGACTTTTTCCCCTCAACATACAGACTTGTCCAGAATAACAGCAGTCGTTATGAAATCATCATGGAATCCACTAAATTCAGTAGCTTCTAGACCTGTCCATCTCCTCTCCTTCTCTTCCAAGTTCCTGGAATGGGCGAGTACTCTTGCTGTGAGGGTTTCCTGACCATGCCTACCCCTTCCTTAAATCTTTACAGTGGTTTCTCATTTCCTTTTGCATCTACTCGAGCTGTTCGCCCCATGCATCAGAGCTGGTCACCAGCAGGCTCTGGATTATCTCATTACTCTCGTCTGCTGCTTAGGTCCCCAGCTTTTTCATTCTCTCTCTCTCTCGCCTTGCTTGTGAACTCATTACGTTAGTCTTTTGAGCCATCTCCCAACCACTGATATTTTCTTAGACTCTCTCGTTCTTTTTTCTTCTGTTCTAAATAACTCCTGAAATCCCATCTTCCGTAAAAGTCAGTTTGAATTAAGTGGAGAATTGCTGACGGTCTTCTTTTCATCTTCCCTCCCGGTAATAGACCTCCCGTAGCTTCTTCCTCTAACACCCACCCCCATTAGAAACTCACCTCCACTTCCCCCTTCCAAAGTGACCCCTGCCCTTGACTTATGTGTAATAACAGTATATCCCATCCCTGTTCTGGTTGCTGTTCCTAATTTAGAGACTCACGTGGGGGGTGAACAAAGAGGGTTCTCAGGTCAACCGCCTGACTTGGAATCTGAGCTCTGCCACTTGCAGCTGTGCTCCTTTGGGCCCATTATTTGAGCTTTCTGTGCCAGTTTCCTCCTTAATAAGATTGAGAAAATCAAAACACCTACCTGAGATTGTTGAAATAATTTAAGCGCTTCACGCAGTACCCAGCGCAAAGTACGCAGGCAATAAAGATCAGCTGTTACTGTGATTATTTATTAATTGGGGGAAGAAGGAAAGGCACACTGCCATGTTTTGTACACTTGTGCGCACACACATCTGCACGTACACATACGTAGCTACATAGTTTGGAAAAACCTTCAGAATTGGGATGTGAGTCCATTTTTTTTTTTTTTGTTACCGAAATGATAAAAATACCTTATTGGTAAATGCAAGACACACGACATAAAGTAAACAGAATCCTGGCCGAGGCGAGGGTTCAGGACGCACTGTACAGGTTGTTTGTGCCNACGACATAAAGTAAACAGAATCCTGGCCGAGGCGAGGGTTCAGGACGCACTGTACAGGTTGTGCCCCTCTACTGAAGATCTGGCGTCAATGGCTTGGTCTTTGCTTAAACGCACCAGGGCCCCATATGTTCGTATGGGCTCTTGTGTGCTTTTGACTCCTGACGATTAGGGTGACAGATTTTCCTGAGGAAACTTCCAAAAACAGACACTAGTCACCCAATTTGAGTAAACGGAAGAGAAATTACTTTTTTAAAAAAAGGATAGTGGGAAGGACAACACCCTCTCTAAAGATGACTTGGGACCCAGGGCGCCCGGGCGGCTCAGCGGGTTAGAGCCGCTGCCTTCGGCTCGGGTCGTGATCCCGGGGTCCTGGGATCGAGCCCCGCATCGGGATCTCTGCTCAGCAGGGAGCCTGCTTCCTCCTCTCTCCTCTCTCTCTGCCTGCCTCTCTGCCTACTTGTAATCTCTCTCTCTGTGTCAAATGAATAAATAAAATCTCTAAAAATGACTTGGGACAGGGCCTGTTGAGAGAAATCTGCCTTTTTTTTTTTTTTTTAAGATTTTATTTACTTACTTGAGAGAGAGAAAGCGTGAGGCGGGGAGGGTAAGAGGGGGAAAGCAGACTCCCCCCTGAGCAGGGAGCCCCCTGTGGGACTCGATCTGGAGACTCCGTCCTGGGACTCGGGATCATGACCCAAGCCGAAGGCGGTCACTTAACCAGTTGAGCCACCCAGGTGCCCAGTCTGCATCTTTTTATGCGTGCCCCATTAAAGCCGCATGTATCTTCAGTACGGCTTGTATTTGGCATGAGAGTAATTAATTACTTTTTTTTTTTAAGATTTTATTTTATTTATTTGACACAGAGAGAGAGAGAGAGATCACAAGTAGGCAGAGAGGCAGACAGAGAGAGAGGAGGAAGCAGGCTCCCTGCTGAGCAGAAAGCCCGATGTGGGTCTCGATCCCAGGACCCTGGGATCATGACCTGAGTTGAAGGCAGCGGCTTTAACCCACTGAGCCACCCAGGCGCCCAATTAATTACTTTTGTTTCCCTATTTTGTTGTTTTTAAATATTCTGTTAAGGAATTTTATAAAGATGCTGAAAGTAATCCTGGGCTGATCCGTATACTTACCTACCTTTCTTTCTTTCTCTTTCTTTCTCTCTCTCTTAATTTTTATCATTTTTATTTCTTAGAGTGAGAAAGAGCACGTGCAAATGGGCGAGGGGAGGGGCAGAGGGAGAGGGAGAGAAAAATCTTAAGCAGGCTCCAGGACCTGAGCTGAAATCAAGGGTCAGGCACTTAACTGACTGAGCCACCCTGATGGGTCTATTTTCTAAGTAAGATACTTACCAGCTTATATTGATTATTTATATTTTAAAATGTTGACTGTAGATATTGGTGGGTTGCTTTTAAATTAATCTCTTATTCCTTATTTACCATGGAATGTATCAGTGAAACATTTATTTAGAAAACAAATAATTTTAGGTAGGAAAATGGAATCTTCTAAAAATAAAAATAAATGATTTAATGTGCCAGTGTTTGTTTGATATTGGAGGACCCAGAAGTATGAAGTGTGCATATGACTAATAATGTCATAATAAATATATATATACACATATATATATTTTTAGTGACATTACTCATATCTGAGAGGTTGCTACTCTTGTTGGTATAAAAATTACTTGGATTTCCTTATTTTACTTTATGTAATTTCACAGCTTGTATCATTTTAGGTTTTACTAATCCCTGTTTTGCAAAATAAAATTAGAGAAATTACGAAGGAGTACGGCATGGAAGAGATGACCAGAGCCACACTATTTCATGTTTGTAACTTTCATTTCTTTTCAAATGTAGATTTATTCCTAGTGATACAAATTGCTGTTTTCTTTGGCAGGCACTAGAAGCAAGTCTATGTGAAATTATGTAATGTCTGAAAAGTTATATTCATGATTAATTGGCCTATCCGAGAATGGTATTTGTGTGGAATAAGGCGATCATGCTTTTTATTTGGCATTGAGTTAAAGCGCCCCCGTTCAGATCAGGTTACTCTACAGGGCTTTTTGACTGAGAACTGTATGTTTAGCTTGATCTCTAAAAAGCGTAAAATGTAGATTCAAAGCCAAATATGCTGGAATTCATATTGTAACCAAAGTTAGTCTTCAGATAACTTCAAAAGCAAGCTCTTTCACTCTGTCATACCATAGTTAACAAATAGAGCCAGGAGATTTAAAAACAACATTATCATCTCTGTGACCTCTGAACACACAGCCAGTCTTGATTATTCCGGGGTAGATTATCTGTCGTGTCAAATAATAGTTCAGAATTCTTCCTGACCTTGACCCAAACTGAACAGTTACAGTGATTGTTCTATTTATTTACCTAAGCTGGCCCACAGGATCTAGAAAATAAGGTATTTAAACAGTTGTCCCCTCCTAAGTGTCAAGTTGAGAAATGATGACATCCATTACTACCCAGTGATCGTGGACTTGAGAACCAGAGACAAGGTTCTGCAGTGGCCCTGGAGGGAGCATAGTGGTCTTGGGAAAATTGACTTCAGTTTCCACATCTGTAATGTGGAAATAATAGTACCTGCCTTCCGACCTCTTAACGATTCATTAAGTGCTTACCCAAATATCTGTTTGTAGTGAGTACTCTTCAAATGTCGGCTGCTGCCAACGACTGTTGCTACTACTGTTACGGACTACTGTAACTGCTCCCACCTGAACTACTGCTGTCACTATTAGAACAGCTCCCCCTTCAGGGCATTCACTCCAGGGTTTTGCTCCGTGGTGAATCCTCATATTGAAGCGGAGAATCCTATCCCAACATCGAATATGAGTAATTTTGGTGGGGGGGGGTTACTGTTTAAAAGCATAGTACTCGAAGGTATGGACCACAGATCAGCAGTATCGGTATCACCAGGGAGCTTGTTAGAAATATCTTTGGCCCCATGCGAGAACTGCCAAATCAGAATCTGCATTTTAACAAGATCTCGAGGTGTTTTGTTTGCATATTAAAGTTTGAGAAGCACTAATCTACATGATTTCCTGTCATCCCTCCCCCCCCCCAAACTATCTTCAAAATCATCTGAATAATTTAGATCACTCCCAACAGTGGACAACCAACACCACCACGTGGACCAGGCCTTCACAGTAGACATGTGGCAGGTAATTGGAAAGAGGGAAGGAGGAGGGAAGAGAAGAAGAACCATGCCTGACAATACTAATATTACAATTCTGTAGATGGGTCTGTGCTCACTGACTTCAGATTGTTCTGTGTTGTGACACTGAATATGGAAAAGAAGACTGAAATTGTATGGGCTGGTATCTGTCAAGCTGGCTTTGGAGAGTTTCCTTTTAACTTGAAGCATCAACACTTATTACACGCCCTTTCTTTTCTCACATACACACACAGCACAGTTCTCTTATAATTAACTTTTTGGTGTCAAGATGATTCATTGGCTGGGAGAGTACATTTCATTTACTGTTGTCTGCGTCGTTTGGCTAGTGCTTCTACCTTTGTGTGGTTTCCTCCCATGGAAAAGTCGTAAGGATGCACAAGGACACGGACGAACCATGAATTATGAATGGTTGTGGAGGCACAACTTTGTTCGTATTATCATTTATACTAGGGGACAAGGAAGAATTCTCATTTTCTTCCTTAAACTATGACCTTTGAATCCACTTTTTATCAAATGATTTGAAAAACAAATTTAAATTAAAACTGACAAGGGAAAAATTGACAAAATATTAGGAATATGCAGTGGCACAGCCTCAGGTGGTTAAAGGGCCCATGTACTGTGACTCAGCAATCTCATGTCTAGGACTTTATCCCGCAGGTATATTTGCACATGCAAATGCACATATGTACATTTTTATAGAATCAAAAGGGTGGTAACAACTCTTATCTATTAGAATCAAGAGAGTTGAGTGTAACTCACTTTTGCTTTTCTTTTTAAAGATGTTGTATGTTTGCATGTGCCAGGCCTACCAACAAAAGGTTGGGAAGAAGATTTGAATGTCCAGGGATTAGACATAGCTGGGAGACTTATTTTCCATTCGGTATATCTTTGTAGTTGATTTTTGGTAACCGTGTATATATGTAATCTTATTTAGTTTTAAGATTTTATTTATTTGAGAGAGAGCAAGCACAAATCAGGGGAGGGGCCTACGGGGAAGGAAAAGCAGAGAATCTCTCAAGCAGACTCTGTGCTGAGCGTGGAGGCCTACATGGGGCTTGATCCAATGACCCTGAAATCAGAACCTGAGCTGCAGCCAAGAGTCGTGCACTCAGCCGACTGAGCCACTCAGATGCTGCTCTAAGTAATTTTAAAAACAACAAAATAACCCCTTCATTGAAGTGATTTAAGCCATATCTTTTCTTTCTTTTTTCTTTTTTAAGTAAACTCCACCCCTGATGTGGTCTCAGTCTCATGACCCCCAAGATTCAGAGTCACATGCTCCACCGACTGAGCCAGCCAGGTGCCCCTTAAGCTATGGTTTTTAACACTGACGTATTTTTTTCTTATTTTTAAGTCATGTTCATGTATATAAACTCATTTATATGTCTGGGGCCTTAGACCTACAGTTGTTAAGAGTAGGCAGTGAATGTAAATGGTGAAGTCTTTCAAACATTTAACAATGTAGGTGTTAGGTAAATTCTTTCAGAAAGTAGGAGGAAACACATCCCAATTCATTTATGAGCTTAGCATTACTCTGATAGCCAAACTATCCAAAGACATTGCAAAAAAGGGAAACCGTGGAACAAATTATTCATGATGTAAACACCAAAATCAAGAAATATTGGCAAATCAACCAGAAACATATAAAAAGGATAATATATTATGAAATTTATCCAGAATGGGATTTATCCAGAAATGCAAGGTTGGCTTAATACTCTAAAATGAAGACAACATTTGATCATCTAAAAAAGGCTCTCAGCAAATTATGAATAGAAGGAACTTCATCAGTGTGATACAAAGAATCTTTAAAAAAAAAAATACAACATAGCTGACACCATTAGTAATGGTAAAAGACCAGCCTTCCTTCCTAAAGTCAGGGGTAAGACAGGCATGCTCCCTTTCATCATTGCTATTCAGCATTGTACTGGAGTTCCTAGCTAATGCAGTAAGGCAGGATAATGAAATGAAAAGCATACCGATCGGGAGAAAGAGTAAACCTGTCTCTAGTTTCACATCATGATTATATTATAGAAGATATTAAGGAATCCTTAAGAAAGCTATTAAAAGTGGGGTGAACTGAAGCAGCAATACAAAGTTAATAAATCCCACTATATTTCTGTGTAGTAGCAACGAACATTCAGAAATCGAAATATCATTTACAGCAGCATCAGACAGTATGAAAATATACGGGGATAAATCTAGCAAAATAAGAACAGAACATATACCCTGAAAAGTGCAAAGCATTGTTGAAAGAAGTCAAAGAAGACTTAAGCCAATGCAGAATACCTATGTTCGTGGGCTTTCCAGACTGATCAACACAGTCCCAGTAGAGATCCCAGCAGACTATTTTTTCTAGAATTGACATGGTGATTTTTAAAATTACATGGCAAGGGAAAGAACCTAGAATAGCTAAAATGAATTTGGAAACAAAAGACCAAAATTGGAAGCCTAATTCAGGGGGAAGAAGAAAATTCTCTGAATAAATGATGCTAGAATAATTGGATTTACATACAGAAAAAAAGGGAAGGAATCTTGATTCTGACCTCACTTCACATACAAAAATTAAGTAAAAAAATGGATCACAGACTTAAGACTGAAACCATGAAATCAGAAGAAAATATAGGACAAAGCCCTTGCAACTTCAGAATAGGCAAAGATTTCTTAGGCTGGGCTTAAAGATTAAAACCGATAAATGGGACCTCATCAAAATTAAGAACTGACATTTTTCAAAAGAAATTGGTAGGAAAATGAAGAGACAAGCTACTGCATGAGAGAAGATAGTCCTAATACACATTATTCTATATACACATACGTACAAAGGATTTGTATTCAGTACACATACCTAAGGAACTCTTACAACTCAGTAAGACAGCCCAATTAGAAAAATAGGTGTTACAGATTGTGTTCCCCGGCAAGCAGGTTCTGAGATAAAAGTCTCGTGTATAGGATATTTGTTAAGGGATGCCCTTAGGACTATCACCTGTGTTGGGAGGAAGAGTAACAAAGTTGCATTGTACAGACGGAGGAGGGCAGTGACACAGCTCAGTAACAGCCTTGGCTGAGTTCATTCGTAGCTCGTAGCTCGGGAGCTGGATTGGTTCTTCAGGGTTGGGCAGAATTGGGACTAGAGTTGAGTCAAGTTAAGCATGCCTTTATATATTTCTTTATCAGTCAATGATGAGAACTGGTACCACTTGGCTGTGGGCCAGCCCAGGAAGGGGCATGTCACATGTCCTTAGGTGACCTGACTCTTCTGCAGCTGAAGCAGTCGTTGAAGGGCGTGACAACCAACAACTGACTCCCTGTAGCATTCTCACCAGCTGGGACAGCAGATTTCTCACTGTAAAGTGGTCTGGCCATACATTGCAGTAGACCATGGTGACGGGCAGAAGAGTCTAACAGAAACTGCACAAAAGAAGATACACGAATGGCCATTAAGCACATGAAAACATATCTAACACCATTAGCGGTCAAGGATATGCAAATTAAAAGCACAACAGTACATGCCTCCGCACTGCCCAGAATGGTTAAGTTAAAAACACTGGCAATACCAAGTGCAAGTCCTGGGAGGGTAAATGGTACAGTCACTATGGAAGAACTGACAACTTTTTATAACGTTAAACATGCACTTACCATTATGACCCCGCAATTCCGCTCCTGAGTATTTACCAAAGAGAAATGAAGACATACATACAAAAAGACTTTTACATGAATGTTCATATTGGCTTTATTCATGCAGCTCAAAACTGTAGAGTACAAATGTCCATCAACACGTGAATGGATAAACTAATTTAGAAATAATGATATAGTGAGATACTGTGTACTAGTAAAAGGAATGAACTACTCATGTGCAACAACATGGATGAGTATCAAAAACGTGCCGAGGATGAGGAAGTCACAAAAGAGTACACAGTGTATGATGTCATGTATGAAATTCTACAATAGCCAAAGTAATGTATGGTGTGAGGTGGCAGATCAGTAGTTGCCTGGGTGTGTAGAGGGAATGGAACTGCAGAAATGCTTAAGGGAACCTGTTTTTTGTATTTGTTTTGTTTTGTTTTGTTTTGTCTTGTTTTAACTCCGGTCTAGTTAACATACAGCGCTCTCTTAGTTTCAGGTGTATAATACAGTGATTCAACAATTCTGTACGGTGCTCAGTGCTGAGTCTAAAGTGTACTCTTAATCCCCGTCACCTATTTCACCCTTTGAGGGGACTTTTCTGAGGTGACAGAAGGGCTCTGATTTTCTGTTGTGATAATTATATACATATATACATTTGTCCAAACTTTAAAGGGGTGCATTTAATTATATATACATTATGCCATAGTAGAGTTGATTTTTTTTAAAGTAAAATTTAAGAAGAAAACAAGTGGGGGTTTATGTTAATGAGGGATATTGGTTGTTCTTTTAATTTTTTTATGGTAATGTTTTCATCTGATTTTGGTATCAGAATTATGCTGGCCTAATAAAATTAGTTGAGAAATATTTCCTCTTTTTCTGTTTTTTGTTTGTTTGTTTTTTAATAGATCATGTAAGATTGGTATTGTATTCTTAAATCTTTGTAAGATTTCACCAACATGGGCGCCTGGGTGGCTTAGTGGGTTAAAGCCTCTGCCTTTGGCTCAGGTCATGATCTCTGGGTCCTGGGATCGAGCTGCATCAGGCTTTCTGCTCAGCGGGGAGCCTGCTTCCTCCTCTCTGCCTGCTTCTGCCTACTTGTGATCTCTCTCTCTCTAGCAAATAAATAGATAAAATCTTCAAAAAAAAAAAAAAGATATTTCACCAACAAAGGTGTTGGGCCTGGAGTTCTTTTTAGGGTTTTTATAAGTTATGAATCATTTTCTTTAATGGATTTAGAGTTACTCAGGTGTTCTTTTTTCTCTTGTGTTGTTTTATTAATTTGGTCTGTCAGTGAAGTTGCCTTATTTGAATGGTCTAATTCTTTGGCATAAAACGGTTCCTGGTATTTCCCATCGTTTTAATGTCTTCAAGATTTTGAGGTGATACCCCATTCTTACATCTTATTTTGGTAATTAACTTTTTTCCTTTTCTCGATTAACCTAGTTAGAGGTTTTTTTTTTTTTTTAAAGATTTTATTTATTTATTTGATACAGAGAGAGAGAGATTACAAGTAGGCAGAGAGGCAGGCAGAGAGAGAGGAGGAAGCAGGCTCCCTGCGGAGCAGAGAGCCCAGTTAGAGGTTTTTAATAAAGTTAAGCATCTTCCTGCCTTATGACCCGATAGTTCCACTCCTAGATATTTACCCGAGAGGTGAAAACATATGTCCACAAAAGTACTTATGCAAGAATGTTTGTAACAGTTTTATTCATTTTAGCTCTAAGCTGAAAACAGCTTAAACGTTGATCACCTATAGAGAGAATGAACACGTTTTTGTGGATTTTATAATACTATTCAGTAGTAAAAAATGAATTATTGACATATGCAGCAATGTGAATGAATCCGACAATATAGTGAGTTGAAAGAAGCCCCACGGAAAGAATTCAGTGTTTGGTTCTGTTTACGTGGAGTTCTAGAGCAGATCCAATCAAACTATGGTGGTAGAAGTCAGAGTAGTGGGTGTTTGGGAAGGAGACTGGAAAGGACTTGACTGGGGGGGCCAGGAGAGAACTTTTGGGGGGGGTGGAGTGTGCTCTAGCTTGCTAGAGATGTGGGTTTACATGAGTATATGCATTTATTCAAAACTTTGAACTGTCCATTTCACTATATGTGAAATATACATTAACTTAGTTGTACAACAAGGTGAATGTACTTCGTGCCACCGACTTTCCAGTTAAAAATAAAGTGGTAATGCTATGTTATGTATATTTTACAATTTAAAAAATGTAAGAGCGTGAATGCGAAGGTTCAAATTGGGCAAACATTTAAAAAGTATTCATTGTCCCCCATAACCACATGCTGTTCTATTCTTTATTTACCATTTATATACTAAAGTAAAAATGTAATTAAAAAATGATTAGAAAGTACCAGGTATGAGAAATAATGTTAAATTTAAACAAATTGAAACAAATATTTATCAAACATCTACAGTGTAGAATTCTTCATTATGTGTGCTAATTTAGGTAAACAAGCAAAGATCTCCTTCAAAAAGCTCACAGTGTACTAACCTTTGACTTAGAATATTAAAAAAAAAAAAGACAAAAACAGATTTAACAAAAACAAAGAGCTTTTCCCTCTACCTACTAAATACCCTTTAGTAGGCTTTGGTAAGACTTAAAGTTCTAGGAAATTGAGCTTAAAAAAATCTTTGCCCGTGGGGGGGAAACCTGTGACATCTGGTGTTTCTCTTCCTGGCCTTGCTGTAGCTTGCATTGGTAGGGGGGAGGCTTCCCACACAGCCTGCTGTGATGCTGGCGCACCAAAGAGCAGAGTGCCACCAACACTGTTCATGTAAGTGCTTGGGTGGTGCCTGACCCAAAGCATCAGCAGACCTAGAACCTCCGCTACAAAGAAGTTAGGGAAGAATCCAAAAAAACAAGGTCCGTAGTTACCCTAACAATTCTCTTTTCCTGCTGCTTCTGACTACTGTAATTGAAAGGCTCAAAGGTAGTCTGAAAGTGAGGAAAACCAAAGCAGAAAAGTCAAGGGCATGGCAATTCTGTACACCAGATGGTTTACGTGCCCACAGGGCAATTGAGAATTAAGTGTGGTAATGGAATTACACGACTTCTATTGGTTCTGTGACGACAAGCACTTGGAGTACCAATTATATCCTCCTTGGCATAGTTGGGTGCTGAGTAAACATTAGTAACTTACTGAATAGTACATAGCATCTTAGCTGACATAAATCTCTGAATGAAGAACATTGTCTGGGGTGCTGGTGATGGTGATGATAATATTGAGAAATTGACCAACATGTGACTTTCCTAGTTGGTTAATAGCGACCTATCTACGTCTCCTCATCGTTCTACTTCCCTTTTTGGATCTAATTACAGTAAATTCAGTAGCCTGTGTCCCTGAGCAGTTAATGCAGGTTTCTCTTGGTGGAATGAGAATGGCTGTGATTCACGTTGTACCTACGTGGGGTATTCGCCACCACATCTAGATTAAAACGGATGTCTTGGGGCAACCAGTAAAGCCAGTTTTATTATTCTGACTACATGACTTTGTAGAAAAGGTAGACTAGTGGATACCGTCGCAAAGATCAGTGGTTGGCAGGAGTTAGAGGGGAGGGAGTGATGAACAGGAGGATTTTTTAGGGCAGTGAAAATACTCTGTAGGATACCGTGATGGTAGATGCATGTCAGCATAAATTTTCCCAAACCCACAGAATGTATAACACCGAGAGAGAACCCTCGTGCAATCTGTGGGCTCGGGTGATTTGATGTGTCGTCGTAGGTTCTTCACTTACAGCGAAGGTACCACTCTTGGTGGGGGGATGTTGATGATGGGGGAGACTATGTCTGTGCGGGTCAGGGAGACTGGGGAAATTTCTCTACCTTCCTCTCAGTTTTCCTGTAAACCTAAAACTGCTCTTAAGAAAAAAAGAGTTTGGATAAAAACATTAAAGATTTGTGACACTTGAATATGAATTGATTTTAAAATTCCATTTTTCAAAACCTAGAGTAGAGTTTATATTATATTGCTAATATTGTGACATGCTTGCCAAAGAGAATAGTTTGTAAATCCTAAGCAGACTTCCTGTAACCATGTGTTGAATTTCCAGCTGTGTTGAATCAGACTTTGATCCCTCTTAAGAAGATAAATGCAGTATCTGCAGTTTCTAATGGTAGGGGTGGAGGGGAGACGTTCAGATGAAATCTTAAAAGCCAAGTCCCTGTCCAGATAAGAAATTAAAGATGCCGGGGAAGGCAATTGTTTCATTGGGTTCCGCACCCTCCACAAATTTGTAGGCTTTATCTCCAGACACAAGTAAATAACAACAAAAAAATGAGATGCTATTGTTAAATGCAGTATGCCAGATTAGATACGTTTCCTTCCAATTGAATCCCTTTCCTTAATCAGCACTCTTATAAGTGGCACACCTGCCTAATTAGAACAAGTTCTAGAGTACATACAGTGTGAGCATTTCAATGAGCTCCACACAATTGATAACCCTCGGGGCGATGTTCTTAGAAAGTCTTTCCTTCTCTCCTTTTCTTATTTCTTCGAGGCCAAGCTTTTACTATTTTTTGCTTCTGAATCAGCTTCTCTGACTGTGGGCATTTCCCAGTATTGGTCATTGATACTGTTTTTTGTTTCTAAGTGATTCTTTAAATGAAAAAAGAAGTGACATGTTTATGAATATGTATAAGGGACACTTTTAAATATTTTTATTTTATCAGATTTAATTTACTTGTCAGTCTTAAAATACAGAGAACCCTCTTCACTGTGACAAGGAGGTAAAATATAGCAATCCCATTTAAGATCTCCATACATTAGCAATAATAAATCCTTTTGCCCAGAGTAATGCAGAAACTCAATCCAGAGCCAGGGGGGTAGTGTAGTGCTCCACCACAGAACCAGTTACCCACAGAGAAGTATAATGAGCAGGGGAGGTGATAGAACAAAAATCTTTACGGCGAGTGTAAAATTGGGGTAAAATTGTTGCCTGTGAGAAGTCTTATAGTAAGTGTATCTCCAATTATCTTCTGGAAGACATTATTTAGGCATCTATTCAGCTCAAAATTCATAATAGAATTGCAAGAATAGCCTTGGAATAAAACAAAAAGGTCCGTGTGTGTAGAGAAAATGGCAGCAGACATGTCACAAACAAGGTTCTCTTGTGCCCCCGAAGGATCCGAAGGGGTCTCAGGATGGCCATGAGGGTGAGCCAGTCACCAGAGCTTCCTGCAGAGGCATGACTGTAACTGACCACACTTACAGCACAGGCCGATGGGAGCGAGACATTCCCCTTAAAATCCAAGACAATTAGAGCACCTGTGCTTTCAGAGTTACTGTATTTCCAAAGACTACGTCTTACAGCAGATTGCTGTAAAGGGAAATGCCGAGTGTGCATGATCTATATCCTAATTAGGAGCAGGCTTGATCAGTTGAATGAGTGGCTTAAGTGGCAAGAAATAAAACCTAGTTCTTTATTAGATAAGTGTCCAAAAAAAGAGAAAGAAAGAAAGAAATGGTAGCCTAAAAAAAAACCAAAAAAAAAACCAAAACAAAAACCAGATGTTTTTCAACCTCTGTGGTACCCTGCTATCAGTTGTGAAGTTTGTAAAGCACCAAAATTTGTAAAATATTTTTTAATAGATTGAACAGATTCATGATCTCGTTATAATTTTGTCATTATCACTTCAGTGTATTCATCTTCCTTGACTCCTACTGCTACCTTTTTTTTTTTAAAGATTACTTATTTATTTATTTGACAAAGAGAGAGAGATCACAATTAGACAGAGAGGCAGGCAGAGAGAGAAGAGGAAGCAGGCTCCCCGCTGAGCAGGGAGCCCGATGCGGGCCTTGATCCCAGGACGCTGAGATCATGACCTGAGCCGAAAGCAGAGGCTTTAACCCACTGAGCCACCCAGGCGCCCTACGGCTACCTTTTTTAAACTTAGATTCTTCCTTGAGAGGGGCAGAAAGCTCAGGTGGCTCACAGCTAGGTACTGGCAACTGGGCACAGCCGCCCAAGTATTTTTCATACAACCTATAGTGACTATCAGTGAGTGAGTCCCAGTAGCGATGAGATAATTTCCTTCCAGCTGGTATTTAAATTTTGGTTCCATCTTGTTAGGTTACACCCAGAAAAGTAAAATTATGCCCAAATGGTCATTCACTGTAAATGGTCAGAGTGGAAAAAAGCCTTCAGATTGGACAGTGATGGAAGCCGCCTTGCCAATGACAGTTGCTTAACACGTCATAGTATAGTCATTAAGGATCCATGTTAAAAAACAATAGTCTTTGGGACCTTGTTGAACCAGAGGAACCACTTCCTAACCTAAAAGCAGTTTGTTCATTTGTTCATTTATTCAACAAACACACTTTGAAGCTGGAGCTACAGCGGTGAACAAAGTCTCTGCCCTCAGAATGGAGCTTTGATAGTTCAGTAAGTGAAACAAAATAGACAAATGATACAGAATATGTCAGGGAGTGATGAATGCTATGCAGAAAAGTACAGCAAGGCCTGGGGGGTCTGGAGCGGTGCTGGTGGAATGCGATTTCAGAGAGAATGGCCAGGGATAAGCCTCTCCGACAAGGTGACATCTGAATCTGAGCTCCGGAGAAAACTAACCGTGGGGGACTAACCGTGGAGGAGTGGAAGAGCAAAGGGCTTGCAGTCAGCAGCCTGGGACCCTCTGTCTCGATAGCCGTGTGACCTCACGGAGGCATGGAACTTACCTGTGAAGCAGAGACAGAAAAAGCCGCAATCCTATCTCGTAGGCTTGTGTTTGTCACTTGTGAGACATTTGAGGAAAGCACTTTGGTAAACAGCAAAGCATCACCTAACTTCAGATTGCAGGTAGGAGATGGTAAAAGGGTGTAATTTGAAGAGATGCATACAGACGAGCCTTAAAACCCTTTTATATACGGGGCACCTTGGAGTTACCGAATTAAGTTGTCCGAGCAGAAGTGTAGAGAACACTCTCCAGAGATGAACTGTTTGATACTTGGGTATAAAGGATTTATATTCATCTTTGTTTACTTTTGTGGCATTTACAATTTTTATATTTGTTTGTGCTTTTCTTCCTTTGGCATCTTTTTCTTTGACCTTTCCTTTTATTAAATCAGGCCTCTTGGCTCTCGATCGAGACATTTTCTATCCTGTTCGTTCACTCCCTGATTAATCCATTAAAAAAAAAAATAACAACCCTCTAAGATTAGTATTTATCATGGGGACTCACAGAGTCAAAGTCTATTATGGACTAATTCTAAGCTCCACAACAATTCATTTGTGCTGATGTTTGTTAAGGACTTGAAGCTGTTTGTTTGTTTTTTTTATTTTTATAGCCGAAGTGAATTTTGCAATAATCATATTTGAATAGAGCTTATAGCGTGCAAAGTACTTTCACACACATTTGAGCTTTAGCAACCCCAGAGCTAAACGGTGTGGACACTCTTGTGCCCTTTTCCAAATGAGGAAAACTGTGGCTCAGAGATCAATATTTAAATCCAGGTCTTACAGTGATATGGGTATGAATATATGAATAAAAAATACTGAGTTGCTTTTCACACCAGGAACTACTAAAATGGTGTGTTTCTTAAGTAGATTCAAGAACATTCTAGATGACCCTAGGAGATGAATCCACAGGGGATCATGGAAAGACAGGGCTGTGTCCCTGATCATTGTGAGTGGAGATCATGGAGATAGAACCTCTTTTTGTGTCATCGTCAAAGAGGGTGTGCACCTGGCTCCAATCTAGCATGAACTTTCATTTCTTTTTCTCCACTTACTAGACTGACAAGATTACTAAACATGTGGTTTCCTTCAGGGCAGAAACAAAAGCAACCATAAGCAAATATAAAACTTCTCAAAATGAATTGTCTTGGAATTAAAGAATGTTTTCTCAGAAAAGGTTATTTAATTTTGAGATCGATGGTCCCGAAGACTTATTTTAATATGTCTTGTTAAGTATAATAGAATCAATAAAAAATTGCAGTAAAGTTGGGAAGAGGCACAGAGATTATCCAGCCATGGAACCATTAAAATACATGATCTGGAACGGACCGTCGAAGGGCCCCAGATCCCCAGCTTGTGTGAGGGTTGCTTTGTCTTCTGTGCCGTCCGCACCATCCTGGTCCAGCCTCCCCCCTGGTGTTTTCTGGTTAGAGGGGGCCTTCCAGAAATAAGCCATCCCATGGAGACTATAGGATTCCACTTATATGAGGTATAGAATAGTCAAATCAGTCAGATTCAATAGTCCAGAACAGTCACATTCATGGAGACAGAAAAGTAGAAGGGACTTAATGTTAGTGGGGACAGAGTTTTAGTTGGGAAGATGAAAAAGTTCTGCAGATAGATGATGGTATTGGTTATACAACAGTGTGAATATACTTAATGCCACTGAACTCTTTAAAAATGGTTAAAATGGTAAAATTTGTGTTACGTGTATTTTATCACAATTTTCAAAATAAAGGAAGCAGGAAAAAACAGTCCATTCAATTAACTCCCTCTAGGTTAAACCCTGTTCACGTTTTGCACTCTGGAGCTGTAAAGAACAAATCTAGCCCTTCCGGGATGAAGACATCCCCCTTGTTCCTTCCCAACAGTGTGTTCAAGGCCGAGCAGTCCCAATTCCTTTAATGGGTCATCCTGTTTTGTTTTGTTTTATATCTTATCTGAATCATTATCAGGGGGCACCTAGGTTGCTTGGTTAAGAGTCGGCCTTCGACTCAGGTCGTGATCCCAGGGTCCCGGGATCAAGGCCAGCATCCAGCTCCCTGCTCAGCAGGGAACCTGCTTCTCCAAACTCTCCCTCTGCCTGCCGCTCCCTCTGCTTGTGCTCGCTTGCTCTGTCTGCCAAATAAATAAATAAAACCATAACAACAACAAAAAAATCATTATCAGGATAAGGACCATACATTGTGATTGGTAGATTAGCCCTTTAAATCTCTCTTAACCTATTGGTTCTTATTCCGAATCTATTGCTCTTTCTTCCTTGCTTGCTCACTGTCTCCTTTTTAATTTATTTGTTGAAGAAAACTGGGTCATTTGTCCTCGAGAGTATTGGTACTTGCATCCCGCTGCTCTGTGGATTGACAGCTCGTCCTCTGTATTGCCTGTGAACCATTAATTGGATTGAGATACTTTATTTTATAAATGCTTGTAATCTAATGATATAATCCATTGTAGATCTTTTTTTAAAAGTGGAGGGGGTCCTATTTTACAACACGCCCCCACCCCCCGGTGTTTGGGAAACAGTACACATGCAGAAAATTTGGAAGAAAAATAAAATGAACACCCGTGTCACCTTTACATAGATTCACTAACCTTTAACGTTGTTAATTCATGGACTGATACACAGTTTCTCCCCCCGAGCATCTTTTGAGCTTAAGTTATAGACACCACGACACTTTACTCCAAAATATTTCAGCACATAATTGCCAAGAACGAGGGCGTTCTCTCATATAAACACAACTGTGTTGACTGGAGAAGTTTATGTTCTATCCAGGTTATATACTGTCTACTATTTAGTGTTAATTTCCCTAATTATCTAAATAATGTCCTTAATAGCTGTAAGGTTTTTTAAAGATTTATTTACCTATTTATTGAGAGAGAGGAGAGAGAGAGAGATTGAGAGAGGGAGGGAGGCGGGCGGGCGGGGACACACAGAGTCTCCAGCCTAGTCTGGTACTGAGCACCGACCCTGACATCAGGACCCGAGCTGAAACCCAGAGCCCGATGCCTCATCGACGGCCCCATCCAGGTGCCCCAGAGTAGTTTTTTAAAAAAATCTAGAATCCATGTAAGAATCACAAATTGTGTTTAGTGTTTGGGCCACTTTAGCTGCCTAAATTGGTTCTGTCCATTATTGGGTCTTACGTGACATTGGCATTTTTTGAAGAGTCCAGGCCACTAGTTTTTCAGAATGTCCCTAAATCTGGATTTGCCTGATTGGTTTCTTATGGTTGGGTTGAGGGGAGTTAGGGTGAATGATTCCAGCAAGAACCGTGCATGGGCTGTGCTGAGTCCTTAATGCCACACTTGGGAAGCACGTAGTGTCAGTTCGCCACATACTGACAAGTGACAGGTTTGATCACTCGGATAAGGAGGTGTCTCCGTTGTATAATGGTTGCTTTTACTTTTTTTCTTCTTTTCTCNCAGGTTTGATCACTCGGATAAGGAGGTGTCTCCGTTGTATAATGGTTGCTTTTACTTTTTTTCTTCTTTTCTCTAAGATTTTATTTATTTATTTGACAGAGAGAGAGAGAGAGAGAGATCACAAGTAGGCAGAGAGGCAGGGAGAGAGGGAAGCAGGCTCCCCCCTGAACAGAGAGCCCGATGCGGGGCTCGATCCCAGGACCCTGAGATCATGACCTGAGCCGAAGGCAGAGGCTCAACCCACTGAGCCACCCAGGTGCCCTAGTGGTTGCTTTTAAAATAGTTTTAAAAACATGTCATTGGTCATGGGAGAGATTGGATGGAAAAGATTATGAACATATTAGTAAGGAGTTATTCCCACTGATGGAAAGATAATTTTAAGTGTTCGTTTTTCTGAGAGGAGAGAAGTGGGGGAAGGGAGAGTGAGTACTGAAGGTGAGAAATGGGCTTTAATGAAAACAGACCTGTGTTTGAGTCCCAGTTTCATAGTTGAACTTGGGGCCTCTTTAGAAAAGTTACCTCACTTCTCAGATCCTCAGTTTCCCTCCTAAACGGGTATAATAATAAACATTCCTGGCAGGATTGTTGGAACTGATTCAATGAGGTAGTGTCAAGTGGCTTCTAACCCAGCAGCCTCACTGGGACCATCGGTTGCATGGGAGAGGAGGGGGAGTCACTTCCTGAGCAGGTTGCAGAGTTAAAACCTATCCATCATGAGTATTAATTTTTGAGATTAGTTTGAAATAATCATGTTGAGAGGAAAATGTGATCAACAGCTTAGGTGCCTTTGTGAAATGTCAAAGAAAGTCCTTAAGAATTAGATGTTTGGTTTCACTTTCAGACCTCTTCAATCTGATTTGTCTGTGGTGGACTTGTGTAGGATCGAATTGCCATTTATTCGGACCTTTCTGACTGCAGTCCATTTTAATCTATTACCAGGGATTATTTTTGAAACAGTTTATATGAAGTCTGATTGAGAATAGTGAATCACCATAATTTCGTGACCCATTTTACATGCATTACTGTAAAAGTTTCATTTCTTACAAGTGACAATTTTTTAAAGTTAATTAGACTCGGCTATACTGAGGTTAGCAAAAAGTGCTTTGAATTATCAATAATTCAGCAGGGCAGACATTTCTGTATAATGCAGTGGTTTTATAGAGTATTGTGAGATAGTTATCCCTAAAATAAATGGTTGCGAGCATACATCAGCGTGGTGAAATTCACTTGAATGTAGCGTGAAGCGATAGCATCTATGCTTTCTATGATTGGGCCGAGTGTGGGACATCGGTCTTTCTGGCCATGAACTACTAGCAACCTTTGTCCTTGGCGTTACCTTTAGTTAAAAACGAAAAATGAGCATGAGTGCTGGCTGATGGCCATGTCTTTCTTACAGCTAAAAATTCATCAGGGAAAGAAAAATGGGATTGCAGATTTGGATTTGTTTCATTGCATGAATGATATGTGGCATTTTGTAAATCATGTATCACCGCAAGGACGACAGCAATGGCTTGAGCATTGTTACATCAAGTGAAAGCAGGGGTCCCAGTAGTACAAGGACTGGGTTTTAGCTAGAATCTATCAGGGGAATGTTGTCACTTTAAAACCAGATTGTTCTTTAATTGCTATTTAAAGGAACAAAAGTGTTCCCAAGGTACTACAGTTGAGCAGTTGCAAGTAATAACTATGGATCCATAATTATGCAGTGCTGATTATCTGGCATTTAAAAAATTGTGGCTGGAGTCAGTGACCAATTTGTTGTAGCTGGTCTTTTTGGGTTTTTCTAGTACAAAGTGTTTTATACCCTGCTTTTTAACTGGGGCTACAAAAACACATTGGCGTAGCTACTTCAGAAAGTAAAGCCTGTGCATATTAAAAGAACAAATTAAACTGAAAATAAGGGCAAGATAATGAACACTCACATTGTAGGATGAAATTAACAATCATATTGAACAGTTTTGCAAATCCTCAGTCATACATAAGATGAATTCTGGTTTTTGATGACATGTTTTCACAGTGAACCAAGACATTTGTTGGATTCATTATAACCATTTGAAATAGTATCTTAGAGATGAGGGTTTCTTCTTTTAACTAGCATATGTTTCTTCCATTTATTCAGTTAACATATATTTTGAGTGCCTACTGTGTATCGGGCAATGTATTAATTAGGCATTTGGGATAGACTAGCTGAACAAATGAGGTTTATTCTATGCTGATGTATATTTTAAAAGTTGGACCTTGCAAGATCTCGTTTTTAATTTACATTAAAAAAACATGTATGATTATGCTAACTTTTCCTGCCCTGAATTTTTGATTCATGAGATTCAAATATAAATATGTTATAGTTACATTCAGATGGCTAGAGACAACATGTGTGAAGGCTTGGAATATGCAATAAAATTTTAATTTTCATACAGTTTTGGCTGTTCAGAATAAATGTGACCAGATCTGTAGGCACAGTCAACTATTCATATGAATGGGACTATTAGCATTGCTGGTAGCCATAAATAACACTGGAGACACTTTATACATTGTTAAAAGCAATTTCCTCAGAGAGAGCTAAAGAGTACTAGGGCGTTGGTCAAATGTTTTGTTGTTTCTTTCATTAAAGTGGGAATGTCAGAGATTTAGAGTTTATCTCCTTTGTGTGCCGTGGTATGGTTTACTTTTGAAGACCTTGGTGCCACAAAGTCCTTGTTAATGGTCTTTTGAGCTTCCCAAGTGATCTTACGGAATTTTAAAGTTCTTGCTTAGCTCTAACTCTGTTATTATGTCACCAGAAAACTTACCAATATTTTACGTCAAAAATTTAATAGATAAATAAATAATAGTAACCTACACTAAAACATTTGATAAAGTTGAGTTAAAACAGTCTGAAATAACAAAATAGATGATATTAATAAATTATAATACTGAATAGATGAGTCAGTTTATTATAGGCCTATAAATTATGGCCACGATTGAGATTTCAAATGAATCTTTTTGGGGGTGGGGTGGGTAACGTAATCTTTATACACAGCATGGTGCTCCAACTCATGACCTTGAGAACAAAAGTCAGACACACTTCGGACTGAGTCAGCCAGGTGCCCCTGAAAGGATCTTTAATAATGTTCATTTTAGGAAGGTTATATAATGTATAAATGTCTTAGATTTCATTGGTTTAACAAGAATTACTTCTGAATCTTAAATACATTATTCAGGTAATACTTTGGCATCAAATAATTAGAGAGATTTTTTTTATTAGAAACTGTTGATTGGTGTACCTTATTCAGCAGTTTTTCATTGTTAAAGAAATACGTAAGAAACTTTGACTTTAATGTTTTGTTGTTAAGTTTGAAATGGAAAACTGACGGTACTTTTTCATTTTAATTTTATCATAGCCCCGTGCTGATCCCATTCCGATATGTAGCTTCTGTTTGGGGACTAAAGAATCAAATCGTGAAAAGAAACCAGAAGAACTCCTCTCTTGTGCAGATTGTGGCAGTAGTGGTAAGTTGGTATTTTTTTTATGCGTGCATAGAGTCTCCTCTAGAGCTCTAAGTTATTTATATCCCCATCAAAACTGCATTTGTTTTTTAAAGCAATTATTTGGTTATCACATAGTTTTTAAATTTAAAAAGTAAATGTAAGTAGAGGGGGAAAAGTGAGTATATTAGCAGTGACAAAGGTATTATTTATGTTTATAACACTACATATTAATATTTACAATTAAGCTTTGATTTCATAGCAGCATTGGTAATTCAGTTTGGAGTATTTTACATCGTGGGCAAATCCACTGTAGAGAATTCTAGGTTTTCAAGCTGAATACGACTAGAATCACTTGTTTTCTATAACCCTCACTCAGTCTTAGTTTAAGAGGTACGTGAGTTGGAGTATATCGTGTTTCAGGTCATGACACCTACTGGTGAAATGACGTATTACAACCCAGCTCTACGTGACTCTGAATGAAAGGGACAGTGTTCTGGAAATCGCAGTGACAGAATCAAGAAATCATCAGGCATGAAAAAAACTCAGATGGCCTAGAATAAGATAAGAAAAGAGCGGTCAAATAGAAGGTGATGTTGAAATCAAGGAATGCTAGGTGGAGACACTGGATTGACCATTGGCCAAATTGCAATATTCAAAATGCTGTCAAGGTACTGGCACCTCTGCCTTTTTCTCAATCTAAGATATGAAGACCATACCTTTAAGATGGAAAAAGGAAGTCAATTGTGTTTACATTAAAAGAATTTGTCAGGGCGCCTGTGTGGCTCAGTTGGTTAACTGTCTGCCTTTGGCTCGGTCACGATCCCAGGGACCTGGGATCAAGCCCTGCATCAGGTTCCCGGTTCAGCGGGGAGCCTGCTTCTCCCTCTGCCACTGCCTCTCCCCCCACTCCTACTCTCTCTCACACTCTCACTCTCAAATAAATAAATAAAATCTTAAAAAAAAAAAAAGAATTTGTCTTACCAAGCCAGTCTTCCTTCTTGCTAATCATAAGATAATTGCCTGGGTTTTATATATACATATAGGTGGGGTTTTGTTTTGTTTTGTTTGTTTTTAGTATTTAAGAGAGAGAGAGACTGTGAGCCGAGGGGGGTGGGGGGCAGAGGGAGAGGGAGACAAGAAGATTCGCTGCTGAGCTGGGAGCCTGGAGTGGGGCTCCATCCCACGACCCCAAGATCATGACCTGAGCCGAAACTGAGAGTCAGATGCTTAACCGTCTAGCCACCCAGGTGCCCTGTATGTGGTTTTATATACACACTCACACACACACACTCACACACACACACACACACACACACACTCTCTCTCTCTCTCTCTCTCTCACCCCCCCCCAGCAGATTGAGTGGTAGTTAATTAATTGGATTTTTAAAAAATAATCTGAGTGTTAATCTTTAAATTTTCCTGTCTCAGCCTACTGAAACTTTTTTCCTCCCGAAGCGTTACTTTAATATTCATAACCAAGCATTTCTCTAATGACGGTTATCTTTAAACCCAATGACAAACCTGCAGAATACCATAGCATACCGTCATTTAGGAAGTCAATATAGGATAGTAGTAAAGAAAAACTCAAGAGCCAGCCTTAGCCCAGCTCTTCTACCTTGAGTTAGTTACTATTTTGTGCCTTGATTTCCTCACTAGAAAAATTAGATAATGGTAGCACCTACCTCTTGCGTTTTGTGGGAGTTCAATGAGAGAACAGAAGTAAATAGCCTGCTAGCACAGGGTCTATGACAGCGACGGCACGTGTGCTCTAAGTGTCAGCTGTTGTCATTATTTGGCATGTTTGATATTGACCTTGATTGCTGCAAGTAATTTCAAATCTTATCATCATTTTTGACAGCTGCTTGATGGTTGGATAGAGGAACTGTTTCATTCACTGAGGAATGACAGTGTCGTGTAATGATTCTTCTTCCTCCTATAAAGGTTTAAGTGGGGGGGGGGGGAATTTAACTGGATAAGCTCTATGTGGTTCTGCCGCTTTCAGGACCTGACTGGGAAGGGAGCCTCGGAAATAAGACATTTCAGCCTCTGCCTGAGAAATGCATTCCGACAGTCTTTTTGATGGGCTTTACAGATTCATTAAAATTCTTTACCTGCCCATGGTATCGTGGAGAGTGACAAAAGGGCATGGAAACATTATCTGTATGTTCAGTTTAATAAATTTCAACCCTACGGTCTCTCTGTTTTATCCTGGGGAGGTAGTCCCTCACTCATCAGCTCTGACTCTCGAGTTATCTTTTAGGTTTTCTCACGAGGCTCACCCTGAATGAGTTATTCTTTTGTTGAACTGCCTGATCACTTTAGTGGTGTGCACTTGTCTGTGGTTTAGCCTTTGTGATTTTTAAGGTGGTACTTGAAAAACTACCTTCACTGTTTTTTATTGTTTGAGTGCCTATTTGTCTGGGCACCGAGACAGATCAAAAATGCACTTAAATGTGGGAAGAAAAGTTCCCTTCATATATTTCCTTACCGCTGCTGATACACTTACTTGAGTTGATAAGGAATTTGAGATCATTATCTACTAGATCATAACTTCAAGGCCTCCTTCACAAGGTATAAAGGTGTAATTCTAAACAGGTACATCTTAGATTTTCTGATGTAATCAATCTGCCTTCGTCTTTCCCAGATTGAAAACCTGCCAAAGGAGAAGTTTGATCCCCCTTGTTCTTTGAGGTCACCGAAATTTTTTTTTCCCTAAAGTTTCTTACTTTACCAGGGTATGTAGGTGTAGTGTTATGTTTTCTCTTTAAACACATGGAGAAGAATGGACTAAGGATCCTGTCTTGGAAGGCTTATACAGCTAGAGTTATTTTGTGAGCCAGTTCTCCCCTCCCCCCTCCTTTCAGGTAGAAAAAGCTGGAGGCTTTGGAGTCAAGGTATGGGTCCTGGCCGAAATTCAAGCCCTGGGGGCATCACATCCCTTTGTTTAGGATAGAGAATGGCTAAGAGAGTTTCTCTGGACTCCAGCATGGAGTCTGGCTCAGGTTGAGGTTCACTCAGTGTTTCCTAGAATGTACTGTACCAATCTGGATTTCGCTACTTTAGTCAAGAAAGAACTACTGTTCCTACCTCAAGGAGATGCACTGAAGACATTTTGTCCATCTGGTAGATCAGATGAGTAGACTTTGTTGTGTGCTACTCTTTACGTAGATGAATAAAAGTCAAATCTAGCTGTTCTTTGGAGAGCTGGGGGGGTTGGGATTCTTGCAGTTACCATGTGCTGTTGTGACACTTGGTAATTAGAAGGGAAGAGTAATAAAATAGGCTGGCATGGCTCAACAGTGCCCTCTAGTCATGGTGCAAGCCCCACTGTCACGGTCCAGTCCAGTTCTCAAGTGGGAGTCACAGAATGGGCGGTGCCCCTGGTTGGCCTCATGGGAATGGCCACCGTCTCACAGTCAGAAGAGTCCATTGATTCTAGGATTGAGTCGAAGCTGTTGGTAATGATCAAAGGACTCCCTAATGTAAAATGTTTGCGTGAAAAAAATACCCAAAGCAGTATAAAACTAGAAAAGGGAAATATAGACGGCAGCCCATAAGGAGGATCATTCTTAAATGTGCTTCCCATATGTGCCTGCTGGTTTGTAGTCGCCTGGGTCCGAAGTACCATTTGTATGATGTCACACTTAAGCTCTGCTTAGATTTCATAGATGTGAGTAATAAATGTTTCCTTCTCCTTACATCATATAGTAAGCCAATTAGAAATGTCTCTATTTTTAAGGTGGCTCAGTGCTGCAAATGGGCAGTATTTTTTTTAACTATGTTTTTCCTGCCGCAAGTTCCTTTGAAAAAATAATTCAGGTTTGCAGGTAGTAAAAATATGAGGTGAGGTACAGAGTGCACGGAGCCTCAAATACGGTTTTCCAGGTTTCTGCTTGCCGGCTGTGTAACTGCGGTTTTTATTTATCTCTAAAATGTGAAGGCTGACGTCTGCAACCCAGCATCCATGGGGCTGTTGTGAGCGTACAGTGAGATCACGATATGAGGATTGTCAGTAACTATGGAACATTACACAGATGTGAAGGATTATTCATTCTAACCACTAATACGAATGTGGGAATCATCAGATAGTCATATTCAGGTCTTTGGAAATGTTGGGCCTAGGAAGTGATTTTACTTGACTTTCATGGATCAGCCTACTTTGAAATTAACACTGTTATATTCTCTTTGCCTCATTAAGACCAAATTATCTTTAATTAGCTTCACATAAGTATTAGATATTATACCAAATGAAATTTTGTGTCTGCTGCTCAGATTGCTGGGTGGTTAAATCTTACTTACAGATGAGTTGTGTGCATGTGTGTTTTCAAATTAGCAAATCTAAGATAAGTGTACAGTTCAAAATTACAGCATCATTCTAAGTGGAAGCTCATTGAAACCGGCGGCGCAGAGAGGCTGCTTTGATGCAGCTGGGAAGGTAAGGAAAGCCCCCTTGTACAGGAAAGGGAGCAGGCGCCGTGGCGCCCAATACCATTCCGCCCTTCAGGACCCCCGAAGTCTCTGTTGGGTTTGTCTTTCTACGTGTGTCAACCCTCAACGAAACTGGCCTGCCTTCCGCTCCCAGAGTCAGCTAGCTGCTAGGTGCCATATGCAGATAAATAGGTAGATTTTTAAAAATCACTTGTTTCTGGGGCGCCTGGTGGGTGGCTCAGTTGGTGAAGTGTCTGCCTTTGGCTCGGGTCATGATCCTGGGGTCCTGGGGTCCTGGGGTCCTGGGATCGAGTCCTGCATTGGGCTCCTTGCTCAGCAGGGAGCCTGTTTCTCCCTCTGCCTCCCGCTCCTCCTGCTTGTGCTCCCTCTAGTGCTCTCTCTCTCTGACAAATAAATACATAAAAATCATCTTAAAAAAAGGAAAATTAAGAAACCACTCTTTTCTTAAGGTCACTATGAGAAAATGCCTCAGGGGTTAGTTGGTTAGTTATTCAGCTTCACACTGCGTAGACGAGGATTGAATGATGAGGTTGGCAGGGAGACCCTTGCCTCCAGAGAAACCTACAGATGGAGTCCGAAGAGGAGTACATCGGCCCGAGAAGGAAGGATGGGTGAGCCCTGCTTCCGCAAGCCCGCAGCTGGACCGACCGCGTGGAGAAACAGGAAGCAGAAACCTTGCGCCCGGCCTTTGATTTCCGGAAATTGTGCCCGTCGGATTACCTGTGACGTGCATGTAGCAAAATCTAAAGGTCACTGTCCAGTCTGTATCAGACTCTAGTGCACGTCTTTCAGTTCCCACCAGATAGTCTTCAGCCATGTGTGGTCTGTTGAAAATCTTGTTCCTTAACTCTTCTTTTCCTCTGGCTTCCATGATCCGTATTCTCTGTGTGCTCTGTCACCACTTCCTTTCACACATTTTTGTTTGCTCTTTGTCTCTTCCCATGCCTGAAATGTTTCTTCAGGCTTCCGTCCTTAGCCCTGTGCTTCTTACTTTGCCTCGTTGCTTCCCCAGAGCTCGGGATCCTTAGATGTAAACGCCTTCCGAATGTCTCCACTTGGATGCTCCATGGGCTTCCCAGAGTCAAGGATCCGAAACAGCCTGTGAGCCTTGCAGTGCCCCTGCCACCCCCAAACAGCAAACACTGCGGTAACGATAGAAATCTCAGCAAACTCACCTCCTTCTCCTCCTTCGGGAGTTCCCATTTCAGCGAATGGCACCCCACCAGCCACTTACTTCCACAAGGCATCTTCTGTCCTGTTCTCGTGTTGATTGTATGTCCTGAGCCCCACATCCTCAATATACCCACACGTTCCCACCAAAACTACCCAGATCCGCTATGACAGTAACTTGAATCTAACCTTGGCCCTCTTTCCCCTCAACCGTTTCCCATGCTGTAGGTGCATATATCCTTTTGAATCGGTGTTTTTGATTCTTTGGTAAATACCCAATAGAGCAATTACTGGATCATACAGTAATTCTATTTTGAATTTTCTGAGGAACCTCCATACTGCTTCCCACAGTGGCTGCACCAGTTTGCATTCCCACCAACAGTGTTCAAGGATTCCTTTTTCTCTCCATCTTCACCAACACTTGTTGTTTCCTGTGTTTTTGATTTTAACCATTCCAACAGGTGTGAAGTGTTATCTCATTGTAGTTTTGATTTGCATTTCCCTGAGAAGTGATGAGCATCTTTTCATGTATCTGCTGGCTGTCTGTGTGTTGTCTTTGGAGAAACGTCTGTTCATGTCTTCTGCCCATTTTTTAATTGGATTATTTCTTTTTTGGGTGTTGAGTTTTGTAAGTTCTTCACATGCTTTGGGTACTAACACTTTATCTCATGTGTCATTTGCAAATATCTTCTCCCATTCAGTAGCTTGTCTTTTAGTTCTGTTGATTGTTCCCTTCACTGTGCAAGGATCTTTTTATATTCATTTAGTCCCAGTGGTTTGACTTTGCTTTTATTTCCCTTGCCTCAGGAGACATATCTAGAAAAAAAGTTGCTACAGCCAGTGTCAGAGAAGGTACTACCTGTGCTTTCTTCTAGGATTTGTATGGTTTCAGGCCTCACATTTAGGTCCTTAATCCATTTTGAGTGTATTTTTGTCAGTGGTGTAAGGAAGTGGACCAGCTTTATTCTTTTGCATGGAGCTGTCCAGTTTTCTCAGCATCATTTGTTGAAGAGACTTTTTCCCATTGCATGTTGTTGCCTCCTTTGTCAATGATTAATTGACCAATAAACTATGGATTTGTTTCTGTGCTTTTTATTTTGTCCCATTGATCCATGTGTCTGTTTTTGTGCCAGTACCATCATGTTTTGGTTACTGCAGCTTTGTAGTATAACTTGAAATCTGGAGTTGTGATGCCTCCAGGTTTGTTTTTCTTTTACAAGATTGCTTCAGCCATTTAGGATCTTTGTGGTTCCATAGAAATTTTAGGATTGTTTGTTCTAGTCCTGGGAAAAATGCTATTGGTATTTTGATAGGAATTGCATTTAACCTGTAGATTGCTTTGGGTAATAGGGACATTTTAACAATACTTAATCTTCCAACCCATGAGCATGGAATGTCTTTCCATTTCTTTGCATTGTCTTGAATTTTTTTTCATCAATGTTTCATAGTTTTCAGAGTACAGATCTTTCACCTCCTTGGTTAAGTTTATTTTTGGTTCAATTATAAATGGGATTGTTTTCTTAATTTCTCTTTCTGCTGCTTTATTATTGGTGTATAGAAATGCAACAGATTACTATAGATTGATTTTTGAATCCTGTGCCTTTACTGAATTCATTTATTAGTGCTCATAGTTTTATGGTGGAGTCTTTGGGTATTCTGTATAGACTATCATGTCATTTACAAGTAGTGAAAGTTTTTACTTTTTTCTTACCAATTTGGATAATTTGATTCTTTTTTCTTGTCTGATAGCTGTGGCCAGGACTTCTGGCATTCTGTTGAATAAAAGTGGTGAGAGTGGACATTCTTGTGTTATTCTTGACTTTAAGGGCAAAGCTCTCAGTTTTTGTTTTTGTTTAAGATTTTATTTATTTATTTTTTTTAAGTAAACTCTCCCCAACACGGGGCTCAAACTCATGTCCCTGTGACCAAGAGTTGCACTCCTCACCGACTGAGCCAGCCAGGCACCCCTAAAGCTCCATTGAGTATGACTTAGCTGTGCCAAGGTCCCCATTTTCTTGCTGGCTGAATGGCATTCCCTGCTTCTAAAGGCAATTCATATTTCTTCCATCTTCAAAGCTAGCAAAGCTGGGTGGAGTCTTTCATATCCTCCCTTTTTCATCTCATTTTACTAACCCATCTGGAAAAGATTCTCTGCTTTTAAGTACTCATGATTAGATTGGGCCTACGCAGATAACCCAGGATAATTCCTTCGTCTTACGACCTGTACCCTTAGTCATACCTGCAAAGTCCCGTTTACCGTGTCAGGTCAGACGGGGATCATGGCATAGACATCTTTGGGGGCCATTGTGCAGTCTACTACAGAACCCGTGTTTTTTTCTTCCCACAGTACTTCCTCAAAAAATTATTTCTACTGCTTTGTGGTTTCGTTGGTACTTGTTTAATTTTAAAACAGTATTCCTTTGGTTTTGCTAGATAAAACTACTGTAAGTGACTAGTGCTTCATATGTGTTTGTAACAAAGAATGAATGAGTGAATAAATACATATTATGCTCTCAGATCTAATAAACTGCACATCATAAGAGAAAGCAAACTCCCAAAAGACAAACCACCATGAATTGTGTCAGCAAAGAGAGATCTACATTTTAGAGGGAATTGTTGAGTTTATGGAATGGTTAAATGGGAAGTAAGGAATTTCACTATCAGTAGCGTTTTTGTCTTTTTTTAATTACTTATCATTTTGTAGTGGCATATCAAGACTCAGTTGCAGTCTTTTGTGTTAATTTAAATCAGCCATGAGAAAAAAAATGGAAATGTTTCTTCATTCCTCAGCATCTTCACAGAATCATAGAAATTTAGAGCTAGGAGGGATCTGTGGCCAATTCTCTTGAGCTAAATAAAGGTAAGATTGCTGCCTAAAGGAAAGATAGGTTGAAGGTTTTAGAATTTGACAGGGTAGCTCAAATGGTAGGTTTTTTTTGTTTTTGTTTTTGTTTTTTTCTCTCAAATGGTAGTTTTGAGACACAACATTGCTTAAAGTGAGAGAAAGCAATGAGAGGAAGAATATTCCTTGCTCTTGATTGACAGTGGCTAAAATCCATTAATTTTCAAAATGCATAATCATTAAAAAGTATTTTCCATAGGATCTCCATGAGAATAAATAGCAAACTATAATAAGATGTGAATTACCTTAGTTACTGAATATTAAACTACAAAGTACAAAAGCAGATTTAAATGCAGAGAAAAATTTAGTGCATGAAATTGAGGTCATATGTGCTAGTGATGTATGACTTACAGGAAGTAATAAAAAGGGGGAAAAGAGAAGTAAATGGTATACTTTTAAGCTGATGGGACCTATTTTGAGGGTGGAATTTAAATTGCTGTTCTTTAAAACTTGAGTTCTTCCCTCCTCCCCCCCCACTGTACAAGGGAGGGGGGGATGGTGATCAAAGTAGATCGCTCCCCTCCCCCTTCACAGTGTCCTTCTGAAAGTAGACCAGCAAGCTGTCTTTGTTTGCTGTTCCCGAGCAGAAAGAGGTGATTGATACCATTTCTATATATTTCAACTTCCTCCGCCTGTACTACTCACTTGAATGAGAGGAGCCTGTATACTTATAAAAGAACAGTGTCAGAGGTTAAATGCATCTGCCTGGGTGTCTCTGCAGCCTGAGGTTGTAATCCTATGACAATATTTTATTTGCTCAACATCTTAAATACAGATGTTTGGATTTTTTTTTTAACTCAGAAATAGTGAGCTTTTATTAACGGTATTGATGATTGATTTTGAAAGTTTTTACTTCAAAAAGCCAAATCTCCTAGTGGGTGGAATTTTATGAAGCACCTGTTAAGCTTTAGGGAGGAGGACCTTTTTGGCAGCGACCCAAAATACATATTTAAACAATGAGCCTGCCAAAGTCAGGAAATTATAAAACAGTTTTGAAATTGCAGAATCTGCTTTTTTTATTACCCTCAGGTTTCTTCTGCAGCTTGGTTATAAGTTCTTTCACATGGGATTTACTAATGTTCTTACTATTTTAAGACCAGATTTAGAAAAATAAAATCAAGTTTGGAGATCTCAGGTTTGTGTGATAAAAGACCATCACATTTTATATTATTTTTTAAAGATTTTATTTATTTATTTGACAGAGAGAGAGAGAGAGAGATATCACAAGAAGGCAGAGAGGCAGGCAGAGAAAGAGGGAGAAGCAGGCTCCCCGCTGAGCAGGGAGCCCGATGCGGGGCTCGATCCCAGGACCCNGCAGGCAGAGAGAGAGGAGGAAGCAGGCTCCCCGCTGAGCAGGGAGCCCGATGCGGGGCTCAATCCCAGGACCCTGAGATCATGACCTGAGCCGAAGGCAGAGGCTTTAACCCACTGAGCCACCCAGGCGCCTCGAGACCATCACATTTTAAACCGAACTGTCTTCCAAAGAGCATAGGCGCTCTTTGGCCTAAACAACACCCTAAACCTTTTGGAGGGATCTTTGAAAACCTACGGAGGAATCTTTGGGTGGCTTCCTTGAATGGTGTTGTCCCTTGGGGTCTCCACTTTTCCTCTGTGTTGTGAGCAAAGCTAGATGAAAAGCGTGCCCGAAGTAGTGTGGAAAAGCTGGACACTCAAAAATGGGGGAAACCTGCCAGGGGTGTTGCTTCTTGGCATATTCCCTTTGACCTGGATCTTCCAACTTCTTAACTCTCAAATTCATAATTTCTGCTCCTACTTCCAAAATTTAAATTCAGGGACTCAGGGGCAAGATGACAATAGTATCTTCTTTGTATATCCCAGTAATGGGATATTCTCTGTATAATTTTTTTTTGCATTTGTAATTATATTGTTAAACAGCCCATTTTTTAATTTAGCTGTCATTGTAAGTTTTATGATTTCATTACACAGAGCAGGAATTATTTGAACTTCATACTCTCCTCCCAGCCCACCAGACCAGCAAACTTTGCGCAAATGATGGTTGCTGAGGAGGGCCAGGGCGGGAGACGAACCGAAGGCACAGGAATGAGAACGTGATCGGAGCACACGTTATCTTCAAGTTCTCCAAGACTTGTGATGGGAACTGGTATAAATTTGCCAAAGTTCTCTTAGGGAAACATTTGTATGGTCACTTAGTTACATACAGAGGGGAGAAAAGGGCAGAAAGGGGCGAATGATTTGGATTCTCTGATCTTTTTGTATTTTCCAGTTCTTTAGGTCTTTTACCGACATCATCATTCTCTGTTAAGTATGACGGAGTGAAAATTGAAAAAATGTAAAGCCGCATTCCCATAAAGCAATTTGCTTTTTATTCTTCTAGGACACCCATCCTGCTTGAAATTTTGTCCTGAATTAACGACAAACGTCAAGGCCTTAAGGTGGCAGTGCATCGAATGCAAGACATGTAGTGCATGTAGGATCCAAGGCAAAAATGCAGTAAGTATAGCTCCCGGTAGTCCGTCCCCAGGTAAAGGGCGAGCTTTCAGTGTTAAGGTTTTTTGTTTTTGTAGACTGTTGCTGTTTTCTTTTTCAAGATTTAACACATGTAATGTCAGATTTCAGCAGGGATCATGCTACCCTTTCATTATATTTTATTATTCGTCGGATAAGATAAGAATTTGTATCCTTTTACAGCTGACTTCAGTCTAAATTACTCTCTGATATGTTATCTTACAGGATAATATGCTTTTTTGTGATTCCTGTGATAGAGGATTCCATATGGAGTGCTGTGACCCCCCACTTTCCAGAATGCCAAAAGGTGAACTTTTAAACCATAGCTAAAATGTGCTTCATTACGTACTCATTAGCCTTGTCCAGCCCAGAGGCGTACAGGTGCCGTAAGCATTTATTCGCCCCTCCCACCCGCCTTATTCCTGGGGGTTTGGCACAGCTTGTGAACAGAGGAGTGTAAAAGCATTTAGTTTGCAGGTAATGTATATAATAAAGACTAATTCAGACACAGGGATAAAGAAGAGCATTCCTCTCCCAAAACCATTCCCTTATGAGAATAAATTTAGATTAGGTAGGTCATAAGTTCAGAACATTCTCTGTATTATTCAGTACCATGTTCAGAGGTGAGAAATTACCTATTTTCCATCATGGTTGTAATGATGTCTCCAAAGTCCTACGACTGGAGCCATCCCACGTTTCTTGGCCATTAGTCGATAATTTGAACTTGAGCATCTGCATTATTTTATACTGGATATATCCATAGGGCATATGGACTTTTTTCTCTATTTCTTGTCTAAGCAAGCCTAGCTCAGCCTCCTTTTCCTCGTTTTATAATATATTAAACATTAAAAACGACTGCCTCTTTACAAAACTTACTCATTTTTTATTGTGAAAGATTTAGTAAGTACAGATTGACAGAAAGGGATAAGAAGACCAAGCAGAAATTCCTTCCCACTACATACTTTTTTTAAAAAGACATGGGATATTCTGTACATGTTTTTGTAATCTTTGGTCTTTTCCATCTTTATAAGATTCTAACATCCCCAGATCATTAAATGTTCTCCTGAACACAGTTCTTAATGAGTGCACCGAACTCCACGGTAGAAAGCAGGGGTCACACACCTGGTGACTGGGCCACAGTGATGCTTTATTGGGACGACATACAGACATTTAAGACTCCTCTATATGCATTACAGGCGAGCTGGGACAGTATTCTTAAAATTTTGAGTTTGCGTCCTTTAGGTGGAGTGTGCACGTTCCAACTTGCCCCAGTCTCACTCCTCCTTCTTGCCTTGAATCCCAGCTTGCTTCCGTCACATCGTTATCCCTGGGTGGCTCCTGAACATATTTGATTTTGCAACCCCATGTATAAACAAACCATAACTTATTTAACCAGTCCCCTATGGTGGACATTGCAAATGTTTTCAATTTTTTCCATCCACAATTATTTCCTTAAGATAAATTCCTAGGGGAGGAATTGCTGGATCAAAGGCTACATACATGAAAAGTTGTATCGGTTTTCAGACCGACCACCGGTGCGTGAGAATAACCTGTCTCCCTGTATTAGGACCAACGCTCACCATTACTGTATTTCATTCAGTCTAAGACACATTTTTTTTTTTTAAATCGGATGCTTTGTATAGTCATTAGCCTCAGATTCAATGAAATACAGTGCTTTTTAAAATTTTTACCAACTTGATAATAGAAGAAAAGATGTCTGATTATTTTTTTTTCTTTAAGCAGTGAGATTGAAAGCATTTTGTGTTTGATTATTGGCTGTTTGTATATCATCTTTGTAAAAAGCTTGTTTTTACCCATTAATCATCTTTTTCTTGGTGTTTTCACCTTTTTCTTACTGATTTGTAGAAGCCCTTTATATTTTTATGTAGTCCAATCCATGAATCTTTGTCTTTATGGCTTCAGTCTTAAATGTCAGTCGTGCTAAAATTAAATAAATATCCACATATTTTTCCTGATTCTTGTAACATTTAATTTTGTCATAATAGTCATCTGCCCAGAATTTATTTTTATAAAGGATAGGAAGTAACTCTTTTCCTTCCATATAGATGGCTGTTTGTTCTGTCACTACTTCTGTGAGTAGTCATTTCATCCTTTCCCCACTGACTTGAAATACGACCTTTTGATATGCTCAACTTTTCTACAGGCTTCAGTTGTTTTGGTCTAAAAATTCTTGTCCAGTGACCTATTTCTCTATGCCAGATGTATAGTTTTAATAATTGCAGCTCCACAGTACTTAAAAATTCTGTTTTAATTCAAAAATTATCTTTTATACTGATATTTTCTTTTTTCTTTTCTTTTTTTTTTTTCTTTAGTGTGGAAGATTTTCAGAAAGAAATAAAACAAATATTTTTTTTCCCAGAAATTCCAAAATCGATTGACTTGAAAATGTGTCCCTTTAATCGAAAGATATATACTGTCTGACAGGATCGGGTTTTCCTGTGTGTTTATGTGGTGGAGGGAGGTTTGGTGACTCGTTGCAAAAAGCCTCACAGAAGGGTTCGGAGATAGGGGCAGCCCTCTGCTCTCACCACCTTGACCCCTGGGGGAAATTGACCTTTAATGACATGGCTTCCTGAGGAGGATGTGGACACAAGGGAGTGACCTACCTTCTGGAATAAAATTCTGCACACAGGCACCCTTGGGCAGCTTATTTCAGCTGCAGTTTATATTTAATATCTTCTCCTAAAATGAAACATTAAAATATTTTTCTCATATATATATTAATTCAGGGATGTGGATTTGCCAAGTCTGCAGACCAAAGAAAAAGGGAAGAAAACTACTTCATGAGAAAGCTGCACAAATAAAACGACGATATGCAAAACCCATTGGACGACCGAAAAATAAATTAAAGCAACGATTGTTGTAGGTTGAGATCTTATCAAAAGAAATCTTTTATGTTGTGCTTTAAAATATAGGCGATTGTAACCCCGTTAGATTCCGTTAACTTTTTAGCGTCATTTTACAAACTCAGGGGATGAGGAATAGTTCTCCTTCTGCGTACACTGTGGAAATTTTTTGAAAATAACATTTTTAATTACAATTGGCATTTGGGGATCTTCTCTTGGCAGTATCTGTGATGCAGCAGGGTGGAAGCAGGATGTAAGAATTGGAAACAATCATTCTGCCTACTTTATTACTGGCTGAACATTAGAAAGGCTTAATTATATAAATATTTTTATGGAGATTTTAAAACAAGAGAGGGATTTATTCACATCTATGAGTGAATCTCTTTTTTTTTTTTTTGTACTCTGGATAGCATTTTAGAAAAAAATACTTGTCTTTTTTGGTGCTAATTTAGTATTTCGGCATTTAAGATCCCTGTATGAAGCAGGAGCCTCTGAGAAATCTATCAGTGACTGTCCTCATGTTTGCACACACAGTTAGACAGAAGCGTTTGGTATGTG
Organism: Ailurus styani; assembly: GCA_002007465.1. Taxonomy (NCBI): domain Eukaryota; kingdom Metazoa; phylum Chordata; class Mammalia; order Carnivora; family Ailuridae; genus Ailurus; species Ailurus styani. The sequence continues at coordinate 683,943 of LNAC01000047.1, read as the reverse complement.
CACGTGTGTGCAGACAGACCTGTGAAAGAACACGTTTGTAGTGGCCTGAACATCTGCTCTGATAACCTCGTTTTTTACCAGCCTGCGACCGTACAGTTGCCATTAAAGCCCAGAAGACCATGTAGCAGGAGTTACTTTGAGAAGTAGAGGAAAGATAGGGGGAGAAATGGATGTGATTTTTTTTTTAAACCTTTAGAATATGGAATTGATTGTCGACATTAAATAGGGAGTTGCATATCTAAAGGAGTTCTTTTTTTTTTTTTAAGATTTTATTTATTTATTTGACACAGAGAGAGAGATTGCAAGTAGGCAGAGAGGCAGGCAGAGAGAGAGGAGGAAGCAGGCTCCCTGCGGAGCAGAGAGCCCGATGCGGGCCTCGATCCCAGGACCCTGAGATCATGACCTGAGCCGAAGGCAGAGGCTTTAACCCACTGAGCCACCCAGGCGCCCTCTAAAGGAGTTCTATCAGTAAGACCATCGCCCGCCTCTAAGCTTAGGGAAAGGGTCACTGTGCAGCAGAAATTCATAGATGTTCTGCGCACACTGTGAACAAACACCAGATGACCCTGCTTACTCGCTCCTCTTCCCCCTTATTTTCTTTATCTGAAGAAATTTAGATTTTCGTTAAGTTACTAAGTAGATTTAAAGATTTATCTGCATCCCCCTTATCTGGAGCAGCTCACTGCCTTACCTGCTCTCAGAGAAACCATCTTCTGCACCCCTGTCTCCCAGCAGAGGAACAGAGAAATGCATGTTCCTCCATAGCGTGTTTTAATGAAAGCCCTTTAACTGGTGGACATTTTTAAATGGAATTTTTGTTAATTTCTCGAGGCAAACATGAAACATTTATGAATAAAATCTTTCATATTAGATCATTTGAAGTAGAAATTATATGTTTTTGCATTCATCCTGTGTAAGCATTGTTCTCAAAATGGGACTGTATCCTCAGGGCCCAATTAAAAAAACCAAATTAGGATATAAACTTTCTAAACAAAGGACACAGCTGAAAATTGCATCTGGCACCAGTCCTAACTTTTTGTTTGTCCAAAATTGTCCTTTGAGCTTAGGAATTTTTAAGACAGTCTAGGGAGTTTTCCTTGTCACATGCTTTATACGCATCTTATCCTTTCTGGGCAATCGATTCCAGATACAGTCCAAATGCAGCATTCTAACGGGAAACATTTTAGCTCGGTGATCGTTTATTGGTAACCCTTACTGTGACACGAGAGCTCTCCAGTGTTAACCTGATTTGGCTGTAGCATTGGTGTCGGGCAGAGCTCCTGGCGGCGGAGCGGCCTCGGATGAGCCCAGGAGCTCGCCCCGCTGATCTGCACCAGAATGCGCCGCAGCTGACCGCTGAAACTGATCGTTAACACACAGGACGACCACCAACATGTGCTCTTCTCTTTGTAATTAAGATATTTTGATAATGGAATATCATATCATTTTCAGGCTTCCATTTCTTCATGATGAGCCTTCAGCTAAATTGATAATTTTTAAAGTGCATTCTTGGCCCCCGCCCCCCCCTCCACACTGCCATAATTCACATGCAAATGTTTCTATTGTATAAAACTCTGCTGCAAAAATGGGTAGCTTTCCAAGCCCTAGCCTGAGGTGAAGGCAGGCAGCTGCTGTTCCTCCAAGCAGCTGTGGTAGTGGAGTGGCCTCTGGTCTCTATTGACCACACAGCTGGATGGGCAGAACCAGCCTCGAATGAGCTGAAATAGTGTATAAAGATCTGATGCCAAGTATCTGATAAAGACCATGGTCAATGTGCTGCTTCTTCACCAGACTTTCCATGTCATGTCTGACCCGCTGTAGCTTTTCTTTAATCATTTCCTCAGTTTTTGCTATTGTTGTCCTTTTTTCAGCAATATTTTATGCTGTAATTAATTGTCTCCTCGACCTAGAGAGTATTATTGGTTATCCTATCATCCTAAGCATAAACTGCCGAGAGGAAGAGGATATCTTTAATGTTTTAACCACAACAACACAACAAAGTACTAAGTTACAGACCTACCCAAATTCTACTTGTATCAGTTTTCCAACTGAGTCAAAATTGCTTCTCCCTAGAGATTAGATGAGCTTATTCTTTCACTTCTAGATAATACTTAACGACTTAGGTCCTTTGATGCTTTTTAAAAAGACGTAGGAACTCATAATGACTTGCGGCCCTACAGGGGGGTGTACCATTTTTATTTAAGTATAAGGAGAGCGTTGCATGTTCTTTGAGTCGCTTCAAAAACTGTCTTACCGTCCACTGCCCCTGGGTCCACGTGGCTTCTTCCAGTCCCTCCTGGATGGGCCCCCGGGAGGACCGTGACATGCACACGGAGTGGCCGCTGCCCGTTTGGACAGAGAAACAGCTAGGTGGAGGCACACGCACAGACATCGTTCTTAGGGTTGCAGTTCGGCTTCTTAAGTTTAAGCACATTGAATGCAGTCTGGTTGCTATAAATTTGTTTTAGCTACCTTTCTCATTATATTACTGAATGCTGATACTATTCTCTAAATTTTTGCCTAGGTCTGTAACCAGTGATGAAGGATCCATGAATGCATTCACAGGAAGGGGGTCACCTGGTAGGGGTCAAAAGACTAAAGTCTGTACCACACCTTCATCTGGTCATGCTGCATCTGGGAAGGACTCAAGCAGCAGATTGGCTGTTACAGACCCCACTCGGCCTGGTGCCACCACCAAAATCACCACCACCTCCACCTACATTTCTGCCTCTACACTTAAAGTTAACAAGAAAACCAAAGGGCTCATTGATGGCCTTACTAAGTTCTTTACACCATCACCTGATGGTCGCAGATCACGAGGTGAAATAATAGACTTTTCAAAGCACTATCGTCCAAGGAAAAAGGTCTCTCAGAAACAGGCATGCACTTCCCATGTGTTGGCTGCAGGTACCACACACAAGCTAAAACCTCCACCTTCTTCACTTGCACCCCTAACCCCCGTCTCTGGTCAGAGCCCCAGTTCACAGAAGTCCAGCACCTCCACTTCTTCTACCTCCCCCCAGAGTTCTTCCAGCCAGTCCAGTGTGCCCTCCTTGAGCAGTCTGACTAAGAACAGCCAGCTGAAGGCACTCTTTGACGGACTCTCTCATATCTATACCACTCAGGGACAGTCTCGAAAGAAGGGACACCCAAGTTACGCACCACCCAAACGTATGCGTCGTAAAACCGAATTACCTTCCACGGCAAAATCTAAAGCCCGTTTCTTTGGAAAGAGAGAGATTAGAAGTAGGTTTATCGCTCACGCCGCCGCCTCTAGCTGGGGGGTGGCTAGAGAACGTATCTTTAAAGCAATTGCTCACTTCAAGCGAACAACTTTCCTTAAAAAGCACAGGCTGCTAGGCAGATTAAAATATAAAGCGACCCCTCAGATGGGGACCCCCTCACCAGGGAAGGGGAGCTTGACAGACGGAAGGATTAAACCTGATCAGGACGATGGTAAGCAAAAGGTCAAAGCTCCAACCAAACCTGCGTCCCGTCCCTTTCTCCCCAACCCCCCGAGAAAAAATCGACCAGCCAGTTCCTATTTGTCACATAGGTCTTAGCTATTTCTCTTGTCCTCCCTTCACTTTCATACAGAAGCAGTGAAACTTCGACCTTTTTCTGATGCTGACTAAACCTCCAAAGTGTCGTTTTTCTTCCAACTAATACTCTCCCGCCTTTTATTATTTATTTCCATCCGTAGTGACACTAGGGCCCCCAGATGCCTCCACAGCATTGCTTTATGGCTTTGTCGTCCCGCATGAGTAGCCGCTGTGGCGCTTGGGCCGCGGGCCCTGCCGTGTCGCCCCCTCGGCCACGGCGCTGCTCGCGTCTGTGCTGTCCGCGCTTCCCGCTAGGGGGCGTCCGCTCCTCGTCTCCGCCCCCTCTGCTCCATTGCTTTCTCATGGCCAAGTTCATCCTGCTTCCTCCTCCACAAAGCCTGACCTGTGATTCCGTGAAGTGTGCTTTTGGGTGTGAGTGTGTCTGTGTGTGTATCCACCGTAGGGAGAAAACGGATTTCATGATTTCATTTAACAGATTGGCCCGTTACATTTGCTACCCTTTATAAACCAAAACCAAAACCAAACCAAAAAAGAACCAAAAAATGTGTCATTTCGACAGAGCGGTAGTTTTTTTTGTTGCTGTTCTTTTTTTGTTGTTTTTTCCTAATCTCAAAAGGGATGGTGGGAATTCCATAACCAGACATTGATATAACTTCTAATCTCGGTTGAAAACTATGATTTTGCTTTGTATTGCTCTTTCTTTCCCTCCTTGGTTAGAACTATAAAAAGATGACAGTGGTAATTCAAATAAAAATTGGGGTACAGCAGGGAAATTGTGCTGCTTGATCTTTTGAGCAGTGCTTAGATACAAAAGCTTATAAAGCTTTAAAAAAAAAATCCCTATTTGCCCACTATGCTAATTGGGTGCCATTTTGGTAATATGTGGTGGTTATTCGTGATTCAAGTCAGTGAATGCACTTTCTGCTGGTTTTGAATGACAGATACTGAAATCAAAATAAGCATCAAACAAGAAAGTACAGATATAAATGTGATTGGAAACAAGGATACGGTTACTGAAGAGGATTTGGATGTTTTTAAGCAGGCCCAGGAACTTTCTTGGGAGGTAAGGCCAGAATGCCACGTTGTAGTGACAAGCATGACACGTGACTTTTATGTATGTGGCTGCTATGAAATTGCTGCTTTGATTTTACAGCGAATCCCCCCTCAGAATCGTTTGTGGTCCTTTAACTGTTACCAGGAGTGTTTTTGTTGACTGCAGCTTCAAAAGCAGAGTGACTTCATAGAGTCGTCTCCACTCTCAAAAGTCGATAAGGGCTCAGCTGGTCTCATAAAACGGGCCAGAGTAGCAGTAGTTGAAGCGGATTTGGAAAAATGCTTCTAAGTTTGAAGGACTAGATGTCTGATGATTTTTGTGGAAATGTAGGAAAGAGCAGTTTTAAATGGTTAAAAAGAGCATCACTTTTAAATTTACCAGTGGTTCTTCCAGCACAGATGGCCAGCCATATGAAAAATGTCTCGTAATTTTAACACTTTAGCATTGATTAAGACAATATTGTGTTGCTTGATCAGTTATAATCACTTTTATTGTCATTGTCCAGTAATTTGTTTAAATGATCCCACTGAGCACGGTAACTCCAGGTGACAGTGTGAGGCTTTTGCACGTTGCGAGGTCAGATTTATTATGGAGCATGAATTTCGTACCTTTAGCAGACCAGATTCAGTTTATGTGGCAAACTATTCACAGATAGACTCCCTGCCTGACATCCCTTTCATTTTGGTCTGGGGAGAGGGCAATCTGTAGGCTCTTAAGCTTTATTTTGAGTAGCCGCTGCTTGGGCTACATACTTCTGACGGTTTCTGATTTAAGGGGCTATTGGATATTTCCATTCCTCATCCTGCCCCATCAGTGTGCTTTGTGTTGTTTTCCTTTGGCTAAGATAAATGTCAGAAATTCCCCCCAGTTTCTGGGATTTGAAGTCCTTAAATACTACCAAATTTTCAGCCCAATTCTGGCTTTCATAGAAAGACTTGATGAACATTGGACCATTATCTGAAAGATGCTGTTAAATTTAAAGCCCGTTCTTTCCAGTATGGTAACACCAGCATTGCACTCAACAACATTTCTTGTCTGTATCAGGCAGGCAGAGTTCTCGGCCTCAGCTAGCCTACTGCTTGGGAGTAAGGGGAGTAAGTGGCCGTGGATGTTTAACTGCAGACTTAACAGTTGATGATATAATTAAAGTTGGGGTCACTGTTAACCTCATGGAGGAGGAGGAGACTCTAAGAATGTCTAACCGCCGGTTGTCTTCTGATTGACTCAGTTTTCAAGCGTTGCACCAGGTCGTTAAATTCGTTCATTTCAATAGGCATTTGTATGTATTTACCTTGTACTCATTTCCTGTGTTGGTAATACTGTTTCTTAGGGTGTTAGTTTGTTTATATGTGAACTTTATACAAAGTTGATGGTTATTTTACAAGGTCCTCTAAATGTGTTTTCAACAACATGAAAATTCCCCTTGAAGATTAGTGTCTGTTCTTGATAGGTTTTCATATTCACTGGTGAAAAAACCAAAAGGTAAGTGAAGAAATCCTCTTCTAATGCACATATCTTACTTCCTTTGTTTCCTTTTCTCTGACAGAAAATAGAGTGTGAAAGTGGAGTGGAAGACTGTGGCCGGTACCCTTCCGTAATAGAATTCGGGAAATATGAAATCCAAACCTGGTACTCCTCGCCTTACCCACAGGAATATGCAAGGTAATGGAACAGCCCAGAAGATACATAAGTTGAATGTCGTATATGGGAGGAAAGGGAATTCTCAGTTCTGAAGTGGGAATTAGATGATTTGCAGGACATAAATTTCGATAGTTGGGTCTAAGCGCTTCCAAAACTATTACATTTTCCGGCATGTCTGTATAGTAGTTTTCACTGTGTAACTTTGAGCTTCTAAGATCAGCTTTCTTTCTCTGCAAACAAGGAGAAAAAACACTGGCCATTGTAAAGTAGCTGGTGGTTTCTTCTCATTACCCTGTTTATTTTCCCAAGTAGGCCTGTTCGTTTTATTTCTGATACCTGACATTTTGTTTTCAAGTTTTTTACAGAAATGTAGTCGAAGAAGGAAAAATGAAAGAAAGTGGGGGGGGGCAGTAGACTTAAGGGACCCTTCCCCAAGTCTTTACTTTCAGAGCCATCTGCGACTAACTTGTTACAAATGAAGAGAGAATAATTATCCTAGAGTTTCCTTTTGTCTTGAACTAAGATTAGCTGTGAAATTGTCTTGAACTAATATATCTAAAAATGGGTATCTTGTGAACAGATTTCTTCCTTCAGGTACATCAAGATATACTTTATTAGTATCTTCCGAAATGTTTTAGCCTGCGAAGTTTCTGGGAATCACAAACTTAAATTCCCTCTAGAGTAGCTAATTGTCCTTTTCTCCACCACGTGGGTGTCTGGCCCATCATCTCCTGGACAAAATGGGGAGGGTGTTTTAGAAGATAAGTGGCAGAGTAAGAGTCAGGAATCTTGGTCTCTCTTTCTAGCTTATATCGCTAGGCTCTATGTTCTTTTTTTTTTTTTTTTTTTAAGATTTTACTTATTTGACACAGAGAGAGAGATCAGATCACAAGTAGGCAGAGAGGCAGGCAGAGAGAGGAGGAAGCAGGCTCCCTGCTGAGCAGAGAGCCCGATACGGGCCTCGATCCCAGGACCCTGAGATCATGACCTGAGCCGAAGGCAGAGGCTTTAACCCACTGAGCCACCCAGGCGCCTTTGGCTCTATGTTCTTGAACAACGTTTTAAAAACACCTGTGAGCTTCAGATGGTATGGGTCATCGTACGTCATGTGTTCGCAGTGCTATAGCTGACTTTCCCCAGAACCATTTTCCCCTTAAACCCCGAAGACCGAGAAAGTGCTTCTAAACATTGTTCTTCCAACGCTGACAGTGTGTTCAAGTGTGTTCGGGCACGCATTAAAAATGTTATAATTTTACAGGTGGAGAAAAAGTCATCATGAGAGAGAAATCTGTTTGTGTGATGTTATTCAGAGTCAGTGGAATTTGTAGAAACAAGATCTTTTTCTTTTTCTACATTTATTGTGTACATAATTATGATAAGACTTTAAAGTTACCTCATCCATCAGTAGAAATGTTAACTAAATTCTAGGACTTCTCTGTCTTAGAAGTACACAGATCATTTTTAAAGTAATGAATTCACTTCCCTCCAAGTAAAAGATGATTACAGTTCCGCCACTGACCATATATACTATTGACACTGTGACATTAAATCTGAAATTTGAAAAATATTCATGTTTACCTCATAGCAGGCCGTCCTTACTGTTGATTTTTCAAGTAGCATTTCCAGGTCTGAAAACCGTTTTGTCTGTACAACATTTCTACGGAAACAAATGATTTGTTCACAAAATAATGGCAGCAAATATTATTATATTGAAAAATACTGTAAGCTTTGTATAATCTCTTTACTATTGGCTTTTTATTTCTTCTTCTTTTTTTTTTTTTTCGAAACTACTTCTTTCAGATACTGTCGTATAGCCTTATTATGACTTGGAGAAAATTGAACAACGTTTAATATCTTTTTCCCTAAACAGTATAATCAATCTGATAGATTCTTTGATTTTAAAATTTTAACAGATTACCAAAGCTTTACCTGTGTGAATTCTGTCTTAAATATATGAAAAGTAAAAATATTTTGTTAAGACACTCAAAGAAATGTGGATGGTTTCATCCTCCAGCAAATGAAATTTACCGAAGGAAAGACCTTTCAGTATTTGAGGTAAGCATGTGTAAATAAAAAATTCAGCTTCTGAGACCTAGTACTTCCCCGATTGTTGATTATGTTCTGATTTGTTTCTAGAAGGTTCACAGTATATTCGATTTTGGCATTCACGTTTAGGCTGCTCTTTAAAATATCTCCATGTTTTGGAATGTTGAACCGTATCGAGCAACCATTTAGATTGATGATGAATTCCTGCTTCATTACATTAACTTTTTTGTCTTCCCCCAAATCCCTGTCTGCACCAGATACATTCACCAGTGAATTTATGATCTTCTCAGCTCTTTGTAAATTCTGCTTTCTTTGGCAGGAGAAATTAGCTTTGTGCAGCAGCCCCAGCCAATGTCTGGCAGGTGCTCACTCTTCCAGGGAGCCGAGCAGCTGTACATTTCTCCTCAATACACAACCACCTGTGTTTCCATCCATTTCTTGGCAGGGTGGATAATCCTTTTGGTGAGACCCCAGCAGATGTTGGGACTGCCCCCCTCATCTGGGTAGATGGCCACCCCTGGAGAACTCTGCTGTTCGCAGGAACCCCTTGTGGCCATGTGTCTGTCGTCGTGGGTTCTTAAAGACCTTGTATGTTTTCAGAACTGATTGAGTAGCAAAAGGTCTCTGCCTGTATATCGTCTCATTGTTTAGTCACGTTCCATTGTCAGTTTCAAGGATCCAGTTCAGCTGTGTCACTTACTCCTTGAGGAGACCGTGCCTTTCATTCGTGTTCTCGCCTTTTCTCGGGGATTGCTCATTCTCCGGTTGAGCACCTGCGTTGCCCTGCCTAGTTCCCTTCTCCGTTACCATCTCGGTGCGTTGTTTTCAGGCACGGGTGCTCAGAACAAGCCTTCCTTGCACAGCAGACATGATGTCTTTTTTTTCCTCTGAAATAGTTTTATTTTAGGTTTCTCTGTTTTTGAGTTGTTCAGACTGAAATTTATTACTCTGCCCCCATTTCACTTTACTTCCGGGGGGTAATGTCTCGCGTGCTGTATCGTATAGGGGAGGGTCGTACACAGGTTCCTGTCCTGGACGAGGCTGCCTCGCAGACAAGCCAGGGCCCGCCGCCTTTTCCGAAGGCCAATCAGAGAACACAGCAACTTAGGAGTTTTTTTAAGGCCCTCTTCCTGGTTATACAGGCTCTTTGGGGAAGCTTGAGGGAAGATGGTATTGTTGCTGTGAAGATTCACTGATACGTTAGTGCTTAGGAAAGGTTGGGCGCGGGGTTTCTCAGCCTGGGCACCGTGCGTGTCTCAGGCTACGTAGTTCCTTGGTGGAGGGGTCCGTTCGGCCGCAGCCCTGGCCTCTGCCCACCCCCCACAGCGAGTGTCACATTGCTTCCAGCTGTCACAGCAAAACTTTCTCCGACATAGTGTCGCTTAGGAGGCAAAATTACTCCCACTGAGGGCCCCTGGGCTAGAGGAAAAGCTGAACGCAAGTCATTTGGTTCATCTTGGAATGTGACTCAATCAGCCCCAACCAGGTGAGACAACAGAGCTGTTCTCATCTGGGGCTTCACTAATGTCAGAAGATCAACTTTCTTTTTGGCTCCTTCCTTCATGCCTTGGATCCTTTCTTAAAACCGAAATGAAATGAAAATCACTGTCTCTTTGTTTCCCAAAGGACAAAACACATTGTTACCTTTAAGTAACGGTGAAGTAGATCAGCATGAACCTGCTTGTGGGGTTGAAGTTCTCATGAATCCTGGGAGAGTCTCCTCACGGGTGAGAGAGGCAGGCTTGGTAGTCTGGTGACAGTGGTCTCCTGTTTCAGGGCAGGTGCTTTTGGACCATCACTGAGATCAGAGGGGGAAAAGTGAAAAACAAATGAGTAAAATTTATGCCTAAAAATATTTGAAGGAATTGGATTATCTATGCCAAGGTCCCTATTCTAGAATCCAAGTCAGTACCTAGAGGACAGCATGGAGGAAACTTTTCTCTTAGCAATTTCTTAAGTAACCTTTACAATAAATGAGTAATCATAAAGTAACACTGCCCTGTCTTTATCCCTCTGGAAAGCATGCATATTAGACCTTACACCGCTGATAAGAATTTACTTCAGCGTCGTCCTCTGTTTTTCTGGTTCATCAACACCTACATCTCTGTCTTTCCTTTCTGTAATGTACTATCATTTCCGAAAGGACCATACTCTCAAATACATATAAACTTCCTTTAATTAAAGAGAGAATTGTATCCTCTGTGTCCATTGCCCATATTTGATTTTGTTGCTATGTGTGGGACCTAGGTTTCCTCCAAGGGAAATAGTTATATGAAGTCTAAAAATAATCTGTGCAATATGAGAACCTGTATGGTCCACAGGAGACTGGAGAACGGTCAAGTTCATTGTTACAGAGCTCTGGTTAGCAAATAGCCATTTCCCCTAAGAATAGTGCTAGGGAAATTCTTGAATCTGCTGTGCTTTTGGTTTTCAACAAGTAACTACATTTGATCAAAGAAATTGGCATCTGTGCCTAGCCTCCTGTCTATAACCATCAGTATCACAGCTTGATTCTTTTATTTTGAAGAGAAGTAGACTGTAATCATGGTACTTATTGTAGGTTGAAATTCATCTCACTTTCTCTGTAAGTATTCCCAACATAGAAATTTTATCTCTTCCAATTATATTTAAAATGATGCTTGGGATAAAACCAAAATGGAATCCTCTTTTGCTAATCTACACTTCTGAAGAATCAGAATAATACTGTTCATTTATTTTATTTTTACATGAAGTCCTTTTGAAAACAACATAAAGTTTAACTCACTTGAGCAGTATTTTGATGTGTTTACATTTCTTTAATTCAGAATGACTTGGTTCAAACAGAGAGGACATGCCCGATCGTTTTTTACTTGTAGTAAATTGCAAATAAGAATGACTCCTTCATTAGTGGTTTCGGCTTTCTTCAGGTAGCTTAAAGAGATATTTAAGCTAATTGAAATTTATCCTAATTTAAAAGAAAAAGCAGAATTCTTATTTGCCAAGTGACAGCTGTTTTCTGGTTGACTTTATACTTGTTTAATGGAGTAGTTTAATCTCTCAGTTTGGGATTTGGAAATAAAATTATATACTTCCCAAAATACCATATAAAAATAATTTTATATTGAGCAGTGTTTTTATGTTAAATAATGTCTGTTTCTCTTTGCTAGGTTGATGGGAATATGAGCAAAATTTATTGCCAAAACCTTTGCTTGTTAGCCAAGCTCTTCCTGGACCACAAAACGTTGTATTATGATGTCGAGCCATTCCTTTTTTATGTCCTTACAAAAAATGATGAAAAGGGCTGTCATCTGGTTGGATACTTCTCTAAGGTAAAACAAGAGCCTGTATGACCTTCATTTGCTTACTCAAAATGTTTTTGGGAGAGCCCAATCCTTTGAACAGGGTTTTTTGTTTGTTTTTTCTATGACTATAATTTGAATAAGTGATACATATTTCTGAAAAGCTCAAGTTCCTGTTCAGAGCTTATTTAAAAAAAAAGACACAACAAACAAAGTGGTAAACATCGTGCCTAGGAAGTGTGTAGAGGACCTCAGCGGGGTTTGCCCTCTTGACTTTCAGCAACCGCGTAACGTTATAATTGCTGCCTTGCAGACCACCTAGCATCTTTGATTTTTTAAACGTTAAGCTCACTTCCCGTGCCCCCCTCTCAGTGGTGTCAACCTGAAGGTTTCGGCGTAGCGTAGCATTTAAGAGATGGTTCTCATTTCTCCTCACTGTATTCCCTCTGTGGTCATCAGTATCTCGGTGAGTTGGAACGTTGGCATTTGGACAGTCAAGGTGATATAATGATGAGGTTTACTCTTTTGTCTCTTACTCTTTATGCTGTTGTTTTAAGATCTGAAGCAGCCTCACCTTTAGAAAGCCTAAGACTCTCCAGCTGTGAATGTAGAGAAGCCCTTGACATACTGAGTGGTATAGTTTGTCTTTTACACTCTCATTCCTCTGTTCAAAGGCTTTTGATAATAACTCATATGCAATAAGGAAAAACTGACTTTGGAGATAATTTAATGTGCTAGGATGGCAATTATGAGACTTGCATGCATACAGTCAATGATCTGAACCCTATATTTTATTTATTTTATGACATGGCTTGCATATTAGGTGATAAGTGAAATTTAATGACTCTACTCTTGCATACTGTAAAGGGAATGCCTTGTGGAAGTGTCATATTCATGGAATATCAAAAGATAGAGTATATATGAAGGTCCTTTGCAAACTGCCATTTTTCTAAATCTTAGAATCAGCCCAGAGGTCATAAACAAAAATAGGAATAAGTTATAGCATTCACAAGGAACAGCATCAGTATTTTAATACACATGTTCGGTAAGACTCCAAAACAAAAAAGACAAAAGTTAATTTGCACATAACAGGTTAAAAAGATGACAGAGAATTAACACAAAATAAAACAATAGATAGGAAATCTATTTATATAATGTATAAAACATCTTACCTTTTATGTAGGTTTATAAAGCTCTTTTTCTCCAATGAGTTAAAAAGAATAGTGGTCATGGGGCGTCCGGCTGGCTCCTTCGGCAGAACATGCGACTCTTGGTCTCTAGGTTGTAAATTTGAGCCCCACGCTGGGTAGAGATTACTTTAAGAAATAAAATAAAATAAAGGAATAGTGGTCACGATTGCCCTTCCTGTTAGAAAATGGCATTTCTTGGGGTGCCTGTGCGGCTCATTCGGCCCGGGGTCCTGAGTTCAACCGCACATTGGGCTCCATGCTGGGCGTGGAGCCTACTGAAGAAGACAGGAAGACAGAAAGGAAGAAAAAGAAAGATAGAAAGAAAGAAAGTGGTGTTTCTTTCAGTGTGTCTGTGTGCAAATGTAGGTGCTTAGTGGTGCCTGCTGTCCTTCTCTCAAATTGGCCTCTGGGTCTCCAGTTGATGGTGAGTCTTACCAGGGTTTCAGTCTCTGCCTCTCTTCTCCCAAGGGACCCAGCATTTTACTTAGAACAAGCAAAACTTTTCTCATTTTGCCACAGTTTTCTTTTATAGCATGGCAGGAACTACTGTCATTTCTTACTATACATGGAAAACTCATTCTTTGGCAGTGTAGTAAAACAAAAATTAATCTTAAAAAAACCACTTTTGAAGTCTAGATACATGCAAATTAAGCCATATCCTAACGCGTCACTTGGAGCGTGAAGGACTATGGCCCTCTGGGGTTGTGCTTAAACAAAAATCTAGAGGTTATCGCTGGAGAATGGCAAGGATGACCTAGAAAAGTTCAGCGTAAGTCATGACCTAATGTGACTCTCCAGGTAGATAACAGAGGACCCCGAACAGGAGGCAAAGAGAGAGCAGCTAGTTTATCCATAGGTTAGAAGATAGCTGTGGCCGCGCGTGTTAAAGGCTCGGAGCTGGGGTGGAGGGCGGGGTTGGGCTGTCTTGGGAAGTCAAAAGGTAGGAATCGTTTGAGACAAAGAAAAGAATGGCTCAATGATGAATCCTTTCCACTCAGAGTACATCTCTTTTTAGATAAAGTGGCCCGTTCATCTGACTTTGCTGGGAAGACTCATTATTTGAACCCTTGCCTCTGATGTGCACATCCCGTGATGGATGGTCCAGTTTCTTAGGGACACTAACACACATGATTTCTTCCTCCTCATTTCGTAGAGACTCCAAGGACAGCTACAAATGTGCCAATGTTGGGAGCACATCTTCTTCACAAAGAAATCTCTAATTCTGCCCTGTAGGGTTTTTTCCACAACAATTTCCTGTGATCTTTCAAATAGGTTCATTAAAGATCTGGGTGTTCCGAAGTAATTCTTTCATGTGGTTAGTACCATTTGTGGTCACTCTTATTTGTGGTTTATATTTGGCCAGAGCATTCACAACCTCAAAAGCCTTGTCCAGATCTTCTCTGTGCAGGCTTTGGCTGCCTCTGTGCGCTCTGAGTAAAATATTGCTGCTCTGACGCCGCATCCCATGAAAATTGCAAATTCTTCCCTAACTGTAAGAACTGTTTCCCACCATACTCTTCCCAACCTCCCTCCTGGTTTCATACTGTTGGTAATATTTTGGCCTCACTTTTGTGGGGAGGCTTTGGGGTTTCTTACAACCCTGGTTTTTTTGTTTTGATTTGTTTTCCTGGCTTGAAATGCAGATTAATTATTTCTCTAGCTTTTTACTTTGATTTTTTTATCTATAAGAGAAATGTATCTGCGTACATCTACCTACTGTACTCCATTTTCATGTCCCTGGGGCATTTGGTCAAAGGCAGAAGACACATTGCTGTTGCAGAGTTGTAAGTTGTTTAGCAAGGTCGTGAACTCAGTCCCACCTTAGCCCTCTGGGTGACTCTCTGGATGTTTGGTTTTTTCCCCCATCTCCCCAGTTGTTTGAGCAAGGAAATCATTGCTTGTCTACTCTCCGTGTTCTGTTTCATTTGGCTCATATTTCCTTGGATTCTTTATTCATATTTTATGCTACCAGCTTTCAGGCATAAAGGCGTAATTGGGAGGCATGCCTGGAGTTGGTGGTTTGTTCTTAGCCGATAGTTTGATTGATCAACACAGTAGGATTATTCTGCTTGGTCCTGACCTAACACGTTGGCTCACCTTAGTGGACGGTTGTACACGGATGGTGGCAGGTGCAGGGAATGGCCCACTTCAGCAGAGCTCTGACATTCTTGATCTGTTTCTCCTTCCCTCAGGAAAAGCTTTGCCAGCAGAAGTATAATGTCTCCTGCATCATGATCATGCCCCAGCACCAAAGGCAAGGATTTGGACGGTTTCTCATTGATTTCAGTAAGTGAAGTGCTTTACCCACTTTCATGACCCAGGGAGCCGATGATGGCTGTTAAAGGAAAGAGTAACACATAAAACTTTATTTAACGTGCTTTGTTGTTTTTATCAGTAGCTAATAGGCTTTCGCTTTATATTTACATAGGTTAGAAAATCTTCCTCCAGTGAAAATTTTACTGTTGCTCACTCATTGTGCTCCAGGAAATTGAGACTGGCTCTCTCGGCAGTGTCACTAGCTCACAAAGCCGTTACCCCAAATGAACCGGCAGAATTACATTCTATTCCATGGCGCTCATGCTCATTAGCACCAGAAGAGGCAATTATTTGTGATTAGAGCTAACGGAAGTATTATTTAAAAGGATTTTCAGCTTTCTAAAATTTTACCTATAATCTTATCAGTACAGAGCAAGAAAGGGATATTTCTACTTAGAAAAACAATTCTTTGGGTGGCTTATCCTTTGAGTCTTTCTAGTAGAAATAACTCTCCTGTTGTGTTAATTTGCCTTTTTCTGTTACAGAAATTATACAATATTTTATCTAGAAGGTTCTCCAAGAAATATTTCTTGAACTCATTTGTATCTTCAGAGTCTCTTCAATTAAAATTGGAATGACAGGCAGAAGTATGCACAGGATAATGTAAAAAATATGAGTAGTTTTTTTTTTTCTCCTCGTTTATATTATATGGGGGGTGTAAATGGAGTGCTAAGACTACATTGGGAGAATTCCTTTCAAAATACCCAGATAACTCAAAGGCCAAGTATCCATGATAATAGTAATTTCTTATTTTCCTTTTTTTTTGTTAAGATTTTATTTATTTATTTGACAGAGAGTGAGAGATCACAAGTAGGCTGAGAGACAGGCAGAGAGAGAGGAGGAAGCAGGCTCCCTGCCGAGCAGAGAGCCTGATGTGGGCCTCAGTCCGAGGACACTGAGATCATGACCTGAGCCGAAGGCAGAGGCTTTAACCCACTGAGCCACCCAGGCGCCCAATAATAGTAATTTCTGACCATGTAGAAGTCTGTCACTAGGGACTGTGTGCTTCTTCATTACCAGATTGTAGTTTGTCTGATTTTAAACTGAAAGAAGGAGAATTTAAGAAATTGTATATTCTTCATAAGGTACAATGAATGCAAAAAAATATATATAAATGTGCTCCAGAAAAATGATGAAGAAACAAATACGTTGAGTCCAAATCTATATTACTAGATGCTGCAATTAATTAAAGCCGGGATATCAAATGACTGTATAGCAGAGTTTCAGACAGATTTACTCAGCCGATTGCCATTGAGAATATTGTTCTTACTTTGCAGTAGTATTTATCGACTACTTTTATATTTCCAGTTAACATTTCTAGTTGTTAATTCATTGTCTTAGTCTTACCCTTTGTTTCCTGATCTAGTTCTCCCCTGAAGGGCTATCTTACCAGGAGGCCACTGGTTATTATTTTGCAGAGTTCTAGATGTTATCGGTTCTATGGGCAAATCCCTTTTTTGTGTGTGGCCACCATAAATTGTTCAAAAACATTGTGGTTTCTGATGTACATAGCAACAGTTCAAGCCTTACCTTTTGATACTTTTAGCATCTGCATGCCTACGGAATAAGGCAAACTCCAGAACTCGGTGTCCAAGGTCTCCTAGCACCTACTTCCAGCTAACTTTTTAGGCTTTCTCATCTGCTAATCTCTTTTTCCTCGGATATTCTGAGCATGTTTCCGTATTTCCATTCTTTGTCTGTGCAGCCCCTTTGCCGAAGTGACCACTCCCTCCTCCCCCAGCCTCCGTCTGTTCAGAATCCTGCCCACTGTTAAGAGCCAGCTCAGGCGCCTCTTCCGTTTGATCCTCCTGGAGACTCATCTCATTCCCGCCTTGGCCCCATGTCTCTGTCGCATAGCACTTAACTGAACGCCTGCTTCGGCGGTGATAACTGATGTGTCCTACTTCCAACTGTAAACTCCTAGGATACCTTCTTCCTTGTTTTCAGCAGGACGGTATGATCAATAATCTGCACTCGATGTATTTTCTTGATTTGAATGGAGTCTCCAAAGTGATACACAGTACTGCTCACAATGATTTTCCACCTAAAATTTAAAAAGGGATTACTACTTAACGGATAATGAAACTGCAAGTCTCTAAATACAGTAGCATCTTATTTGTACAGCGTGATCTGATAGTGAGGCCTTTTACGTAAGAGAACGACCCAGGAGCAAAGATGTTCCCTTCAAATGCTAAATCTTTGTGTTAACCGTTTTAGTGAATACTGTATTGGAGTCTGCCCTGTATTTTTAAATCAGAACTCTGGCGCCCGTTGGAACCTTTTTGGATTGCTCAGGGCCATCATGGTGAGTGCACTCCATTAGGGTGTGTCTGGATAGTGCAGGGCTGAGGGTGTAATTTTTAGTTTATCTCTTTCCTGTACCCTTGACATTGCCCCTACACAGGGGTGGGAGAAGGAATGTGGTGCATGATTTGAATAAAGTAGAAAAGGGCTTGGTGTTATTCCTTCAGAGAAGAGAAAACGGGGGAAAGAATTTTATAATACTCAGTGAAAATGGGAACTGGTGTAAACCCAATAGAAATTCAATTTAAGGGGCGCCTGGGTGGCTCAGTGGGTTAAGCCTCTGCCTTCAGCTCAGGTCATGATCTCAGGGTCCTGGGATCAAGCCCCACGTGGGGCTCCCTACTCAGCCGGGAGCCTACTTCCTCCTCTCTCTCTGCCTGCCTCTCTGCCTACTTGTGATTTCTCTCTCTCTCTCTGTTGAATAAATAAATAAAATATTTAAAAAAGAATTCAATTTAAAACCAAAAAAAACCAAAAAACCAAAATCCTTGGCCCCAAAGGTTTTAAAGAAGATAGAGTAGGCTGCTGAAAAAATTGATAGCACCTCCTTCTTTGGAGTTACTTAAAATAATAGTAGATAAATACCTTTCTAGAATGATTTAGATCCAATCTTGCAGGGTAAGGAGATAAACTCCGTGACCTCTCATAATCCTTGTCAACCTCATAATTCAGAACTCAGGGCAAAACAGATAACCCAGGTTACTGGTCTTCTAAAATGTGGTTTTGTTTTTGTTTTTGTTTTTGTTTTTTAAGGGACCTTTTAATGGTTAGGTTTATTTTATTTCTGTTTTGTACATGAGCCTGAGGATCTTTTGGTCAGGGGATGTATTTTCAGTAATTCAAATAAAGTTATAAGGCAGGAAAATATTTTGTTATTTTATAGTAACTGCCAGTTTAGGAAGCTGAGACAAGAGCAGTAGGAAGGAGGCTGTGGCTGCCCACTTGCACACTGGAGTAGAGACATGGGTGCCACACACTGTGAAGTATGTACGGTGTGTATCTAAAAAACTGCAAATCCCAAAGCTTTGAACGCTGTTCTCCAGCAGTGGTCGTCCATGGGACCAAATGCTGCCCTGGGAATAAGTTGTTGTCTTACTCTTCCTGAAACAGCCTGTCTGGGGTTTGCAGAGCAGGGCTCCGCAGGAGGTCATTTGCGGAGCTTGACCCAAAGTGACTAAACGGTACCGACTCCCGCCCGCTTATGACCCACCTCATGGGATTTGTGATTCTTTGCTCAGAACTCAAGTGGGTAGTGGAATGAGTGACTGTCAAGGTTGAAGTTGATACCCCATCTCTTTTCTCCTGGAATGAGATTCCTTCTTGTCCCCATCTCTGTCTGTACACACGCGCACACACGCACATACATGTGTGCACACGTGTGCACACACGCACCATACCCCACACCCCAGGCATGAGCTCATACTGTAACCTTGCATTCCAGGTCAGCACCACCGTGAGCTTTCATTCTGTCTCTCCAGCAGTGAGAAATCTGACTTCGTTATCCACGGTATAATTCCTGATGTGCTCAACCCTACGTTACACATTAAGTAGTTTCAGAATTGCTTACTCATACCACCACGTAGAAATCAGACCTCCTAACTAGAGGTCAATATTTGTATATGTTTGTTTTTAACTTTATCTGGAGGGTATTTAGTCTAAATAACTGTGTTCGAATGTTACTTGGCTTAGTTCTTTTTAATTTTTTCTGCCTTCAGTGTGGTTATGTTATTCTTTTGAAAGACAGGCTTTTTTGCTTCTGTTTGTTAGCCACTTTAGTTTTTCCTGTGTCCTTGGTTTTTTTTGTTTTTGAAACATAAAACGTGATTTTCAGAGTTGAAACGATGTGAAGGGTGCCCTCAGAGAAGTACTGTTCCCTTGCCCCATCCCAGTCCTTTCCTGCAGATCACTGACCTCACTGGTTTTTCATTTGTCCTTCTAGGTTTCTTTGTACAAATGAGAAGATGTATATTTTCTAATTTCTTCTCCTCTCTTACACAAAAGGGAGCATACTGTAGACTGTCTTTTACATTTTGCTTTTTTCCACTTAACAATATATCCTGGAAGTCACTGCATACTACTTCTTAGAGATCTTACTACTGTCTTCTGGAACTCTCCTAGGTATGGGCATATAGGATGTTTCCCAATATTTCAGTTTTAAAAGTGCTGTAGTGAGTAGCCTTGGGCATATTTTGACGGATACATACTTAATGTAGCAGGTTTGGTTTATTATATATGCTTTTAGTTGTTCAAGACTCTGCTTGGCTGGGCAGTATAGATAAGCTGATAATGAATTGTCTTTTACTCAAGCCTGCAGAGCCAGAAGCCTGCCTGGGGAGCAGGATACAAAACTCATCCTCCTCAGCTGACCCAGGAAAGCAAACTGATTCAGCAGTAGGTTGCAGAACATTGTGTCAGGTAGTGGTGAAAGAAGGCGGCATCATTAACTTAATGGTGTATTTGTTTTAAATGCATTTATCTGATTCTGAATTGGATAATGGAGGGGGATAGCGAAGTATGACTTCATTCATTTTTTACTGCTTCATGCAACCTTTGTTGACCAGGGCAGAGAATCCTTGTTTGGCACTCTGCCAAACACCAGTGACAGAAATGAAGACGACCTCGTTCTTTCTGGGTGGTCAAGTTCACTAAGTCAACAGTTGCTGGATAGTATGTTTGTACAATATACATCGAGAGCTCATAAGCAGTTGAATGAAAACATTCCAGACTGAGAGAATCTGAATCATGACCATGTGAGGAAACATGTTAGATGTTTGAGTAACTACAAAAGAAAGTCCAGGTAGATTCAGGACGTAGATGATCTGGGACACCTGGGCGGTTAGGTGTCCACCTCTTGGTTTCTTGATTTCAGCTCAAGTCGTGATTTTGGGATTGTGAGATCAAGCCCTGCGTCAGACTCCGTGCTGGCCGAGGAGCCTGCTTAAGATGCTGTCGCTCCCTCTGCCCCTCCCCCTGCTCGCTCTCTCGATTGCTTTCTTTAAAAAAAGAAAGATTTAGATGATTAACAAAAAATGAAAACACAAAAACTTTTAAAAAGTAGAAGAAAGGTGGGGCGCCTGGGTGGCTCAGTGGGTTAAGCCTCTGCTTCGGCTCAGGTCATGATCTCAGGGTCCTGGGATCGAGTCCTACTTCGGGCTCTCTGCTCAGCAGGGAGCCTGCTTCCCCACCCCTCCTGCCTGCCTCTCTGCCTACTTGTGTTCTCTCTCTCTCTCTCTCTGTCAAATAAGTAATAAAAAAAAAAGAAAGTAGAAGAAAAGGATATGCAATTCTCTGATCTTTGAATGGTCAAGGACATCCTAGCACTAAATGTTAACACATTGAAAGAAATCACAGAAGAATATACAGATGGCTTGACTGTATAAAAAGGTAAAATGTCTATATGGTGAAAATTTTTATTATTTAAAAGCAAACACCATGGGAAAGATGTTTGCCACAAACATGCCAGGCAAAGCTTTGACAGCTATTGTACTTAAACAAATACTTAAAAGGAAAGATTTGATTGTGTTAAAGCATAAACCTTAATAGAAGAATGAGCAGAGGACATGAATGCAGAATGCACAGAAAAGGAAACTCCTTGGTAGCAGCAAGGTTGCTGCCATTTGCTGAGTGCCTACTGTGTGCCAGCCACTTTCCTAAGAGAGTCCTGGCTCATTCACCCCTCACAACACTGGTTGAGGCATTTTAATCTTGTTTTATGGGTGAGGAAACAAGGCACAGCTATACCGACAATAAATGGCAGCGCTCTAGTTTGAGTCCGAGCACTTGGCCTCTAGACCGCAATGCTCTAAAACCTGTCAAGTACAAATGGCTAATTAAAGTGGGGGGGGGCGGGGACTGTTGGTGATTTAAAAATACAAATTCAAATAACTGCAAGATTATAATTTTTTGCCTACCAGATTAGCAAAGACTTTTAAATATAGCCAAGTCTAAGTTGACATAGGTGGGCTCTTGTATTTATACTGGAAAAGGTGTAAATTGGTAGACATTTTCCAAAACTCTGATGGCATATATCAAAAACATTGGAAAGGAATTTATTCTAAGGAAATCAGTATACTTTAGTCAGTGTGCATTCATTTCATATTTAATGTAACAGCATGTTTTAATTTTTAATAAAATAGCAAGATGGTTATGATAAGTACATGGCTTTGAAAATTGTGTGTATATATATATGTATATTCTCAATTATATAAAAAGTATGTGCAAAGAAGGGAAAGAAACACGCTTCCAGACTATCTCTAAAATTAGAATTGTAGGCGGTTTTTATTTTCTGCTTCATACTTTTTGCTGTAAATAGAGAAGAAAATCTGTGAAGGCCTGACCTGGGGGAGTGGCAGTGAGGACACGTGGAAGTGAAGCAGGCATTTTCCTGCAGCTCAGTAAATGCTAGATGAATGGATGAATGAATGAGCTTGGAAAGGCAGTGAGTGCGGCTTTGGCTGTGTTGCCTTCGCTGTGGTTGTGAACATCCACGTGCAGCTTTCCTTGGGAGTGTGCAAGTCAGCGGGGAAATGCATGAAAGGGAGCTACAGGGAGTGGTGGGCAGACCGTAGTGGCGGCAGGCGCAGGTACGGAGAACACCCGGAAGAGTGCAGAGACCGGGCTGAGGATGGAGCGCTTGAAGTTTCAACATGTTAAGGGCTAACAGAGAATGAGGAAGTGATCAAGGCAGCTGAAAAGGGTCCAGAAATAGGAAAAGAATCAGGGGAGAAAGGTGTCAGGGAAGCCAAAAGAGGTCAGCATTGCAACAAGAGTCGTGTTAATCCTAGCTGCCCTTTCTAGAGCACTTACTGTGTGCCAGGCTCTGCTACCTGAATTACACAGGTTCATGTGCTTCATCCTTGCAAAGACCTTAGGAGGCCAGTGACTGTCATCACTAAGAAACCTGTCCAGAATCACTCCCCAGCCAGTGTGCAGTGCCCCAGAGAAGAAGATTAAGAGAAGGTGTAGGAAGTGTACTTTGGGAGACCGTGGTGTGTGTGGAATTTTAAAAAGTGAATTCAGAAAGGTCAACCATCAAGGGCTGGGGGCACAGGAACCTGGGTTTTGTTTTTTAAACTACAGAGGCTGGAGCACTGGTAGAAAGAAGACCAGGGAGCAGCGATGGGAAAAACAAAAGTGATGTCCAGATGGCTTAATGCAAATTCAAAAAAAAGACATTTGATGAAATTCAAATTTCTTCCTTAGTTTAAAGTAATCGAACATATTAAGTAGAATTACAAGAATTCTAAATCTTAACTTTCTTGTTTGTTTCAGCCTTGGCGTACCCTCCGGGAGTGGGTAGATGACAGCGGGCCCAAAGCCTGCAGACTTACACCCTTGGTCTTCTGAGACTAGTGAATAGGCAATAAGTTTATCAGTGACAACCATCATCCATTAACTCTACACTTAGGCTTTTTTTTTTTAATTAGTGTCTGTTTATTTGTAGACTGACTAATCATGAAAGTTTATGAGCAGATTCAACTCTTCGCTTTCTTTATTCAGGATTAAAATACCGTGCGGTGTCTCAGGAGGAAGGAGGAGTGATTGAAAGAATTAGGCACTCATTTCAGGAAGTCCCCTTTGCTGACCCTTTCTGTGATTTCTGTCGAGGGGTTTCTCTGTGGCTTTTGTGAGGAATGTGTGCCGTGTCAGAACTGAGTCTGTATTTAGTGAGTGTTGGGAGGGGATGCGCGCACACGGCCCAGTTTTGTGCCTACACGTTAGGACTTTGGTCACATGGTAATTGTAGTCAGCAGTGTCCTCTGACTTCTCTTTTCTTCAAAACGGCACACATGCCTGGATTTAAGAAACATAAGGAATGTAAGAAGCTTGGGAGGAAAGGTGCCTCTTGGTACAATTTAATATCTAGTTTCTTTCTCACTGAGAGTCACGGTGGGTTACTGTTCCACACCTTCCTTCTCTCCCCCTTCTGGTTCTGACGACCGGGCTCTCTCAGGAACCTAGAGTCCCAGGCTTGGCTTGGCTTCTTAGCCTCCTTCTAACTCGTGGCTGGTTTCCTGAGGAAGCTCTCTTTAGAACCAGAAAGCATCTTCCGTCTGGCTTCCCACTTCCGACTTCTCAGAGCTCTTCTGGGCCCAGCAAGCAGGAGTAGACACAGCGCCCCACACTCATCTCTGCCTGGAAGAGGAAAATTCTTCTTGCCTATATTTTAGGTGCTAGCTAGCGGCTTAAATGTGGTCATACGTGCTACCTGAATTCAGGAGAACATGTCATAGTCGTTGAGGTGTCCACTAGCCACTTGCAGTTTATTAAGTCTGCCTTCGTGGACTCTTTAAAAACGGCTGCTACTTACAAACTTGTCAAAGCACAATTTAAGTACAACTTAAGACCTTAAGACGACTTTTAAGCAGAGATTTACAGTTGTTTCATCCGACCTGAAAATTGCTTTTTTGGAGCAAAGTTTTGATACTCACAGGCCCTTCTGCAGTTAAGTAGGAGTTTTAATTTAGAAATCCAGTTTGTTGTATTCCAGTAAGCCCTATTTTACCTACTGGTAAATTCTGAGTTGCTGAGACTGTGTGAGGGTCACTAACTTCTCTCGGACAGCAAGTTGGGTCTAATTTCAGGGTAAGCAGATTCTTCCCAGGAGCTGGTCCTGGCCTGACACGTCCTGGTGACACATCCCACTTCTCTAGCAAGGGTCTCTGGGCGTCACTGCCCTTCCCAGCGGGTGACCCGAGATGGTTACAGGGAGGCACACATAGCACTGCCTTCCGCCCCATGGTGGCCAGAACTCTGGTCCCCTCACTCTGAGCTGTGCCATCCTTTACCCCAGCGAGACATGCGAATTCTGTCTTGGCCTCAGTTTTCCCCTCGGTAGGTTGCAGTGTAAATACTTCGCTTTCTTCCATTTCTGAGCCCCGCAAGCCGAGCATCAAAGGTTTTGAGGGACCGTGACAGTGTCTCCTGGGGACGTGTTATGTGACTGAAACCCTCTGATTCCCTGTGAGCAAATTGAATGAAGGAGCTGTAAATTTGACATGTGGTATTTATTTCCTTATGCAACTTTTATTTAATAGTTTTCTCTTTTTTTCAGTGGCACCGACTATTAAAAGCTGAGCAAGTGTAAAGTCATTTAGAAAGTTGCATGTGTCTTTTGTACATTGATTGTTTATTGCCCGTTTCCTTCGCCAAAAGTAAGATTCCAGGGGATAAGGACTCTGTTCTCCAGGGCAGTGTTAGCTCCCGGGAGAGCCCGGCACCTAGTAGGTCCTTGTTATTTGTTGACCAAATGGCGAATGAATTCCTGTGAGAGGAGCTTTCTTAATGTACTTTCTCTCCTCACACGTGATTCTTAGGAAGAAGAATTTGATTTTATTAGAACATAATCAGTCAGCTGTGGTTTACTGACTTCCAAATGATGTCGGGTGCATCCTGCCTCCTCTTGGGGGCTGGTGTTTGTGTTCCAGCACAAACATTTCCAGGATCATTTCAGCTGCCTCAGAAAGAAGACTGCCATTATCTACTGTAACCCTTGGGCGTAGAGATGAGAGCTGTGACGGAAACCACACTTACACCCAGTTGGTTGAAGAGAAACTTATCTTTCCCTGACTTTTTATCAGATAATTCATTTCTTCATGCATTTATTTTGGAAGGAAAATTCCAACTTCTGTGTTAAGGAACTGACAAGAGAGCTTTGTTTTCCTTTGCAGAGCTCTCCCGGCAGCTCTCGCCCTGGGGGAGCCCAGGCAGTCATTAAAGAATCATCAGTTATGCTTTC
Organism: Ailurus styani; assembly: GCA_002007465.1. NCBI lineage: Eukaryota > Metazoa > Chordata > Mammalia > Carnivora > Ailuridae > Ailurus > Ailurus styani. The sequence goes on along the minus strand of LNAC01000047.1, from coordinate 658,813 downwards.
GAAATGGGGCTCAAGTCCTTTATAGCCGTTTCTGAGGTACCCTCCCCACCCCTCCACCGTGACACTTGTGGAAACATCGGACCCGCAGCTGCGTCCTCAAGACTTTTGCTGGGTTTTGGAAGATGTGTTTTGACTTAGAGAAGAATAAATATCATGCTGACATATATTTTAATAGGATTCTAGTTGATAATATAATAAAGAAAATGGCTACTTTTCCTTATTTTCTCCTTATAATATGTTGTGCTAAAAGCCTTTGTCATGACTGTTTTATGACATTGGGTTGAAGTGCAATATATTTTAATATGTTGAAGATAACATCAAGGTTGAAAATTGAGCTCTCGGTGATTTATTCAGAGGTTGACTGTTACCGAATGCATAGAAATAAGTTGCATGAGGCAGTGCAGCTAACGATTTATTTATGTGTCTTTCTTTTTTTTTTAACAAAGCTTGTCATAAATAAGAGCAAATAAATAGCTCTTATGGAATAGTTTGTATTCATTGCTTCAATGAAAACGTTGTAAATAAGAAACATACGGTCTACAGCTACCGTTTTGCCTTACATAGCTCAGAATTTTTTCAGGATTTGGCATGCAGGTGGATTGTTTTTACAAATCTTTTGTCTGTTTGGATTTCTAACACTGACCGGCACGTGTAGTGAGTCATTTTGAAACCGTATTACTGGGCAAATTCTGATCACGTAATTAGTGCAGGAAAACCTATCTTCAGCCGTAAACGGAGTCTCTTTTTTTTTTTTTTAGATTTTATTTATTTATTTGACACAGAGAGAGAGATCACAAGTAGGCAGAGAGGCAGGCAGAGAGAGAGGAGGAAGCAGGCCCCCTGCTGAGCAGGGAGCCCAATGCGGGCCTCGATCCCAGGACCCTGAGATCATGACCTGAGCCGAAGGCAGAGGCTTAACCCACCGAGCCACCCAGGCGCCCCATGTAAATGGAGTCTTGACAGCACCATCATGAGGGTCAGGCTGGCCCCCTGCTGAACTCCGAGCCGTGAGCACAGTGCGATGCATGTAGTAGGTGTGCCAGAGAAAGGGCCTGTTGTGGGGGTGAGTAAAGGAAGGCCCGCAGCTCCTCCGCGCTCTTCTGTGTGTCCCTGACAGCACCTGCCGCAGTTACCTGGCTGGCGGGTGGCAGCTGGTGCTTGAGCCGAGACCTCTCTGCGGTCTGTTTCTCTCCCCTTTTCTGTTCCCTCATCACTTCCTTCAGGAAACATGCTCTGTTTACACGGACTGTGCCAGGGCCTGGTCTAGGCGATGAGACCATGAGGACAAAGGGTCCGCGTTGCCCACAGGCCAGTGGGCGGGCAGACACACGGAGGATTCATCCCAGGCACACAACGCTGCATGTTCGGGTGACACCCGGGCTGTGCCAGGACAGAAGAGGAAACGCCGCCAACTCTCTTTTCGTTTTCCTACTTGGGGTACATGCAAAGGCACAGTGCTTCCCAAGATCCAGAAAGATTCCATTTTGATTGGTTGAGATGAGTACTATACCTGATTTTGGTTCCCAGGGAACCAGTCCCCTTAAACAGAGTTTCCAGCTTGTGGTCTTAACATTTGTAGCACAATATCCTAAGATAACTTCCCCTCGTGATGGGATTTCTAACCAGCACATTTATCATTTCAGCTGTCTATGAGGTAGTATTTTTTTTTTCCCCACATCAGTTTGTTTTGGGCAAAGCAAAAGATTTTTCTCTCATTTGTTTAGAATTCTGGTAGGAAAATACTAGGTAGGAATCTGATTTTTTTTTTTCCTCCCCCATCAATTTGCGGTGAGCTTGTTTTTACTCTAGTATTAGTGGTACATGTTCACGATTAGTAATACAGAAACCTCTGTTTTGTAATTATTTCTATTGAGTCCTCCTTTGGGTTAACATCATAGAGGAGCTCCTTTTTTTCAACAAAATTGTTTTAAATTAAAGTTTATGATACGCTTTAAAATAGTTGAATGGATTAAAAGCAATTCAGTTATGCATGTAACTGTCCACATTGAAAAAAATAAACAGTGTGATTATATAGCAGAAAGAATTGAAAACGGGTTGGTGAGATCTTGAGGAAACGTGATACAGGTAGACTTCACTGTACGCAATATATTTGCATATGTCTTTGGGGGGGCAGGTTGAATCATTTAAAATGACAGAGTTCTTTCTGTAAAAAGGAGCGTGTGGAATGTTTCTTCTTTCATACTAGGTAGCAAGGAGGCAAAAGGTATTAGGGTCTTGTCTTTCATACTAGACAGCAAGGAGGCAGAAATTATTAGGGCCTCAGAATTTAACTTGAAGAGGCTCCCACGGGACAATCAATACAACAGTAAAGACAACAATTGCAATTGATTGAAACTCACCAAATGTTTAAACTCACACATTCATAATAACACTTACATTTAGAGGATGATAGGAACCAGCTCATTATCCTAAACAATGTATAAATAAAGCATTTAACTTGCCTTTCCTATATGAACTATACCACTAGGTAAACAAACAGTTAATGAGGGGCAACATCTTTTTATAAACATACTCCAGCCAACAAATGAAATGATAGAATTAAAACAGGGCTGTTTTGTGGTTCTGCCAATGAATTAACTGATCTAGACTTTGAACTTCAGCAGCAGCAGACATTGTGAAAAGGGACACAACCAGAAATTATGTGCTTCCTGATCAAGGGACCTAGCATCACCTGTAGTTTTGCCAGAGGATGGACCCCAAAGTCTCACCAAGCCTCTGGATCCATCTGCCATTTTTTCAGGAACACAGAGGAGAGAGGAACAGATTGAACTGCATCACATGAGTGCAATCAGCAAAATCCAGGTTACGGAAATTCTGTAGGTCAGTCAGATGGCCCCAGTACATCAATAGGTAAATGATAGGAAAAACAAAGTGAGTGGAGAGAGGAGCCCCTAGACTAACAGAGACTTAAAAGATACATTTTTTTAAACGGACAAGACGGTATTGTAGGACCTGGGACTACTTGGTGGTGAAAGTATAGAGAAATGCAAGGGGTTACTGTGGAAGTCGGGGTAGTGGGTACTGATGGGGGAAAAGGAGAGGTGACTGGAATGGGACAAACGGAAGATTTTTCGGGGTAACTGGTAAACTTCTGTTTCTTCATTGTGGGTGATGATGACAAGGGTGGTTGCCTTTCGTTAAGCTACATACTCGTTTAATGTTGTTTTCTAGATCTGTGTTTCATTTTTGCCTTTTTTATTGTTGTTTTAAGAAAGTGATGGTCTTAAAATGGGAGTTCGTGCCCTACGGTTTCTCTTTTGGAGCTTAGATTTTCGTAACTCTTAAAATGAAAATTTTTTGATGTATGGGTGGCATTATGTTAGGGATGTTTTCAAAAGCGATACAGTTTCTCGGGTGCCTGAGTTGGTTTAGCTCTGACCCGTGGTTTCAGCTTGGGTCACGGTCTTGGGGTCGTGGGGTCAGGCCCGGAGTCGGGCTGCACACAGGGTGTGGAGCCTGCTTAAGAATCTCTCTCTTCCTCTCCCTCTGCCCCTCCCCCTCCCACCTGCTAGCAGTCACTCTGTCTCAAAACAACAAACAAGCAAACCAAAAAAAAGCACAAAAAAGCCCACAAAAATAAATGAGAAGTAAAATAAAAGAGATACAGTTTTCCAATTTTACTATTTTAAAATCAAAACGTGTGTGCGGGTATTTGGTGTATTGGGAGCTTCTCCGCATCAGACTCTGCAAAACTAGTTTTCCATGCAGGGGCTGTACCGAAGTGTACCAGACTCGCCTCCTCTCAAGTGTCGAGTCCAGCCCATCAGAAAGCTGCATTTCTGTAAACTGTGATTCCACTCTTCAAGCGAGAGAAACATCGCGAAGAGTCGTGTTAACAGAGTGGGGGTGAAATAGTGCATTCAGACGAAGCATGGCTGTGAGGGTAGAGGCGGGCGGGCGAGCAAATAGACAGAGAGAGGCTGCAGCGGCGTCGCAGCCTCCTGTGCTCCTTGTCTCGTCTGTCTCTCCCTCCCTGCCCTCTCCCCTCTTCCTTCCTCCCTTTCTTTCCGCTTTTTTTCTTTTTTGATTTAAAATGAGGGAAAGCAGCGCTGTAACTTCCTTCTTCCCAGAACGCAGGGTATTCCAAGTTCTGATATTTGGGGCAGATCCTTAGGCACCAGACACTGTGCTTATAGAAAAGATGTTAGATGTTAGATTTTAAGAAAGGGAAAGAAAAAGGCTAGAGTGTCTTAAAATACGCTCAAATGAAGTTTGCTGATTATTGCAAAAAAAAACCAAAGCCAGGCTTCCTTCTTCTTAAGAAGATGATGGTTCTCTGTTCATAGGTTAGAAGTCCTGCCCTGTGGTTTGCCCAGTGGTGGGGCTTTTCCCCATGAATTTAAGGAAGTTAATGAGATTTTTTTTTCCTACCAAAACAGAAGATAAGTCTGAGGGCTCCGAGACAGCCTTGTAGCCCTGCAGCTTTTCAAGTTGCATCCAGTTGAAAACTTGGAGACCATAATGAATGTTGTTAGTAAGAAAATAAAATGAATGACGTCTGTGAATTTGTTTTAAATGTTGTTTATTTTACCAAATAATTTAGATAAATCTTTCCCGAGGAGGAAGTGAAATCATCAGGTTTCATTAATAATCTGCAGCTTTCCGGAGGATTACTTTGAAATACCTCCCTGACAACTTTTCATAAATTAAGCATAAACTTTCTTTGACCTTATCACACATAATTAAATAGCTGTTGAAGGGTTAAAACCAACTAAAAAGCGATTCTGTATCTCCATCCCCATTCTCCTGCAAAATTATACAGGAAGTTTCTTTTGGTTCTCAAGCAGGGTAATTACAAGAGACAGTTAACATAATTTACAGTTTCAATCTGCTTGTCCATAATCACACACTTCCACCTAGTTGTATATACCCGCATGACTATCTGCCTTGTACTTTGATTTGTAAATGATGATTGCAGTGTGAGTGATTGCTCGCAATGTCACATATTGAATTGATTCTTAAAAATGAACTTTAGCTGTTAGCATGTCTATTTGAGTTCCTGTTATTTATGTCGTTTGTGGTTCTTGCGTTCAGCAGTTGTGGAGTAGTTAAGAAATTAAACTCCCCGAGCTTTTTTCCTTATTAAATTTAGAAAATGGAGTGTCTATGTGCACCCTAACTAGAAGAGTGCCTGGAACATAGGACGCTCTCGACTGCTGAACATGGGACTAAACCATTCCCGTCCTTGGAAAGATGAACAGAGGGCGCCTGGGTGGCTCAGTGGGTTAAAGCCTCTGCTTTCGGCTCAGGTCATGATCTCAGGGTCCTGGGATCGAGGCCCGCAGCGGGCTCTCTGCTCAGCAGGGAGCCTGCTTCCTCCTCTCTCTCTCTGCCTGCCTCTCTGCCTACTTGTGATCTGATCACTCTCTCTCTCTGTCAAATAAATAAAATCTTAAAAAAAAAAAGAAAGAAAGAAAGATGAACAGAGATTCTTTGATGAACAGTGACCCCGCAGGAAAAGGCTCACGGGGATAATATTGTGGCCAAAGCTGTGCTGATACTAATATATTGTTTTTGAAGGCTCACCTCTAAGGGCTGCTGGCGTTAGGGGGGCAGTGTAAACAGTGGACTTTGAGAAAGGTGTCACCTACTCACTCAAGGGCTAGTAACGGGCGTCTTTTAACAAATACTGCCCGTGGTGATATTTCATACAGTTTTGTTTTTCCAACAGCTAACGTCTAACTTTGGACTTTAAGGTTCCTCTGGGACTAAAGGCTAGACACCCAGGTGACACCAGCGGTGCTGGCGAACCAGCCGGCCGCTTGCCAGAGCGCCTCGGCCCAGCCCGGCCTGCCCGCGGGCTGCGTGCCTGTCAGACCGGGCTCGTCAGTCACCCAGTGAGGACGCCGCCGTTTACCGCCAGAGGCTCTTCACCTCACATCCTGGTGGAAAGCATAGGGGAGATACGTAAAAACCATAAGCGAAAAGAGATGCTTTCGAGTTCTGTAGACAAGCGGGATAGGACGGTTTGTCTGGATGCCCTGAGGACAACTGGAGCTGGGTTCTCAGCATTAATTGATCAGTCAGATTGGGCGACGGCCCGTGCTTTGATTTTTGAAGGTTATCCCCCAAACTGACAGATTCCCTTTGAAGTGTAATCTGAGGACAAAGAAAACTTCTAGAGAGATTTGTATTCCCCACTTTTTGCTTTCTTCAGTCTTGCTGTGGGTTTGTGTTTGCTGTGTGAAAGCTTATCACTCACAATTACAACATTTCTTTGTTCTGTTTTAGAAAATGATAGCTTGTACACACACACACACACACACACACACACACACAGAATTTTGGGTGGGTTGTGGGCGATCCAGTGAAAAGGAGGCTCTTCCAACCATTCCGACTCCCAGAGCTTGGTTCTGAAATCGGGGCAGTGTCCACGCTGATGGAAGCACTTCCCCTTAGTCCGCGGGTAGGATTAGACCAGACAGCTCGCTGGGAGCCACCTCAGCTGCCCCCACAGAACCTCAGACCTTTAATATTGGGCAGAACAAACTCTAGTTGTTGCTTTAATTCGTTTATTTAAGGAAAAGTTCGATTATAATGTTCTAGCAACGGGAGAATGGTCTTCCAGGTGAGGCATTAAAAGTATACGCAGTTTTTTGCTTGGTGCAGATGCTTTATTTGAAGCACGTGTGTGTTTAATGCAATTTTTAAAATCTTAAGACTTCTCAGTGGTAAATTCTTGTTACCAGGATTTTGTTACTTAGGTGTGAACATTTTATCCAGGTCTTAACTTGGAAGAATTAAATTTGTTTCTGAAATAGCTTTTCAGATTGAATCTCCAATGTGGACTTTTGCCTGTTTATAAGAGAGGAAATAATTTTAAATTGCCAAATTACTTCATCTTACAAACGTTTTGTGTTGAAAATTTGTTTCTCCTAAAACTTGCCAGAATTTAAACGTGATTTGAGCTGTGGAAAATCAAAAAAGGTCAAAGTGGAAGGTATTATTTTTGACATGTCTTTCTAATTTCTGTCTGTAATTGGCCCTAGTGCTTTACCTAACTAGAGGTACCTTGGGTGATGGATCAGAGCTTCAAGTTAGAGTGGTAATAAGCAGTGGGCTTTATGAAGAATGTGGTTACTTCCCAGTTCTATGTAAGGGAAGATATATTTGGAAATCCTTCCCCAAATGATTTAATTTGGGGATAAGTGATATTGACAGATCTCTTGCTCCATGACCATTTGTCAGAGGTGTATCATTTTCATAACGAAGAAATTAAGAGGCAGAATCTGTTTCATATGTGATCATCTTAGAAAAATTATGTTCTTCTAATACACCTGTTTCATATGTGATCATCTTAGAAAAATTATGTTCTTCTAATACACCAGACCAGAACCTTGCTGGTGTGGGACATGCCGTACATCAACAAATATTCCATAGTTAAACCTCTAAAGGAAGAAAACTCTTGGGAAGTCTGTCACTCTTTACCGAGTGACCATTTCCTCCCTTTAGCCTCAACTCCTAGATGCCTCAACTCTTAGATCTTGTCCCCAAGATTCACCTTCTACTTGGATTTCCCATGGGGCACCGCTGCTACTACCACAGCCTTTTGGGGGGGGGTTAATGGAGTAGTGGGACAGGTGTCGCACCCCTGTTTGGTGTTCTGGCCACGGTAGGTCCTCAGGACCTTTTGCTTAATGTAACCCCTAATACATCTATGACCAGTTGGGCCCAAGATAAACAGGAGTTGAGATTGGCTAGGGTAGAAACATCTGTAGTTTTTAAAGCTCCTAAGTGATTCTGATGCACACTCAGGTTGAGAAGCACTGGGCTAGACTAGAGGATAAAGAAAGGAGAACTAGAGCCATTCTCAGTGAATTAGATCATCAGTTATAAAAATAGCATTGATGTGACTGTCTCACAGAGGTCTGTCTCTGGCCCTGGTCAGCCCCAGCTCAGGAGCTTGTTCCCAGGTGTTCACCCTCGTCCACCACAACGGCACCGCAGAGGGGGAGCATCCCCTTTCCTGCTGCCCGACGCCCTATTTGTGAGTTGACGTCATAGGTGAGTTCCTGTGTTCCGCGGGTGACTGACCCACGGAAGGACCACCTCCTTCACGCCCAGTCACGGAATCATGGGACTCCTCTGGTAAGTTCCAGCCTGGTCTGTAGGTTTTTGCACAAACACACAGCAGCACGGGCGTCATGCCCCTACCATATGCGCTTGCACTGCGGGGAGCTGAAGCATCGCTCCTCTCCCGAGAGGCCTTGGCCAGGAAGGAGGCGGGTGCCGGGTTCAGTAAGAGACCAGCGTTGCCTCCGCATAACTGAGCTGGAGCTCGGCGTCCCGAGCAGTTTGCTGAGGAGCTTGTGAGAAGGGAGATCTTAAAAGGGGGCTTCGATAGAGACAGTCTAGCATGTGACTCAGAGCAGCCAGCCTTCCTTCCCCCAAAGACCCGCTGTCTCCTTTGCCTGGGTTTCACTGGCTCAGACCGTTTTCCCAGGGACAAACTTGGGTCTTCTACAACATTTGGGTCTTTGTTCCGTCTGTCCTGGGACTGTCTCTGGGTTCCTCTGACGCCCTCAAGCAATCATTGTTATTGTGGTTTGAAGGCCTTGCTGTTTTCTGAGGATAGTCCTTGAAGTTAAGGACTTAAGGGCCATAGGGAATTTGGGGAGCACAGAGCTGTGCTTGCTGTGAACTGCAGTCGCCAGTTTCTTAAGATCATTCCTGAGGCAGAATATGTTGTGTTGTGGGGGGGGGGGTTTCATGGCTTCTTTCTTTAATTAAATTTATATTTGGGTGGTTAGCTTCGGGGGTGGGGTTGGGGGAGAGGAGAACTTTTGTCTGAGGCATTGGAGTAAGTGGAATGATTTTCAGGTGCCTAAGGCAAAAGCAGGAAAAGAGAGGTAGCTCTTCTCAATCTGATTCTATAGAGCAGTCTGTCTTCTTCCTTCCGTCCACATTTTCTTCCATGTTTTCTTTCTTTGTCCTACATTAAGTATGTCTAGTCACCCAAACGATCCCCCTGAGATTTCATTCATTCATTATGTTGAATAACGGTAGTAGCTAACACGTAGTGTTTCAGTAACATGCCAAGCACAATTCTGCATGCCCTGCATTTATTCATTCAATTCTTACGACATCCCTAAGAGATAGGCTTGATTATTCTCCAGATTTTATGGATGGGGGACCTGAAGCGCAGAGAGGTTAAATAACCTGCCCACCCAAGGTCAAATAGTTGGTACGGAGTGGACCCTGGATTCCATTCCAGGCGGTCCGGTTCTAGCACCTTTGCTCTTGAGCAACCTGTAGTCCCCCGTATGACCTGTCATGCTGTCTTTAATAAATGCCATGTTGTTTTAAGACACCTGCAGCCTTGTTGCCCAACTTTGAAAATTCTTGTTACTTTTTTTATTTAATACGGATGGTCTCAGAAGTATGATCCAGGTACTCTGGAGGATCCCGAAGTCACCCTTAGGGAGTCCGCAGGGTCATGCTATTTTCAAAGTAATACTAAGATGCTCTTTGTCCTTTTCACTCTTAGGAGTGTACATTGGAGTTTCCAAGTAATTTCATGACCTGTGATATCACAGCAGATTGAATAACAAAGCAGATATGAGAATCTAGCTTTTCTCTCAAACCAAACAGTGAAGAGATTTGCAAAAAATGCAAAACAGTACCACCCTCCTCTTTTTTTTTTTTTTTTTTTTTTTGGTATTTTGGAAAATAAAATTTTTTTCATAAAAAATGTTAATAAATATTTGTCAAATTTCCCTATTAAGATTAATAGGTATGGCTCTTATGAACAGACACTCTTAAATAATTTTTTTAAAGATTTTATTTATTTATTTGACACAGAGAGAGATCAGATCACAAGTAGGCAGAGAGGCAGACAGAGAGAGAGGAGGAAGCAGGCTCCCTGCTGAACAGAGAGCCCGATTGCAGGCCTCGATCCCAGGACCCTGAGATCATGACCTGAGCCGAAAGCAGAGGCTTTAACCCACTGAGCCACCCAGGCGCCCTTAAATAATTTTTTTAATGTAAAGAGGTCTTGAAACCCAAAAAACTTGAGAACCACTGATTTAATGTATAAACCCTTGAAATTCAAGTGTGGCCCAAGTCCCATAGCATAGAAACTTGTTAGAAATGCAAAATCTCAAGCCCCACCCCCAACCTACCAAGTTAGAGCCCAATTGTAATGAGAAATGATTACACAATGACGGTTGAGAAGTACAGACATAACGTTTATGGACAAAGCCACTCAGCAAATCAATGACCTCTTGCCAAATTTCTGTCTGGTGGGGCTTTGGAGAGTCTTGTCCCGGTTTCTACCACCACGTTGCTGGGTGAGTCTCCTTGCCCATCAAGATTCCTTAGTCGCACTGTCTCCCAGGGGCGCTCCTCCTGCACAAGGTGGTTTTCACATCCTCCTCAAAAGCAGCAGCTCCAGACCCGAGTTTATAGCGGCTGCCCTCACATTTGTGTGCATCACAGTCACCTGGAGGGCTTCTTAAAGCGGAAGGGGTGGGTCCTGCCCCCCGTGTTTCTGGTTCATGGGTCTGAGAATTTGCGGATCTAACCAGTTACCAGGTGATGCTGATACTGGCAGTCTGGGAGGCCAGTCTCTGCAAACCACTGGCCGATAGGAGGTAGAGAAGTCTGTAGAAAAGTCAACCAATATTTACTCGAATTGTTTTAGAAGTATTTCAGACCCATAGAATTATGGGAGAGATGTCACATTCACATTTTCAAAACCAATCTCTTCAAGTATAGAATAATTCAAAAAGTCAAAATTTCCCTTTTTGTTAGGGATGCATTTATACCTTTTAATAAACGGGAAGTAGTAAGAAGCCTGGCAGGTCGCAGGTCGTTTGGAACACTCCAGGTCTCTGAAAACGGTAGGAAGACTAAGTTTCAGCGTCCTTCCTTCCTAATTGCAAAATCACCACAGGATTTCAGCAAGAAGACATAAATAGCCTGTCAGGTTCATTTATCGCTGTTTAAACTGATAACACGCCATTCATCCACTTGGTCACAGAGCTGCTTAACCCCAGAAACCAGGAACAGATGAGCACAGACCAGTGGATTTCAGGCTCTGGTCACGAGACCCACGGGTAGAGCCACTGGGTTTCCTCCGCCCCAGAGCTGCCGAAATCCCTGGCCTGCGTCAGTTCCCGGGCTTGCAGACCCAGTGCTGTCTAGTGATAGGACCCTTTCGGCGAGGTTCACGGAGCTAAACAGGTGTCTGATGAAAGGGGTGTAATCCTTGAAGATTATCTTCCCCTAAAAGCGGCGAGTAACCCCAGACTCTCATAATCCAGACAGATGGGAACTGGGAGTAGCTTGCCAGAGTTCACACTTTGTATTTGAGGAAGTTCGTACGTTTTGGTTCCAGATGGTGGAAGATGAAGGTGTGCAAAATGAGGGGTGGCTGCCTTGGGGGGGGAGGGGGCTTATCCATGAACATTATTCCGCGTCTGGTCCGTCTACCGTTTTGAAATATTACTAGTTCAAAAGGAAGGAATGTTTCCTATTAAACAAGGGTTAACCTTGCCATTAATATGCTAGGAGCTGGATTAATTTGGGAATTTAGGTCTGTAAAAACAAATCTTGACCTTGTCTAGAGAGTCCCTCCTTATCCTAATCTGTCTACACGAAGGCAACTTTCTACCTCTTTTTCTTTTCCCCATTGTTTAGAATGGAGTTAACCATTTCAAACACAAGGGATGGGACTGCTTAACATGAGAACTGATTCTCTTACAAGTAGGTCAGCCTTAACGGAAGTGAGGTGAATTTGGGTCCTGTGCAGTCAGTACAGTTTAGAAATGCTACTTTTTGCAGACCTCACAGTGTTCTTAACTTTCCCCTTAAGCAAACACTTCGGTAATCTTTTGAATGAAGTGTGTGGTCGAAACACTGAAACTCAGACCTCATCTTCCTTTGGGTAAGTTGTTCGAGGAAAGCAAAAGAGAAAGCCAGCTTTCAGTAGCATCGAGATAGTTGATGTGGGTAAGGGGCTTACGGGCCAGTCAATTTCCAGTTACAAGTCTCCGGATCACAGAATAAGTGCTGTTCATCAGCACCTCTGGCTCACAGACCATTTAAAGGGAGTAATTTCACCGGCAATTAATTATGCTGCAGCTACTGGGATTTGTCGTCCAAACACCACTTTGTTTTTAGCCTGAACAGCCAGGTTCCCCGAGGGATAGTTCAGGTTTTCGGATTGAAAGTATCCTCAGCTAAGGAAAGGTGTTGGGGCACCGTGGGCTTCTGTTCACCGGGGTCTGTTGTACTTGCTTCAGATCTTCAGGGTAATACACCGGCTTCCAAGATAAGTGCTTTTTTATTTCCCTGCATCTTAGATCAATGATTTGGAATCTTTTGGTAAGTTGAATGTAAGAGCTGCAACATTAAACCACCACATTGCTGTAATTCCCCAATAACCTAGATGTTCGTACCAAAAATTATTCTGTCAATTGGCTATATAGTAATTATGAATTGAGGAGCCTAGAAGAAGGAGAAGGGTCGGGCACCTGGGTGACTCAGTGGGTTAAGCCTCTCTGCCTTTGGCTCAGGTCATGATCTCAGGGTCCTGGGATCGAGGCCCGCATCGGGCTCTCTGCTCAGCGGGGAGCCTGCTTCCCCCTCTCTCTGCCTGCCTGTCTGCCTCCTTGTGATCTCTCTCTCTCTGTCAAATAAATAAATAAAATCTTTAAAAAAAAAAAAGGAGAAGGGAACAAAAGATAGCAAGAAAGTCATTATTTAAATTATTCCATGTTAACAAAGCTCAGAGTGGGGGAGCCTGGGTGGCTCAGTCCGTTAAGTATCCGACTCTTTTTTCTGCTCAGGTCATGATCTTGCAGTTGTGGGATCGAGCTCTGTGCTCAGTGCAGAGCCTACTCCAGATTCCCTCTCCCTGTCCCTCTCATTCATTCACTCACTCTCTCTCAAATAAATAAAATCTTTAAAAAAAGAAAAAACAGAGGTCAGAGTAGTGAAGTGGTCCCAGGGACCGCTTTTTTGAGGGAAATGCCTCCTGCAGGTGAAGTTTCAATTCTGTATCGACCTAGTGCGCCGGTGGAGCAGAGCAGACAACTTTGTTTTCTAAGCTCTACATTTTAACGCATTACAAGTGATTTCACTTAAGTAGTAAGGAATCGGAAATTTACCTCTGGTCGTTTTCTTTGTGGAAATGGATTCCGTGTAATTTAAAAATGTCCCCTTCAGGAGGGGACTGTGGACTTAGAAATGGCTTTCAGCTTAAGTGCAAGTTCCTTCCGTTGAGGTAAGCTCCTTGAGGGTCTCCTGAGCCAGAGAAGGAGAAGCTAACTCGGGGGAACGCAGTGATGGCTTTAGACGGTGGCTCGTGTGCTCCGAACCGGTGGTGCCCAGGCTCCCGGAAAACGCGCGTGACGCTTTCTGGGGGGAGTGTGGGTGTGCAGTTCTCCGTCGCCGGACCCGGGGAGTACCGGCTGCTGCGGTGTGGAGGTGCTGGCCGTGAACGTGCCGCGGGGGCCTGAGCGGCTCGGGCTGAGGCCCCGGTCAAGGTGTGTTCGTACTGCCTCGGGCTGGAAACGTGAACGGCTGTGTAAAGTCGGTGTGGGGGATCCCGGCCGAGCCCGGGATGGGGATGGAGGGAAGAGAAGACAGAACTAGGAAATGCCTGTGCTCCCTGGGTCAGGTCGCTCGGAGCAGCGGAGAACAGAGGACGGACGGGCACTTCCGCCTCCTGCCTGCCCCTGCCTGCCCCGGCTGCGCGGAAGTCTCACCGCTGGGCCGCGGAGAGGGGCTCCCTGTCCCTGACCGCGGGGCTCGTTCAGATGAGACCCGGTGAGGGACTAGGGCATGTCACAGTCATCGCAGGCGACTTCTCGCCATGGGATCTCGTGGTCCCAGGGCGACTAGTTCCGTAGCCCGGGTACTGTGGCCGCTGGGTCAGTGTCTCCGCGTGGGCCGCGCACTCCGGGGCAGTGATGGACGTGCCGGGTATCCGTGTCGTGAGGTCTGGGCACTCTGTGTACTTGAGCGGCAGAGCGCTCTCCGAACTGACGGGGCCTGATCTGGACTGGACGGAGCGCCGCGGTCATCGCCGTTAGCATTCCTGACACACTGCTCCTGAGTCTCTCTGTGCAGCTGAATGACGTGTCGACAGCGGTTTGACCGGAAAATTTTGTGGTGCTGGTTTGCATTCAATCAACTATGTTACACTTAAACTTGAGTTAAGGAGACAAGTCAAAAGACGTCCGGAAAGCCTGAAGTTAAATATATGCTTATTCTTTATGATGACATTCAGATTAAAACTGTCAAAATGCGAAATGCTGTGCTTACACCCCCTCTAGGGTCAGGTTGGATTTCTTGTTCTCTCTTTCTGCATTATCTGCAGTGATTTTGAGAGGCAGGAGAATGCATCAGAGGCCTGGTTTCTCCTTCTAAGAAAAAAAATCCAAAATTGAGAAAATTCTTGAGACTGCAGCCATTTTGGAAATGTAGATAAAGAAGAAAAATGCTGAAGATTTGGGTGGTTCACGCAGCACCATGATTTTGTAATTGCTGCCACCTACTGTATGTGGTTGATGTTTGTTTAAATTTAGGAAGTTCATGAAGGTGAGGCTATTGCAATCGATAATTAGAGCAAGGTAGACATCATTAGTTTATAGCATTTCTTCTCGACTCCGTAAGTGGCTCTTAATTACCAAGACAGCTGCCAGCTTTCATTCATTACCTTCAAGTGGATTTAAAGTTTTAAATCATTTTAAAGTCCCTTTGCCAAGGAGCCTTCACCGTAACGCTGCAGAGTGCACATTCAGAAGCTTACCGTGCTCAGGGATTTTCTGAGTTTACATGAAACGGTTTGTTTTAAGGAGGTTGTTTTGTTTTAATTTGTAGAAGCAGCGTTCTGGGGTTGGATTATAAATTAATTCACATGAAAGGGGTGAAAGCAGCGCTGGTGGAGCTGATATGAGTTGCAGCAGTTGACTTAAAAGACATTCTTTTATTAGTCCTAAAACAAAGCTTCAGATCAGCCGACTAGTTAAATGTAACAAGCAATATAGAATCCGGGTCAACAGAGACCCTTCTCTTTTATTAAGACCCAGCTGTCAAAGGGTCATTAGGTCCTTCCTGTGGAAAACAGCCTGCCCATTAATGTTTGGGGTGGTCCCTTGACAGGCTTTGGGAGTAAGTGCCTGACATTCCGTGTTTTGAAAGAATCTAAAGCTGGTGGGAAGCTTGGATGTTGAAATTTATCAGAAGTAACATCCTCAACCTGAGCTTTGTTAAATATGCCATGACGTGTATTTGGAACGCTGCCGCTAGCTATGGGAATTGACTTACAGTGCTACTACGAAAGGTTCAGAAGCATAGACTTGGTGGAGATCACATCACCGTAACCGAGAAGGACCGCATACGTAAAGTCTGACGCGCTGTTTTTACCTTATGGCTACTGACGTGATTTCTGAGTGGCCCCCGTTCCAATATCTGAAAACACCACAGTGAGGTCGACTTTGGCTTTTTCTGCCCTAGGCTATTTGCTTTCTAGAAGAGAAGGCCAAGCAGGGTCTCCTGAAAAGCCACTCTCTGACCTGGGCCGCCTCTCCTACCTGGCGTACTGGAAGAGCGTCATCTTAGAGTACCTCTACCGCCACCAGGAGAGGCACATCAGCATCAAGGCCATCAGCAGAGCCACAGGCATGTGCCCACATGACATCGCCACCACTCTGCAGCACCTCCACATGATTGACAAACGGGACGGCAGGTGAGCACCAACGCCTGGGCGTCGTGGGAAGGGTCCCTGGCGTTAGAGGCATAGGCATACGTTCCAGTTTAAGATAAGAAGCTGATAGAAGGTATTATCAAAACGTTTCTCCTAAATAGAAAACAGGAAGTGATACTTTTTTGCTGGTCAGATTTCCATTTGCTGTACCTTTTCCTTGACGAGCTTTCTCATCACTCGTACCCTGGGTAATAGTGCTAGCATTTGTCAATGTGTGAAGGTGAGATGAAATTTCAGCTTTTTTGATTGATTGCGCTTTGTTCTGCCTCATCACATTGCAGATTTGTCATCATTAGAAGGGAAAAGTTGATATTGGGCCACATGGAAAAGCTGAAAACCTGTTCCCGGACCAATGAACTTGATCCAGAAAGTCTAAGGTGGACCCCGATTTTGATTTCTAATGCTGCAGTTTCTGAAGAAGAGCGAGAAGCTGAGAAAGAGGTAATGATTGGCTTCATCTGCCTAAGTTGTGTGACTTCAACCTTGCAGCATTCTTAAGCTAAGAAAGTCATTACCGTCGTTGTCAAAGGCTTGGTTATGTGGAGAGAGCTTGTGAAATGATATGGTACTAATTTATCCTAACTGAGGTTGCATGGTAAGACATGATAATTTTATTGAATTGAGTATGAAAAATGAAACATTTATCATTGATCACAAAGCAGCATTTTTCACTACTGACAGCATGTAATCAGATCACATTTGGTGCTGAGCTCCAAGGCTGCAGTGTCAATCGATTCTTTGTGTTTATGAACTTGCTTAAAGTGCTCCATGCCAGTGAGCATGTAATGTAGTGATAAAGGACTCAAATCAATTCGCTGCATCATTAATACTGCTAAATATCCCATGAAACCCAATCTTCTTTGATTTGTTATCCTAACTGATGCTAGAGAGTCCTGAGATGATGCAGCTGGAATGTTGCTTGGCTGGCTGACTGTCCTGACCAGAAACGACTTAAGAGATCCTTTGCCTTTGATCCTTAGAGGCTCTGGCTTAACTGCCCTTTCACTGGCCCACCATTTTACCCTCCCCCTCCCCCTTTAGGCCGAGCGGCTGATGGAACAAGCTAGCTGCTGGGAAAAGGAGGAGCAAGAAATCCTGTCCTCTAGAGCGAACAGTAGGCAATCACCTGCAAAAGTACAATCGAAAAATAAATATTTGCATTCCCCGGAGAGCCGGCCGGTGGCAGGGGAGCGAGGGCCGCTGATGGAGCTGTCTAAAGACAGCAGTGAAGAGGAGGAGGAAGAGGAGGAAGAGGAGGAAGAGGAGGAGGAGGAGGAGGAAGAGGAGGAAGAGGAGGAAGAGGAGGAGGAGGAAGAAAATATTCAGAGTTCTCCTCCAAGACTGACTAAACCACAATCAGTTGCCATAAAGAGAAAGGTATGTGTTTGTTTAGATTTGCAGTCTGAGTCCGTTTCAATCAAATCTTGTCATTACAAGCAATCTATTAGTATTTGTTTCACTCTCTATTCTTTAGATGTAGTTTATTTGTATTCGGTCCTGCTGATCATATGTCATCATCGTTTATCTTAGTCATGATTGTGTTTACTTTTTGAGGTTTGTTGGTGCAGGGACAGGAAAACGGGGACAGGCGGGCTTCCTTGTCTAGCAGTTACTGCCCCCTGCTGGCCTGCGGGACCAGAGTAAGTCAGACTCCGGGAGCAGAAGGCGGCCCTGGAGAGCACTTGAACCCCCCTTCCGTGCCTTTTGATGAAAACACCGAGGCCTGAGGAGGCTAGGAGACTTGTCCAAGGTCACACAACTCCTCAGAGATGGAGCCCAAACCAGATCAGTCCCCGACTTCAAGCCCAGCGCTCCTGATAACTATTTCTTTTCCTTGTTCCTGGCATAGAATTGTAAGGAAGTATTTTGGGCTCTCCACGTTGATGCTGATGCTTTGCATCTGTGGCCAAGTCACAGTGCTGAAATTTCTCGTAGCCTGGTGGTCTCTCTAGATATACCTTGTGCAGAAAGTAAAAAATTGATTTTGTTCTCGGGTAATTAATTGTTCAGCCCAGACCTGACATCTTTGTCTTCAGGATCTGTGACATAGTGAGGGCCCAGCTGTTGTTAGTATGGCCAAGACTTACAAATTACACAAGTTGAGGCTCTGCCCCCAGGTCATCCTGCGTACTGCCTCTCGAAGCAGCTGCTGTCCTAACTCCCAGCCTGGTGGGCTGTTCGGGGAAGGGCAGCTGTGGCAAGGAAGGGTTAGAAAAGAGCACCCCAGAAAGTAAACTGCAGGCATGGGAGTCATCCTTGGATTTCTCACAAGGGAAATGTATTCACGTATTATGTGCGTACTACAAAAGAAATTTGTTTTAAAAACATCGAAAACGAGAATTGTCCAGGGCATGATATGGATTCCCATCATAGAAATGGATTCTGTCTGGAGAAAACCAGTTCTTTATGTTGGCTGTACTCTTGTTTGGGTACATTCTAGTGGGTTAGGAAGGATAGGCCGACTGGGGGTGTTAATAACCTTAAGTGGTAAATTACAGAATATGATGATCAGGTTTACATGTGAACGTTCAGAGAGTTAATGCGAGCCAACTGTAATTCTTAGATACAGTTTATTTAGAGTTTGAGTTTTAACCAAGCATATTGAACCTTCTTTGCAATGTATTTTAAATTATTTTTCAGGCCCTTTATTGACAGATTACATTTTAGCAGCAAATGGGTTATTCCTGTATTTTAATTTTGTCTCATGAAATACTTTCTTGCTTGGGCGAAAGTATCTTATAATTGCTATTATGGAGAATCATCTGTGCCAGCCTGTGGTGCAATTAGGGGAAAGAAAATTTTCATATCTTAGACTTCACATGTGTCTTCATTCTTTAGATGCCTTCTGTAGTAAAATATTTTATAGAATTACCAGTTGCTGACATCCGCACAGTCACCCATACGTGACTCTCTTAACATTTTAAACAGAATAATCCTTTCTTCTAGTGCCCTGTCCTCTCCCCCTTTTCCTCGTTCTACAGTCCTGGGAAACGGGGCAGAAGGTTAGCCTTGGACACCCTCAGAGCTCCTCCAGTACTTGGCACAGAGCAGTTGCTCTGTAAACACCTGTCCGGTATTAAATGAGTGACCCAGTGGCTAGCCGATCATTGCAGCATTTATGGAAACATCTGTGTCTGCGAGGACTGAATGGTGATGATGTACGGGATACTGAAGTCTGCAAGTACCACTGGAAAATGTATGCTAGCAAAGCAAACCTTCGCTTTTAAAATCGACCGTTAAGCTGAGGCGATGTTCCCTCTCAAAGCATCTCCTTGAGTAAACAACTGTTTTATTTGGAAAACACTTGCCTGTGTAGTTAGAGCCCGAGAGGGATGTTAAACATCAGATGGAAGGTGAAGTACAAAGGCATCACAGAAGCCTCGACGCGTCAGGTTCTCAGGCAGGCCTTCGGCACATGTTTGCTGCCTGTCGACTCAACCGTTTAATTTCTCGTGAGCTCTTATGTATTATGTTTGGAATTAATTTCAGAGGCCTTTTGTGCTAAAGAAGAAAAGGGGTCGTAAACGCAGGCGGATCAACAGCAGCGTAACGACTGAGACCATTTCTGAGACGACCGAAGTCCTGAACGAGCCCTTTGACAACTCGGATGAAGAGAGGCCCATGCCGCGCCTGGAGCCCACCTGTGAGATCGAAGTGGAGGAAGACGGGGGGAAGCCAGCCCCGAGGAAAGCACTCCAGCATCAGCCTGGGAAGAAAAGGCAGACGGAGGAAGACGAAGGAAAAGACAATCATTGTTTGAAGAATGCTGACCCCTGTCGCAGTAAGTGGAGGGGTTGTAAACACCTCATCCTTGCGCGTGTCGAGCCACCAGGACTAAGTGCTCGTCTGTCCTCTCTCATTCATACAAGGTTCTATCCCTTCTTCCGGGAATTGGATTTTGTTTTACACAACTTCTAAGGCCAGAACATTCTTCTAGGTGGGTTCATCTTACTTTCCAGAAATTGGCTTAGCCTCAGCAACTCTGAAGTCTCTCAGTAAGAAACACACTGCATCTCCTTGATTCTCATGGGTACTTTGTTTCACACTTAATATTTCCGGAATCGGGGTTTATATTTCTGTGTGTCAGCATTGAATACAGTAGTTTCTTTCTTCCTGAAAAATAAATTTAGGAAATCTTTGATGCAGCTTGTAATTAGTGGCGTCTTAGGATACATTGTTATCAAGAATCATTTAAACTTAACCACACCATCAGTATTAGCTTTGATAATACAGGATAATGTGGAAATCGGAGAAATCGTCCTTTTTAAATTACTATTTTATAATTTGCTGTTGGCAGGGACACATCACCCCATCCTCTTAAAAAAAAAAAATGCTAACACCAGTTAATTGTCTTTGATGCCCTGTTTAAAAGCAACCACTCCTTGCCTTTTGGCTTGGATTCTTGTGTTCCCCGCTGAGTCATAAGGATCTGTGGACAGTCTCTGCTCTGCAGCTGAAATGACTGTTTAAAAACTTATTCTAGTACCTCTTCTAATCTAGAAATAGGCCCTCTCATTTCCTTGGGAGCTGCTGGTGTCTCTTGCTTTTGAGAAGCCACACTTTGGGGCGCCTGACCCAGTGTGTGGAGCATGTATGTGACTCTTGATCTCGTGGTTGTGAGTTCTGGTCCGTGTTTGGTGTCAAGATTACTTAAAAAATAAAATCTTAGAAAAAAGCCACAGTGTTAAGGGCATGAGCAAGCACCTTCCTGACCTTCATAATTAACAAGGACTATTCTATGTACAGGAGTTTGCTGAGAGAATGACATCTTAACCCTGGGTGTAAAGAATCCAAGCCTTGTTCTTTAGTTTCTTTTTCTTTCCTTTAATTTTCTTTTGTTGAAGATCTATATATTTAGTTGGGGGGCAGGGAGAGGCAGAGGGAAAGAGCCTTGCGGGCAGACTCCCTGCTGGGTGCAGAGCCCCACGCAGGCCTCTGTCTCACAACCCATGAAATCATGACCTGAGCCAAAACCAAGTCAGGTGCCCAACTGACTGAGCCACCCAGGTGCCCCTATTCCTTAGTTTCTTTAAACAAACAGCAGCAACAGCACACTGCAGTAAGATACCATTTTTTGTGTGTAGACGTTGAGCCTTATTTCCATTTCTTCTCAGGAGCCTGTAAAGGAATCATCACTACCTTTATTCCCCACTCTGGGCCATCTGCCTTTAAAATTCTATGTGGCCGTATTACCTGGTTCCTTTCAGGATCTCCTTAATTATCAAAAAACTCATCTTCTGATGTAGAGAGGTGTTCCTACAAAAGATGGTAGGTCCTGTAGCATGTGGAATCCAGGGGCATTGGCATGACTGTTTCCTGCCCATGTGACTAGAAATAAAACCATTTGGACACCTTGAAGTGACTGTTAATTGGGTATTGTGCTTTGTACTTCTGAAGGAATCAGTCTGCCTCACTCATGTGTGTTCTTCTCAGCTAGCCAGTTTGAGTGGTAAGTTTATGTGTAATCCTCTTATTACATAAATGAACTGAGAGCTTACCTCGTTCTGTACTGATTGGGTTAGAGATCACTCCGTTCTGGCAAAAAGGATCTCTGTTCCACACTGAATGTGAGATCTTCTGTCTGTTTTCCAAAGCAAGGTTTGTAATAAGGCTGTTTTTTCTACGTAAAGCTTTTACTTCACATTGACCCTTCCAGATCAGTGTGAGCTTTAACCTTCTTTCTAAAGAGCTCATATATTTGTATTTATTCATTTATTTACTTGTTTGCTTGCTTATATGTGAATATACTTACGAATCTCTTTGTATTCATATGTGCAGCAAGTTACAGTAGAAATAAGATTAGCTGAGTTAAAATGAACGTGACAATTACGGTTTGTTTCTTATTTACTGTAGTGTTCAAACCTTACACTCGAGCAGCAAATTGACCCTAAATACAATGTGGACAGAATTAGTGATCAAAAGAATACCTGTAATTTAAATACTCAATCACTTCCTGGTACATACACTATAGTTTGTGTCGTGCAAAAATGACGACCCTCTCGTAGATTACAGATGCATTTGTTTTAGGGATATTTAGGTACTTCTTTGTTTCAGAGGTAGTTTGTTTTAATGCCAGAGAGAACATTCAAATCAAAGTAAATTAATGTCATCTGAGATCATTTAAATCCAGTAAATGTCCGCAAACAGGAGCTCACTTACTCAGGATAGATACGTCAGTTAGGGTTCTATTCATTTCTCCTCGACAGCGTTGCTTTGGAGGTGAGCTAGCATTAGCCCCTTTTCCCGTGTAGTTTCTAATTTGTATGTTTGTATTTCAAATTGATTTTTTTTTTTTAGCATTGTGGAATTTCTGGGCTTTTACATCAGAACATCTTATTTGTTAAACTCAAAGCAGTTTATTATAGTTGTCTGTATCCATGTGCTTTCTATAAAAAGCACAACTTTCTGTTGGGGAGGGGGGCACTACGTGAGACATTTGTTATTTTCCCAGACCTAGGTTCTTTACTTGGTTTATAGCACGATATGATTCTATATTAGTTTTGATTTTGTCTTTATCATCAACTCGTGAAATCAGAAGCAGTGCATGCTAACTTAGAAGAATGAATTCAGGTTGTTCAAGGTGATGCTTTCTAAGACTTTGTTTTTCTTCCTCCCATTTCTGTCTCCTCGCTAAGACAATACAGGTGGCGACACAGATAACTTGAAAGACGGCAGCAGAGACAATCCCGAACCTCTAAAATGCAAACAAGTGTGGCCCAAAGGAACAAAACGTGGTCTGTCCAAGTGGAGGCCGAACAAAGAGAGGAAGACTGGATTTAAACTGAACTTGTACACCCCACCGGAAACACCCATGGAACCTGATGACCAGATAACAGTAGAAGAACAGAAGGAGACTCCGGGGGACAAAACCAGCCCCACTCCCACCAGGATCGAGGGGGAGGTCAAGGAAACCGTGGAGCCCCTGCTGTCTCAGGACGAAGACAGAAGGGACGAAACATGTGCACCTATAAGTCCAAATAAATCGCCGGGAGAAAAACCAGAAGATGATCTCATCAAACCTGAGGAGGAGGAGGGAGAGGAGGAGGAGGAAGAAGACGAAGAGGAGGAAGAAGAGGAGGAGGAGGAAGAAGAAGAAAATGTAGAAAGAGACCCAGGTGGTGCTCCAAGCCAGGAGAAAGAACCAGAAGTCTGCTTGGACAAAGAAGACCCTGTTCCCTTGGACGATCATGAAGAGGAGGAGGAAGAGGATGAAGAGCCATCTCACAACGAGGGTCATGACGCAGATGATGAAGATGACAGTCACATGGAGTGTACGGGAACGGAGAAGGAAGAACGCCCAAGAGAAGCCTTCAAAGAAGTACTGGAAAACCAGGAGGCTTTTTTAGACCTTAGTGTCCAGCCTAGTCATTCGAACTCAGAGGTCTTAATGGATTGTGGCGTTGACCTTGCAGCTGCTTGTAACAGTGAGCCTAAGGAGCTTGCTGGAGACCCCGGAGCTGCACCTGAATCTGATGAGGACTCCCCGGAAGAACAGGCACAGAAGCAGGACCGAAAGAGCAGTGAAGCGGCAGATGCTGAGTTCAAAGAGAGAAATAGCGCCACCATGGAAATCGACTCCGAGACTGTTCAGGCGGTTCAGTCCTTGACGCAGGAGAACAGTGAACAGGATGACACTTTTCAGGATTGCGCCGAGACTCAAGAGGCCTGTAGAAGCCTACAGAACTACACCCACGCAGACCAAAGTCCACAGATCGCCACCACTCTGGACGATTGCCAGCAGTCGGACCACAGCAGCCCCGTTTCGTCTGTGCATTCCCATCCTGGCCAGTCGGTACGTTCTGTCAACAGCCCGAGCGTCCCTGCCCTGGAAAACAGCTATGCCCAAATCAGCCCAGATCAAAGTGCCATCTCGGTGCCATCTCTGCAGAACATGGAGACCAGTCCAATGATGGATGTCCCGTCGGTGTCGGACCACTCGCAGCAGGTCGTGGACAGCGGGTTCAGCGACCTGGGCAGCATCGAGAGCACCACGGAGAACTACGAAAACCCGAGTAGCTATGATTCCACCATGGGCGGCAGCATTTGCGGAAACGGCTCTTCGCAGAACAGCTGCTCCTACAGCAGCCTCACCTCCAGCAATCTGACACAGAGCAGCTGTGCTGTCACCCAGCAGATGTCCAACATCAGCGGGAGCTGCAGCATGCTGCAGCAGACCAGCATCAGCTCTCCCCCGACCTGCAGCGTCAAGTCTCCCCAAGGCTGTGTGGTGGAGAGGCCGCCGAGCAGCAGCCAGCAGCTGGCCCAGTGCAGCATGGCCGCTAACTTCACGCCGCCCATGCAGCTGGCCGAGATCCCTGAGGCGGGCAACGCCAACCTTGGCCTGTATGAACGGATGGGCCAGAGTGATTTTGGGGCTGGCCATTACCCACAGCCGTCAGCCACCTTCAGCCTTGCCAAACTACAGCAGTTAACTAATACACTTATTGATCATTCATTGCCTTACAGCCATTCCGCTGCTGTAACTTCCTATGCAAACAGTGCCTCTTTGTCCACACCGTTAAGTAACACTGGGCTTGTTCAGCTTTCTCAGTCTCCGCACTCCGTCCCCGGGGGACCCCAAGCACAAGCTACCATGACCCCACCCCCCAACCTGACTCCTCCTCCCATGAATCTGCCACCGCCTCTTTTGCAAAGGAACATGGCTGCATCAAATATCGGCATCTCCCACAGCCAAAGACTGCAAACCCAGATCGCCAGCAAGGGCCACGTCTCCATGAGAACCAAATCGGCGTCTCTGTCACCAGCCGCTGCCACCCATCAGTCGCAGATCTATGGGCGCTCCCAGACCGTAGCCATGCAGGGTCCCACACGGACTTTAACCATGCAGAGAGGCATGAACATGAGCGTGAACCTGATGCCAGCTCCCGCCTACAACGTCAACTCTGTGAACATGAACATGAACACTCTCAATGCCATGAATGGGTACAGCATGTCCCAGCCGATGATGAACAGTGGCTACCACAGCAATCACGGCTACATGAATCAAACACCCCAATACCCTATGCAGATGCAGATGGGCATGATGGGGACCCAGCCCTATGCCCAGCAGCCAATGCAGACCCCGCCCCACAGCAACATGATGTACACGGCCCCCGGGCATCACGGCTACATGAACACGGGCATGTCCAAACAGTCTCTCAATGGGTCCTACATGAGAAGGTAGGCAACAGGGGCAGTCACGAGATTCCCCACCCTCCTCCCCGGGCATCACTATTGGATTGAATCTGCACAAATACCTTCGAAGAGTACGATTTCAAAACCAGCAATTGGTGTGAATGCAAAAACATTTGTTGGCACCATTTATTTAAAAAAAAAAAAAAAAAGCTGTATGCAGCAGAAAGCCTTATACAAGTTGTTTTTCTTTTTTTCCTTTTTCTTTTTTCGTATCTTTGTTTCTGTTACTTTTATATGAAAATCTCTGCAAAGGAAGGCCTCTCTGGACTACAGTTTGAAGGCAGCCACTTGCTGTGCCTGCTTCCATGAAATGATGTGGATAACAAGCCCCGCCCCCACCTGGTTATCTGTTCTAATACTGAACCTAGAACTTTTTTTTTTTTTTTCTTCCCTGTCCACTCCATGTAAATGCCTTTAGCATTTCAGTTATTGTATATTTTGTTTAAGGTGACACTTCAGCATGCCGCTAATGTCTTTGTTAGTGACAGTGCATTTTGTAGTACTGTACAAGTGTTGTGCTAACAGTAAGCCATTTCTTAAGTTTTTTGCCTTGATTAGGGTGCCCTAATTTGAGGGTTTAAAAAAAAACTATATTTTTGTTAATTATAAAACTGTAAAGAGCTATAAAAGCTATTCCCATTTGGTTAGTCAAAAAGGGTTTTATTGCTAAATGTTTGGTGTAAAGTTGAGACCCTTTTCCATTTTGGTGACAGATTTCTTTGGGGAAAAAAGGCAGCTTTCTGTTTTATAAATGCAGACTTCTGTTTATTGAATGAAGCATATCTCAGTGTTTATCTGTCAGGTTTTGAAACATTTCATATATGTCCAAATACTTGGCAGGATTTAAAAAAAAATAGTGAATTTGGTGTAAAGTTGCTATTTTATGGAAATGCCTCTAACTTTACATTTTCATTCCATCTGTAGATTTTTCTATCTTTATAAAATATTGGAGTTATTTTTTAAGGAAAAATAGAGAAGTAGCTTGTGAATAGCTCAAACTAAGCTTACAAACCGCATGTAAAAAAGCAAAAAAGTTATTTGTGTCTGTTTATATTGCTTCCTTTTTTTGTAGCCTTTGTATCTGTACAGGGTGACTGTAAGGGCCAAGCAGGAGAGGCGTAATCCTTGTATAAAATAGGAGCCAGCGACACTCTTGTATTTATCTGTTCTTTTTAGTCAGTCACTTCAAAAAAAAAAAAAAAAAAAAGCTGTACATTTTAACATAAAATAAATTATGATGAGCCATTTTTAGCCTCTTGTGTCCTGTCATATTATGATTGATAGAGAATGACCAATTGAACTGTATCATGTGTCACATCTCAGAAACACATACACATTTTGGGAAAATAAATTATTTAGTGTAAATTGGAGTTATGAGATTTTCTGATTTGTTTGACTTTGGGGGAGGGGGTTGGCAATAAATAAGAGTTAATATCTAATAAAACCATCACATATACCAAATACCTATTTAATAAATTAATTTATAATGGATTTTAATGCTTTTCATGAAAGTTTATTTTATGCTGGTGCATACCTTCTGTATGCCAATCATTGTCTTTAAAATAAAGTGAATTTGTTTTTTTCTTTTTGACTTTGATCTTCATTTGCAAAGGGATCCTGCACCAATACCCATTTGCCTCCTCTGTACGGTCCATATCAACACCCCTCAGGGCCTTAAGCACAGTGGTAGCAGACTTCATTTTTATAAAAGTTAATACCCAAAAAGCACCCAATTTGGGATTGTATATTTTAAAAATCAGTTTCTCAAAAAAAGTGTGAAAGTCTTGCTCTGTTGCGAATGAGTGATTGGATGTTTTCTTCGGAGTCTAAAGTTTAGACCAAAAAAAAGGTCATTGTTTACAAACATTTTATGGCATTCAGAGAAAGTGCTGACTATTCAAACCTTTTATTATTCAAGCTGCAAGCATAGAAATAAATGCTTGACTTGGCACCCATGTGAAACCAGCCGGCTAAGCTCTCCACGAGTCTATACGTGGGTGCCTACAACTCTCCCGCCGCGTCTTGTCGGCCTCTTTGGGGGAAAGCGTTGCTTTTCCATCAGTGGTTCGACACAAGCTAAATCAAGCGTTTCCTAGATTATAGACACAGACTGCAAGTAGACTCAGAGTAAACCAAGGCAGACTAGTGCCTACTCCCCGGGGTCGCAGGCCCCTGCAGGGGAGTGTGCCCCGTGCCTTGGGCCCTCACCCTTCCCCCGTCTCTGTCACACTCACAAGGCCTTCTGGGTTTAGGGGCAAGATCTTGTGTTTTGGTCCTGCCCTTCTGCCGAGGTAGGCAGTGGGGCATGCCTGTCGCAGCTGAGGGGGCTGCTTACAAGAAGACGCTCCTGTAAGGGCTGTCGCCTCAAAGGGAAGAGAACTGGGTGCTGTTCTGGACTGAAAGGAAACTAACCGACCTCCAGAGTGGAGGGGATGGTGTGCCGCGCGGTTGAATCGACAGCTGCCTCACTTCTGCAGCAGCCTAGGATCTTAGCAGCCCGGTGCGTGCACCCGTCAGCAAGAAGCTGCCTGAGCCTGATCTGGAAGCTTCCACAGGCCCCATCTTGAAACCTTCACATATGTAGTCTCTTTGCTCTTCTTCTGAGGTTCCCCTGTGTTTTCCCTTTCACAGTGGCTTGTGTGAAATGGGGTTCCATCACCCCCACACGAAAAGTCACTGTTCACAAACATTTTATGGCATTCAGAGAAAGTTCTGACTGACCGACCATTCTATTCGAGCAACAAGCATAGAAGTAAATGCTTGGCTTGGCCCCCGTGCCTGCCTCACAGTCCTCCTGGGAGCTCGAGGCCACGTTCTGGGCCCTGCCCCAGACCTGCCAGACCAGCACCTAGAACAGTCCTGTGGGCTCCGTGTCACAGGCTCGCGAGGGACGGCGGCAGAGCCAGGTGCAGGACCCCCTCCGCCGGCCCGATCTCCAGCATTCGTGAGCAGGACAGAGGGGCTTTGGGGAGGCGAGAAACGGCTGATCTGAGGGGATCTCAGAAGGCCCTGCACACTCCCCCCCACCTACCCACTCTCACTAGAGAAAGCCCTTCACACCTAAATGTGATGCCAAGGATCCTGGAAAGCAGGAGCCCGGACTCGTCAGGACTGACACGGAGTCACCGTTAGGGTGAGATTCATTAACAAGGCACATTTTTTAAGCCCAGGAGTGTTCATTTACCTTGTTAAGAGTCTCTAGTGGTCGTCAGCTGTCAACCGTAACGACTGAATAGCTCGCGCGGGGCCCACCCCGGTGTGAAGGCCTCGGCCTTCCCTTGCCAACACTGGGTTCTAGAAATACGCAATATTGTTGCCAAGCTGTCACACGCGGCCCCTCCACGTGGCCCCCACGCCCGCCCTCTGCGGAGACGGGGCAGGTGTCTCCAGTGCACGTGAGGACACGGGGCTCCCGAAGCCATGGCCCCAACGCACTCGGCTCGACTACCTGAGCTGAGACAAACCCAGTTCTTCCTACAACACCTGACTTTGTGAAAAGGCCACAGTTGTCATCGCTCTGATTCAAAGGCTTAGCCAACAAATCCACGATGCTCTAGGAGCTGGTAAGTGCTACACCGACGGTTTACTCTGCCGTCACAAGCAAGCAGTGTCTCCAGCTGCCTGCAGTTAAAACTCAGAGGACCGGTACTATTAGATTACGAAGCAATACTTCCATTTCTTTGTGCTCAGGTGTCCGCAATGCCACACTCCCGGTTTTCCTTCTCCCTTCTCTGTCCTCGTCCCTGGATCTCCCTCTGCCACCCAGTCCCAGCTTTACACGTGGGTGTCCAAGCGCTCAGGCCTGGGGCTTCGTCTCTTTTCTCATCTCACCTCGTACTACGCTGAGCTCAAACACCACCTGTACACAGATGACACCCAGAATCACGTCTCCGCTGCAGACATTCCTCTAAGGGACCGGTCCTCTGGAATCCTCTAGATTCAAGGTCAAATGACATGGGACACCTTTTGAACGTCTTTAAGACGTGAGGTAGCTGCTGATCCCCAGTCCCCTCCCCCCGTTTCTGCCCCAGTCAATCCCATCTCCGTATTCAGGCAAGAAACCAGATCAGTGGCTTTCATTTTTCTCTCCCCTCAGCAGGTTTTGTCGATTCTCCAGGATAATTCCAAACGAATCTTGAGGACTAGTCGCCTGGCACTGTCTCGGTCCAGGCCACCTTCCTCTTCCTGTCCACAGTTCCAACAGCCTCCTCACTGGTCATCTTGCCTCCCTTAACTCCCAGCAAGCCATTCACCTCAGTTCGGCAGGAGTGATCTCCTTACATAGATCATACCACTCAGTGTTCTGCATCTGAAATAAAATCTAGTTTCTATAACCTGCTCCTTCCACTTCTCCCACCCACGAGCCCCAGCTTCACTCAGGGGCACTTCCTCAAAAACACACCTCTTGGTCAGCCCCGGGGCCTTCCCCAGTGCCGTTCTCTTCCTCAGGCTAAAATGATCCCTCCCCCTTTGGAAGGGGTGATCCGGGCGCCTGGGTGGCTCAGTGGGTTAAAGCCTCTGCTTTCGGCTCAGGTCATGATCTCAGCGTCCTGGGATCGAGGCCCGCATCGGGCTCCCTGCTCAGCGGGGAGCCTGCTTCCTCCTCTCTCTCTGCCTGCCTCTCTGCCTCCTTGTGATCTCTCTCCCTCTGTGAAATAAATAAATAAAATCTTTAAAAAAAAAAAAAATGGAAGGGGTGATCCTTCACGTCTCAGCTCACCCCATCTCCTCAGAGAGGTCTTTTCCCCGTCCCCAGCTGTTCTTCACTTGGGTACCTGTTTCCCTCGTTGCACTTGATTACAATATGCCATTTCGTTTTTACTTTTTACTTCCTAACCCAGTTTGGGCATGTGGTAGGTTCTCAATAAATACTTATTGACCAAACAATCTACCCCTGAAGGCTTGAAATGCTTTTGCAAAAATTTGTTGCTACTCTCTCCTACCTCAGGCGCCCGGGAGCCATCTTGAAGAGACCAGTACTCCGGCCTTAAAGTTCCCTGCTTCCGCTGTCCTCAGTGGGACTCACAGCCCCACAAAGAGGTGGGGAGCATGTAGGAAGGTGGGGAGAAGCTCACGAGAACACCAGCATTACATGCTTCCTGCATAATGGATTCATTTAAATCTATGCATTTCGTCATGATGTATTATTAAACACAATATTTCAATAAAACGGAAATACTAATTTCTCTGGACAAGGAATAGATTAGACGGAGGAGGTAAATGAGTTTTGAGTGGGTTATTGGCATCCTGTGACGGGAAAGTCGAGGCAGGCACCTCAGTGACCCCAGAGCCCCTTTTGGTCTGTGTCTCATTCCCAAGAGCCTGTGTATGGCTCCCCTCACACTGAAATCCGAGTCATTAGGAGGAACTGACCTTGTTCCTTTCTGGTCCTCGACCTCTGGCATCTCCATCGGCATCTCTCCGTGGGTTCTGTCTAGGTTAGGGTTCCTGGTTCCAGAAGCCATCTACCTGCTTGGTGCCTCCTCCCGTTTTCTCCTCAAAAACAAAACGCAGCGCCTGGCTTAACTCTCAGGGGCGGGGAAATTCCACACCAGAGCTCACCTGACTGCCTTGTTCTCCCGTTAAACACCAAACACGTTTGCAAATACTTTCTGGTGTGCCTGAAAACAAGGCCGTGTTGCTTTGACCAGAATCGAAATGAAAGAAGCTTCTCTAAGTAGTATTCTCCTTCCTTTTTCCAAAATTGTTAAGTCAAACTCTTGTCCACAGTTCCTGGAACTTCTCTGGGTAGTGGCAGCTCTGGCTAAGATTCTGAAGAGCCCTGGCTCCTGAGGAAGGAGGAAGAACACAAGGCAGAGGCCTCTGTACAGGGACTCAGGACACCCACCCCAGCCTTAATAAATGAGTCGCTCTCTGCACTTGGCAGAGAGCAGCATCTACGGGGGGGTGACCCAGGCCTGGGGGTTCCATGGAAAAGAGGATGCAGGAGATGGTAAGGAAGGATGGATGCCCCAGAGAGGGGACCTGCTAATAAGCTGGGTGAACTCTCCCATAACACAACTCTCCAGGCATCCAGGGGGAAAAAAAAAACCTATACTTCGAAATTATGTTTTAAGAATATGACTTTAAGGACGCCTGGGTGGCTCAGTCGGTGAAGCATCTGCCTTCAGCTCAGGTCATGATCCCAGGGTCCTGGGATCAAGTCCTGCATCGGGCTCCCTGCTCAGCCAGGAGTCTGCAGCTCCCCCTGCTTGTGCTCGCTCTCTCTCTCTCTCTCTCTGACAAATAAATAACTAAAATATTTAGAAAAAAGAAAGAATATAACTTTCAGACAAAGCCAAAACATTTAATCACAGCACAATGCCTACACATTTTCCATTCCTTTTCTGTTTCCATCTTACCAGATAAAAAAATAAAAAAATACAGGCGCCTTGGTGCAGAAGCGTGTGCTCATCTGTGACCAATTCTGCGGAGAAGGCGGTTGGCCTCACTCGGCCGAGAAGCCAAGCGCTCAGCCAGGAGGCGGCTTTGACTCCTCCCTGCTCGTCAGCACACACCTGGGAAGTTTCAGACCCGAGGAAGTCAAGCTTTGGTTTCACCGTCCCAAGTCCCAGGGCAGGGCGATTTCGGCCTTCCCTCTGCATTCCCGAGGGCCTCCGCGCGCGCGCTGCAAGGGGCCCTATGGCTCCTGCTCACCAGCCTTCTCACTGTGGTCGCCGTGCTGGGCCTGGCGCCTCCACTCCACCAGCTGCTTGTCCAGCTCCCGGAGCTGCTTCAGAAAGCCCCTGTTGGGCAGGACGCAGCGGTTCTTGGCCACCTGTCGGATGGCATCCACCAGGGTCATGTTCTTGTGAATCATCAGGTAGGCCAGGACCAAGGTCGCCGACCGGCTGCGGCCCATGACACAGTGAACCAGGATCTTACCTGAAATGCAGTGGGGAGAAGAAGCACCAAACCATGCTGGTAATCATTGCATTCTTTGCCACCACGCACTCTTGGCGGGGAGGTGGGGGTAGGGGGGTAGGGGGCAGGGAGAAATGCCAATTTCCCTTAAGAATATCCTTGATGAAGCAGTAAAAGTGAATTTTATCAAATTTCAGCCTTTGGTTACACTTCTACTTAATATTCCGTGCGATAAAATCATACGTGCACATAAAGCACTTGGGCTGAGTACCAAAGTCAGATGGTTATCTCAAGAAAAAACACATGTGAGATTGAGTTGCTGAATTAGCCACTGTTCATGAAATACCGTTTTTACTTACAAGAACAAATGACAGAAAAACCAGGATAATTCACACTTGGGTATTTGGCAGACTCTATCTCCAAAGTGAACAAAGTAAGTCTCCCATTTCAAAGAAAACAACCAATGGTATTTGTTGCCAGTGATAAAATGCAAGCCTTTGAGCAAAACATTAGAATTTTTGAAAACTTGTATCTATTACTGTGAGGTTTTTTGTCAATACTTTAGGTTTTTCAGTGAAGATTGGTGGCGATATTAACAAATGTGTTCTTTCGATAATGTACAATGAAAGGTGTCGACAACTGGAAGGTCAACATACTTAGGGAACCAATATTTTCCAAATGACCAACATGGGGTATTACGAAATCATGCATGGGTTAAAAAAAAAATCCATTCAATGTGCAAGACAGACCAATGGATTTTCATGTAACAGAGTACGTATGAAGTTCATTGATACGGTTTCAGATGCCACATCACAGCTAGCCTTTAAAAAATGATTACTTGTCAAGTTTTGGTGTAGTATTAGAGAAGAATATCCATAATTATCTGTAGAGGCTCTTCAAATACCCTCTCCGAAAAAAATAAAAATAAAATAACCCTCCATATCTAAACGAGGCTGGATTTTCTTCATATACTTCAACCAGAACGTATCCCAACAAATTGATGCAGAAGGGGATATGAGAATCCAACTGAATTCTAATAGGCCCAACATCGAAGAGATTTGCCAAAACTATAAAATAATGCCACTCTTCTCCCTAGCTTTATTTTAGAAAATAAAATAAAATAAAAATAAAGAAATAAAAATAGGTTTTCATTAAAGCGTGTTATTATTTTAACACGCAAGGAGTTTTGAAATGTTAAACAAGTACTTTGAACAAAGTTTTTCCGTTTTTATTTCTAAGGGGGTAAGTATTGATCGATAAACCTACACAAACAAAAGCTCTTCGAAGACTTCAGTACTTTTTAAGAGGGTCAGAGCGTGAGAAAGCAGGAGGCCCGGGGATTCCGCCCCCTGCCCCCCGGGAGGCCTGCGCCCCTCGCCCCGCAGTCAGGGCGCCATGTGGGTCTCTACACACGCGGCGCCGCCACCGAGAGGCGCTTCCTGAGGAACTGTTCGCTTTCACGAACCTCCACCATCCCACCCGGCCGAAGGTGACGGGAGAAGGTGAGGAGAAGGTGAGGAGAAGGTGACGGGAAGGTGACGAGAAGGTGACGAGAAGGTGAGGAGAAAGTGAGGAGAAGGTGACGGGAAGGTGACGGGAAGGTGACGAGAAGGTGACGAGAAGGTGAGGAGAAAGTGAGGAGAAGGTGACG
>LNAC01000047.1:562128-620235 GCA_002007465.1 Ailurus styani | reverse complement strand
CGGGAGGGGCGGGGCCTCGCGGGAGGGGCGGGGCCTCGCGGGAGGGGCGGGGCCTCGCGGGGACCGGGAGCTGCGGGGCTCAGGCGGGTTGGTGGGATTGTTTCGCGGTGGGGCTCTTACTGTGGTCGAGGCTGAGCGCCGCGTCGATGAAAGCCGCCGCCGGGTAGAAGAAGACGCTGAGGTCGAAGGTGGGCAGGTCGTCGGCCTCCACGCCGTGGTATTCGATGGCCATGTCGCGGTAGTAGTCGGGCCCCGTGTCCACGTTCCAGCGACCGTGCGCCGCGTTCAGCACGTGCGTGAAGCCGGCCTTCTGCAGCCCGTAGCGGTCCAGCGCGGTCGCCCTGCGCGCGAGAGGAGAGCTGGGGGGCTGCGCCGCGCCTCGGCCTGGCTCTGGGGGTTCTCAGGGCTGCCCTTGGGTTTCCGCTGTCAGTTCCAGAGTACGGCCTAGTCACTGAAATGAAGGACTTCCCTCGTCCTAAGCCCAGCTCTAACTGACGCCCTGGCGGCATGGTCCCGGTTCCGCCGCTTGGAGAAGGGAGAGAATGAAGGTGGGGCAGACGAGCTGATCATTGGTCTGAACATCCTTTCGTCATTCACCCAGTTACAGAAGAGCTGGTGTAGACACTATGCACTGTCACCTGCCAAATCCCCTAAAAGGTCACCAGAATAACCTATTCACATCAGCTTGAAAGCCCGCCCCTCCTCTGACCCTTCCTGATGTTTATAGGGTTTGGTGGGTTGGGGCTCGAACAAATAGTTTAGGATGCTGTTTCCGTGCAAGGAATTGATTGGGTTTGGGCAAAATTCTTGACATTGATGTCCACGTGGGAGGTGAACACAGTGTAGAACCCTTGCTTTGATGGGTGAATCATTGCCTAGTTGGACAAAGCATTTTTCTGAGGAGAGGTATTTGAGCTATTGTTGGAGTTAATTTCAGGAAGTTCCTGGAGCCAACTGTGATTTTCTGATTTCTAGCCTTATCTTTCTAGGCAAGAATTTCCAGGAACAAAGAATAAAGTCATATTGAAATAGGTGGCCTTGGAACATAGGGCAGAGGTAGGCTGTGAGAAGCAGCAGGAGGTATTTACGTTTAGAGGGGACAGGGGAGACTTTCAGGGGTGATGGCCCTTTAAGTTTGCCTTACTACAAATGTCAGCACTTGGTGACAGAGGGGAAGAGGGAGGCAAGGGCAAGGAAGTAGCACAGCCCAAGGGGTGGAGGCTGGAGATGATGAAGGCCTTTCAGGAAATGTGTATTATTTCCTGTAATCAATCATTTATCACAAATAATAATTTAGAATCTCACGTGTGCCAGGCACTGTTCTGGGTGCTGATGATGTAACAGTGAACAGGTTAGTCAAGGTCCCTCCCGAAGCAAAGACTCTCATGGGGAGAGCAAATAAACAACAAACGAATAAACAAGATAATTTCAGGTAGCTGTGGGAGCTGTGCCAAATGGCTGTGGTCCTGCTTTAAGTAAGGTGGTCGGGGAAGGCCTTGCTGGGAGGTAGTATTTAAGCTAAGACTGAGGGGTGAGGGGCTAGGCAGGGGAGCAGGAGCAGGAGGAAAAGTGCCTCATCCAGGCTCTGAGCACACAGCAAGTGCAAAGAAGAGAAGGCAAACACGTGTGGCTCCGGCAGCAAGGGGGATAGTGGTACAAGAGCCAAGTTGGAGAGGTAGGCAGGGCTGGGTCGTGGTGGACCCTGTAGCCAAAGGGAGAGCTTGCATTTTACTGATGGTGTGCTGGAATGCCGCCTGCTAAGGAGGGTTTTAAGAAAGGGGTGAGCATTATTTCCTTTTAAAAAAATCAGTCTGGAGATGTGCGGACATGGGTTGGAGAGGGGGAAAAATAGAAGCAGGGAGCTCTGTTGGAAGTGGTTGTGTAGCCAAGAGAGGAGGGCGGTTGGAGCAGGTGGGGTCACAGCAGGACCTGCTGACGGACTGGGAAGGGGGCAGGGAGGAGAAAGCTGATTTGGCTGGAGCGTAGCATGTGAGAGGAAGGGAGAGAAAGGTCTGGAGGGGAGTGCGGGGTTGGATGGCGGAAGTCCTTAGATATGTATTTGGGGGGCTCAAGGACAGCTTTTGATAGTGTTTGAGGAGGGGTGATCCTAACTAGGTTTTAAGATGACATCTCCCCTCAACAGCGCAAAGACTGGTTCTACCTCTCAGGAAAAAGATGACAAGGGTCTGGAACCATAACAAAAAGAAGCCAGAAGTGGCATTGTGTTCCAGCTGAGGGCTCATTTCTGAGGCACCTACTGAATGCGAACATTGATCAATACCTTGGGCCAAAAGGAGCCTTGTAACAGGAAAGGCCCCCTTGGCCAAGGGCCCCTCATCTGTCACTCTTTCCCTGGAGCTTTTTCTTGGTCGTGAGAGGAACCATGATGCAGTCCAGTGCTTGGGCAAGAGAGACCCAAACACCGGCCTTGAGCTTTTAGAAACATTTGCAAACAGCCCATTGGAACTGAGCCACAGGGTGGTGGAGCATCGCCCCAGAGCCCCCAGCTGGTCTCTGGTGCTGCCATCCTGAGTATGGACTACATTCTGCTTTCGATTTTTCCTCAGAAAGACCTGTTTTTCATTTTTCTTCTTGTCCCGAAGTATGTATACAACAAACATTATGCTTTTGGGACACAGATCTGCGCTCAATTAAAGCCTCCACTAATGCAGGCCATCTTGCTGAGTAGCAATCAACCTCACTTTGAGGTTGAGCTCAGTGGAAAAATTAAAATTAACTGTCCTTGACAGGAAGTTCCTACCCACCATAAAGACTGTTCTCTCTGGGTTCAGCAACTGGCTGAGTCAAATGGCAGTTTGAATAAATAGCAGTCTGCACTTTGCTGCTGTGGGGGTCAAGGATCAGGGTAGATATGTGACAAGACTCGTGGCCCGACATCTCCACAGTCACCCCCCCGCAGGGCTGGTTTTAGCTGTGTCTGCGGAGGAGGAAGGACTCCTGGAGAGGCCCACTGCAGGTTTTCGGGGGCTCTGCTCTGCCGGAGCCAGGAAAGGGAGGTGGTGGTCTTCCACCGCTCTGGGGATTTCCCCCTCACTTGACACTCAGAGTCCAGTTGAGAGCTCAGAAGAGTATCCATGGGAGAATGGGGATCTGCAAACAGAGAAACTCTTAGTACCCTTGGTAAACAGCGGCTGTGACAGAGACAGGTCCCCAGCTGACCCACATGTCTGGCTCAGCCTTTCCTGGGAGTGGGGTGGGTCAGAGGGGGCTCCCTAGCCCTGTATTGTGGTTTTCTTATATGTTAGGGCCACCTGCTTACATATATTATGTGGGAAAGAGACTAAGGAATGTGGTTCTGCTGAGGAGAAAAGCTCTGGAGAAAAACAGACTTAGAAATTCACCTTTAGGGCACCTGGGTGGCTCAGTGGGTTAAAGCCTCTGCCTTCGGCTCAGGTCACGATCTCAGGGTCCTGGGATCCAGCCCTGCATTGGGCTCTCTGCTCAGCAGGGAGCCTGCTTCCTCCTCTCTCTGCCTGCCTCTCCACCTACTTGCTATCTCTCTCTCTTTGTCAAATAAATGAATAAAATCTTAAAAAAAAAAAAAAGAAAGAAAAAGAAATTCACCTTTAGAACCTAGGTGATGCAGGAGCCTTAGTTTCTGGACGTTTAATTTAAAAATATCCTAATGTAAGCATTTGTTTATTTAAAGAATACTATGTCATCAAAACGTATCATCAAATTATAAAAATAACACATGCTCAGTGCAGAATGTGAAAAACATATTCACACACACACACACCTCCTGTATTTCTACCCCCTAGAGAGTAAGTCTATTTGCTTTTTGATGTAAGAGTCTTCAGTTGCTTTTCTATGCATAGATTTATATATTTTATATAAAGATTCGTTTTGGGGTATGATGCCATATGTAAGTTTCAAAAACTTTGACATGGTGATACATTGTAAACATCTTCCTCTGTCAACACACAGCCTTCGACTGCCCCATGCTGTCCCAGTCTACAGGGAAATCTCCATTTTACCTCACCCAGCTCCTATTTTTGGACATTTTTTCCCTCTCTCTCCCTCTCCCCCTAGCTCTATCTCTATCTCTATCTGTCTCCTGAAGGGGGAGTGGCGGGTGTTACAGGAAACACTATAAATGAACAACTTTGTTGTATTTCTTTTTAAGCGGAATTGCTGGGTCAATGGGTATGAGCGTTTTTAACACATTTGATACGTGTTACTAAATGATCCTCCAGAAAGCTTGCTCATTTTACATTCTGATTTTTATTCTTTGCCAATTTCATAGGCAAAAAAAAAAGATGTCATATTTCCATTTCTTTTAGCAATGAGGTTGGACATTTTCTCACACATCTGTTGGACCCATGCAGTTTACTTTTGAAGAACATTGCCCTATCTCTGTTTTTGACCCAATTCCCTTTATCTCCTCTCCCCGTGAACCTCTGGCCTGGCTCTGGATTCTTCCTCTGGACTGGAGGGCCAGGGAAAAGCCTTCCTTCTGGCGTGGACCCGTTTCCTCATTCAGAGACCCCCCCCCCTTCCTCCTTACCTGACCTGGCCCAGCCTCCTTGGAGCCCCTCTGCAGTCCCTCCAGGAAGCTCGTCTCACCCCACCTTGAGGACTCGTGGTGGAGCAGTGTCCTCGGGCAGCACTCCTGACATTCCCCCTCCCCAGACCTCTCGGTGCCCTCCTGCCTCCTGGCCCAAAGACCTCCGTGTCTGCCCGAAGGCCCGTTTTCCACAGGTGCGTGGTCTTGAGCAGGTGGGGGCGGGACACGCATGCCTGAGTGCACACAAGCCCTCCCCCAACACTGGCCCCTCCCATGGTGCCAGGATTCTGCCCTGGGCCACTGATGACTGGACGGTTCTCCACCCCCTTGTGTCTGGGAGAACTCGCTGATTTCCTGCCCCCCCCCCCGTCATCTGGCACCCTGTTCATTTGGGTGTGTCTGATACTCGTGGCCTCGTGTCATTTCATGGGTAATGGGGACCTTCTCCTTCGGAGTCTGACCACACCTACCGCTTGCAGGTGGATTTCACAACAGTGGGCACATTTCTAGCTTTTGATCTCCATCAGTTCACCTGCTATGGAAGGGAAATTCCTTGGCTTTCTAGTTTCTTGGGTGTTCTTGTCACCTGCTGCCGATGAAGCTGTTTGCTTTGAGGCCCCTCCAAACGCACGGGGCTGACAGGTGCAGTGGGTAAGCTTGCACACCGTCGCACGAGCCGAAACAGCTGAACCTCTAGGACCCGCAGTTTTCTTTCTTTGTTAAACAGAACCAATTACTCTGACAGCATTTTCCTTACAAGATTCTTGTAAACAGAATGATGCAACACTCTAGCTTCTGCGAAAGGTTACAAGAGAAATTCAAGGGGAAAAAGCAGTAGAAAGACATACAACAAAATGTTATCTATTGGTGGCTACCCCTGGGCAAGGGGATTATGGAGAGTTTTTCTTCTTTTCATTTATAAATTTTGGTAATGAATACATCAGCTATTCATTTAATACGTAAGTGCATGCCATGATTTTATTGATGTTTTCCTTAGTTCTCGGGAGATACCGGCTGCCCAAGGATACAGGTGTTTAAAACGCCCCAGCATTTTTTTTTTTTAAGATTTTATTTATTTCACAGAAGGAGAGAGATCACAAGTAGGCAGAGAGGCAGGCAGAGAGAGAGGAGGAAGCAGGCTCCCTGCTGAGCAGAGAGCCGGATGTGGGCCTCGATCCCAGGACCCTGAGATCGTGACCTGAGCCGAAAGCAGAGGCTTTAACCCACTGAGCCACCCAGATGCCCAACGCCCCAGCATTTTAAAGTCTTGCTAGAAACCTCTTCATCCTCTGCCCCAGAGACGGAGGCTGAGAAGAGAAAGAGAATACTCGGAGGCCTGGAACCGAGAAACGATGTCATATTAATAACTAGAGTAGGCATTTTGCTACCCACGAATGGAAGGGGTTGATGTTGCTGGAGGCCCTCTCTGAGAAGCTGGCCAGGCCCAGCCCGGTCCCTCCTGTTCACTCTGCCTATGACCAGTGCCCAGTTGTGTCTAAGTCACCTTTGGTACTTGGAGGCTCAGAATCCAGGTTTTCTAGTTCTTTTCATTAACATTCAGCTCATTAAATTATGAACCTTGGCTGTGTTTTCACTGCTTCCTGAAGCAGTCATGGCCCACCCTGGAGAAGCCAGTCAAGGTTAGCTCTGCTTGGTGCCTTGAGGCTGAATTAGTTCCTTCTTTTGGGGGGATGGGGGGCGAGGGTGCAGCTGTGCAGGTGCCCCGGTGAGAGGCCCTCTCACAGGCCGAGGGCCCCCTCAGCTGGCTGATTTGCTCTCGCCTCACTTTCCAGCCTCCCCAACTACAGCCAGGCCTGGAGATGCCTCTGCTTTTGAGGCTGTTGGTCTGGTTGGGAGGAAAAAAGCAGAAAGGGCCAGTTGAAAGCATGCTCAGCCTGAGTAGGGACGACCCCAGGGAGGAGTCCGGCTTTATGGAGACGGGCAGCTGGCTGTTGATGACCCCCCAAAAGCCAGAGCTTGGAGGCAACTGTATTTTAATAAAAATGGAGAGCTGCTCAGCGACCCTGTCACTCAGGTGGCAGAGCAACTTAGCACCGCGGTGTTGACTCACAGGGATGCTGACGTGAGGAGGGAAAAGAGCGATTTCTCAATTTTCCTGCTTCAGCCAAGCCTATGGGAGGCTGTCCTGCCTGGGAATTTGCAATCACTTTGCCAGTAGCCAGGATATTTCCCCTCCTGCTGACTGCAGGGGAAAAAAAAGAAAAAAGAAAAAAGATTTTGCTAAGCAAATGAAAGATGTGAATAAGATTAAAGGGAGAATATTTAAATTACAGAAACTTAGTGCTTTCAAGCATACTCAAGCACTTTTGAAGCACCCATTTAGGGACTGCTGATTGATAAGAGGCGGTGAATCATTCTTATCTCATCATTGACGCCAGTCCCTGGCTCTCTGGAGGGCAACACTTGCTTAACCTAATTTGAATCTAATTTGAATGACTTAAAAGTAATAAAACAAGTATGTGCTTGAACCTAATAAAGCCTAATTTATTTAATAGCACATTTCTTAAAGAATTTGATTTTAGAGCTGGAAGCGACCTTTGAAATCGTCCCTTTATTTTACAAATAAAGAAACTGAGTCCCAGAACAGGAAACTGTTTTGCTCTAGGCCACACATAATCACCGCCTGCCCTGGGGGCTTGAACTCTGGGCCCTGAATCCCATCTGAGGCCTTTTGCTCTACTCCATGCTGACCCTACAGTTCTGCCTCTGGCGGATCCAGACCCCCTGCCAAGCTGTGGGAAGTGGGTGGGGAGAGGGAGGCTGCGCTTGAGCCCGCCAGAAAGTCTTCCTGGGGAGAATACCTGGTGGGTGGCCAGTTGGCCTGGCCCAGCCCCTTCCCCTGACCCAGCGCACTCAGTGCCACCCAGATCTCCTCCTGTCTGTGGCTTCTTCTCGCCAGGCCGGAGTGCGGCCGTCAACTCTGCCCTCCCTGGGCTGGCAAGCAATGGGGACTTGGAGTCTCCAGGCACTCCACTTGGTGAATCCCCTTGGAATAAGCTGAGACTGAGAAAATGTTCCAGAAGTTCTGAAATCCACAGGCCTATAGGGTTTTGGCGTGGCACTGCCTCCCTAGGGCTTAGGCCACATGGGTTCCTGGAAGGCCAGGACCGTAACTGTGGAGGTGGTGGGGCGTGAGCCAGGGAAAGCCCATTAGAGGGACCTTCCTTCCAACCTGATCTTGGGTTCATGATAGCATCTCATGGAAGCAATTTGACCAAGGGTATTTTCTGTCTCAAGACTGCCCTTAGGGCGCCTGGGTGGCTCAGTGGGTTAAAGCCTCTGCTTTCGGCTCAGGTCATGATCTCAGGGTCCTGGGATCGAGGCCCGCATCGGGCTCCCTGCTCAGCGGGGAGCCTGCTTCCCCCCCTCTCTCTCTCTGCTTGCCTCTCTGCCTCCTTGTGATCTCTCTCCCTCTATGAAATAAATAAATAAAATCTTAAAAAAAAAAAAAAAAGACTGCCCTTAGCACAGAGGGACCCTTCGTGGCAGAGCACAATGACTGTTCTTTACCTACCTCTCATGCTGGAAGTTGAGTTTTGAGAAACTGCCTGATCTGTAATAGTTCACACTTACTGGGTGTGCCCCTCACTGCGCTGAGTGACATCCGAAGTAACTCAATGGATCCGTATCTTATAGGGAAAGGAATAGAATCTCAGAAAGCACGAGTGACTTACTCCAGGCCACATGGGGACCAGTATTTGACCAGGCACGTGGCTTTGGAGCAGATGCTCAACCATTCTGCCTCTCTCCGTAAAGAAGCCCTTGAGGGGCATAGAGAGGCCCTTGAGGAGAGAGGAAGGAGAAGTGAGCTCCTTCTTTGGGCTAAGTCTCGTCCCCAGCGGGTCCCAGACATCACCAGTCTAGGCCAGCGGTTCTGGCTACCCCTGGACTTCCATCCTCACTCCGGGATCCTGACCACCCTTCCAGAGCCTTGATAATTGCCTTTCAGAAATCTTTGGTGCTTTTAAGGAAAGGAAAAATTCAGCCTAAATGCAGCTATCAAATTAAAACCGAGGCTTTGTGCATGAGGAGCCAAGGAGCTGGCTACGAGCTTTTTGCTGCTGCTTTGGGCAACGCCTACAAAGAGTCGGAGAAACCCAGGCAGCCCCGCCTGCTCTCAACAGGGCTGTAACTGGCAGTGGAGCTCCTCGCTCTCTCAGGAAGGATTCGTGAGTCTCATTACCCTTGTAAGTGGGTGTCGAGGGGGGACCCTGAGCAGAGACGAGGATAAGCACTATGCCATGCTGGCTTCGGCCCCCTGCCCCTGCCATGCACGCAGGTCATCCACACTAGCTGTGGGCCCCGCCTGGACTGTGTGTGTGTGTGTGTGTGTGTGTGTGCGCGCGCACATGTGTGTGCATGAGTGTGCACGTGTGTGTGTGCGTGCTGGGGCTCAGCCAGGCAGCGCCGGAATGAATTGAAGGGGCAGTGACATTTTCTTGATTGAAGGAAACAGGACTGTGGTCAGATGTCAAGGAGACAAGGGTGTCTTACTGCATCACACCCTGTTGTCTGGCACTCCATCAACTAGAACTTGTCTGTCCTGTTCAGACACTCCGTGACTTCCTGAAGAGAGTCCCTGGGCCGGTGTTCAGCCTTCCACAAGCCGGCCCTGATCTACCTGCCCACGTTTTTTTATCTCACTAAGTAACAATAACGATCATGTTTGTGTTTGTCTATACAAAATGTTCTTAGAGTCCCTATTTCTATGAATCTTCCTAGTAATCATTTTTCAAGATGAGAACAGAAGCTCAGAGAGGTGGAAGGACCTGCCCAAAGCCGCTACACGGGGAGGAGACTGTGGCCCTGGTAGACTGTGCCTTACCCTTTGGAATAGTTGCTGCCTCTCCCTAGAGACAGGGTACACTTTCCTGCCCTAACTACATGAGGGTTTGGCTTGGACTTGCCTTGGCCCCTGAAATGTGTGGGCATACACAGCCCATGTCAATTCTGAGTCCGCTTGTGATTTTCCACGTCCCTTCTCTCAGCCAGAAGACTGGCAGGATCCCAGATAGGGGCTGCTCTGTCAGCCTGGATCCTGAGTCCTGGAGGGACACGGAGGCGGAGCAGAGTTGGAACTGGCCCGCCGCAGACATGTCACGTGCATGAGAAGTAACCCATTGCTGTGGTAGGCCACAGAAATGTTGGGGTCACCGGTTGCTGCAGCGCGGCTCAATCTGAGCTGGCCACGTGGTGGTCAGACATGGCTCTGTTCCAGACCTCCTGAGAGTGGACCTCTACCATGTTTATCCCCTGCATTCCTGACAGACCACCCAGCTTAGTCTCACCTCCATTCATTTCTTCATCCTGCATCTCTGCCCAGAACTCTGTTGGAGTCCTACCCACCTTCTAGAGTCATGGTTGGAATTCACCTCTTCTGTGACGCTTTCCAACTACCAAGCACTTAGCATTTACTTCCTATGTGCTTAGCACTTTACTTGTTTTAGTTCATCTTATTTTCACCCCATGAAATAAGCCCTATCTCTGCTGCCATATAAAGTGCACAGAGGTAAAACAGTCTAAGATCACAGAATTGGTGGTTGGCAGAGCCAAGACTCGAACCCCACACTCCTTCCACTTCATTACCCACTCTTTCCGTTCCCTGTTACATCTCTACACGTCTCTTCTCCACAGCTATAAAAGTGCTTCTTTATCTGATTGACCACATTTTCTTGATCTGAGTTTAGGTATAAATTCTACCATTTACTGGTGGTGTGACCTGGGGCTGGTCACTTAATTTCTCTGAGCCTCAATTCCCTCCTTGTATCCCCCACAGCACCTAGGAAGGTGCCCAGGAAATACTGACTGAGCAAACAGATGAAGTCTCTGAGCCCTAGTTTGCCCATTTGTAAAATGAGAGTAATAATGGAACCTCCTTCGTAGGGTTGACTAGCACAGGGCAGGGCACATGGTAAGATGCGTACGATATGATGTAGCTGCTACTATTTTAGCTGTAGGAAATGTAAGTCTTGTATATAATAGACAGAGAAAAACTCTTACTTCTCATTGTGGGGATTGGGGAAATCTAGCTTCCTGGCAGAGGGATTTGAGTGGTCATTGTAGAAGGCCTAACAGAATCTGGACACAGAGATGAGGCAAAGGGCAGGGCATCTTAGAACAG
This sequence comes from Ailurus styani, assembly GCA_002007465.1. Classification (NCBI taxonomy): domain Eukaryota; kingdom Metazoa; phylum Chordata; class Mammalia; order Carnivora; family Ailuridae; genus Ailurus; species Ailurus styani. Next base: position 609,565 of record LNAC01000047.1, on the reverse strand, counting down.
CATAGATAAAGACACAGACACAGTGTAAGCCTTAAAATCTTAATCTTTCTTCCCCAGTTATACCATTATTAGGGTTAGATCTAAGGAAATAATCCCAATTATGAAAAGATTTTATGCATAAAGATGGCCACTGCAGGATTTATAAAGGTGAGAACATGGAACTGGCTGTAAGTCCAACCATAGGGAAGTGGTTAAATAAATGACCTGATATCCACCTGATGTATTATTATCTGATCTATAGCATTATACTGTAATTAAATGTGTGAGAAGTATGTAGTAAGAGAAAAGTTTATGAATGATGCTATGTGGGGAAAAAGATAAAATGAATAATCAATATGTTTACAACTATATAAAAAAGTTTTAAAACCAAAATAATAACTAAATAAATAAATATACAAAAAGTCTAGAAGGAAATATTAGTAGGAGTGGTTTCAGAGTAATGGGGTTTGGTGATTGCTCTGAGAGATTTAAGTTTTCTTCCTTGTATTAATCATTATCACTAGAGCTAAACTTTATTGAGCACTAACTATGTACTAGGCGCTGCTAATATTTTACATATACTATCTCACTTAATCCATACAGCCCAGGTTCTCTTATTAACCTACTACAAACAGAGAACATAAGGCTTCTATGTTTATACAGTAACCATGTAATTACTTGATTAATAGGAAAGCCATATATTTACTGTACTTACATAATTCTTTGTAACGAAGAGATAAGAGATTCAGACCCCCCCCTTTTTTGCTACTTCGGGGATAAAATACACATCGTTCTGCGTATTTCCTCCCGTACTAATACTCCTATTTCTTGACATTTCTTAAAGTGATATTGGGGTCAAAGCATATGCGTACTTTCTTTAATTTTTAGCTCATTTTAGAGTTACAAAAAGGCGCAAAAATAGCACAGAGTTTATTTGGCCATAAAAAAGAATACAACACTGGTCCAGGGTACAACTTGGATGAACCTTGAAACCATTATGCGAAGGGAAAGAAGCCAGACACAAAAGTCATACCTTATGATTCCATTCATATGAAATGCCCAGAATAAGTAAATCTATAGAGCAGAACGCAGATGGGTGGTTGCGTGGGTGAGAAGACAGGGGATGGAGGGTTGTGAGGTGGTTCCTTTCGAGGTGATGAAAATGCTTTCAAACGAGTGGTGCTGGTCGCACAACGTGGTAAAGGTTACAAAGCCATGGAGTTGTGCACTTTAGGAAGGTGAATTTTATGGAATGTGAGCCATATCTCAATAAAGCTATTATTTAAAAAAAAAAAAAAGAAAACAGTACAGAGAGTCCCATATACCCACCCCTGAGGTTCCCCTAATGTTCACGGGGAAATGACTGGATGAACTACAGGATGGCACTACTACTACAGACTGGTAAAAGTACAGGAGAGCACGATTCCCTTTTCTCTCCCCTAAAACTTGTTTAAAAGAAAGGAAGACCCTTTATATGTATGTATGTTTTACTTACGTTTGCAGTAGCGCACCTAAAATCATGCAAGTATGCACATGAGCTTAATACTGGTTGCTCAATGGCTGAATGAAGAGAGAGCAGAGGGAAATTATGCAGTTTGTTTTTACAACCCTCTAGTTTAATTCCGTATAAAAGGGCATGTAATTGTTCTAACTTTTTCAATTTAAAAATATCTTAAAAAGGACACGAGATGCTGCCCCTGGGATTTCCCATGACTAGGTAGTTAGCTTTAGGTTTTAAGCAGTAAGATTTTTTTTTCAAGATTTTTAATTTATTTACATGTCAGAGAGAGAGGGTGAGGGAGAGCACAAGCAGGGGGAGCAGCAGGCGGAGGGAGAAGCAGACTCCCCGCTGAGCAAGGAGCCTGATGAGGGACTCAATCCCAGGACTGTGGGATCATGACCTGAGCCAAAGGCAGACTCTTTTTTTTTTTTTTAAGATTTTATTTATTTATTTGTCAGAGAGAGAGAGAGCACAAGCAGGCAGAGTGGCAGGCAGAGGCAGAGGGAGAAGCAGGCTCCCTGCCGAGCAAGGAGCCCGATGTGGGACTCGATCCCAGGACCCTGAGATCATGACCTGAACCGAAGGCAGCGGCTTTAACCCACTGAGCCACCCAGGCACCCCAAAGGCAGACTCTTAACTGACTGAGCCACCCAGGCTTCCCAAAGCAGTAAGATGTTTATTGACGTCCCGCTTGCAGGGGTCCTGCACCATCAGCTCCGGGGAGAGAGGGAACCTGAGTAGGAATCCTGGGGAATGGAGGAGGAGGAGGAGGAGTGCTGGTTAAGGTAAAAGCTTCTGGGTTGGGCAGAAGTGCGTTTGAATCCCAGCTCTCTACCACCCACTGAGCTGTGGACCTTGGGCCAGTGGCTTGACTGCCCTGTGCCGTATGGGCATAATTAGATGTCCTCTTTCACGGGGCTATTGTGAAAATAAAATGAGGTCATTCTCGCAAGATGCTTAGCACAGTGCCTGAACATAGCAGTCAATAAATGCTAGGCATTATTATTATCGATCTTATTTATAGTAGGTGTCTCCCAGTTGTTTGAGGAGTGGGAGATCGTGGCTGTAAACATCTAGAAGAGGGGACGATGACCTCAACCTTGCCAGGCCTACCACGTTTCCCAGAACCTAAGCTGACGTGCTCCTGTGCCACCAGTCTGAGAACTGATTTGTTCTTGCCGGTATCATACCCAGCTAAAGTACAAGGCTCCGTTTCCCAGCGTCCCTTGCAGCGAGGGGCAAGGGAGGTCTTGGGCGACCCTTCCTTCTGGAAAGATGCCCTTTTGCCCCTTCCTTTCTCTTTATGCTTCTGTGGCCTGGATCCATCCCACAGATGGTAGCTGGAGCCGTAGCAGCACTCTTGGCCCATGCCACAACTTCAAGGACGGAAGCCACAGCCTCAGGATGGTGGGGCAGGGACCCAGGAGCCTGAGACCCTGATGCCCCTGGGTTTGCCATGCCGGCCCCAGCTCCCCTTCCTCTGGAATTCATTCATATGAATGAGCAATAAAACTCTATGTTGCATGAGCCCCTTCTCTGGGTTCCCCATACTATGAAGATAAACCCAGCCCTGACCTCACAACACAACTAACAAAAAGGCAACAACTCCTGGCGAAGAGCTAGCAAAGGGTGTGACCTCGGGAGGGGCTGGCTGCCTTCTCCTGGGTGAGGTCGGAGGTGGGGCTTGGCCCGGACACTTACTCGTCGCCGATGTAGAGCTGGGGCCAGACCTCGTTGACGTGGGTGTACTGAGGACTGCCCTTCCAGAAGAGGCGCTCCAGCTCGAAGGCTCCGGGGGTGCAGTACTCATCCGCCTCCGTGTCCCCCTCGCCCTTCGGTAGCAACGTCTTGGCAGGTGGGTAGGCATTTTGGAGGCCTGTCTTTGGTTCTCGGGATGTCATTTTGGAGCCACGGGATTTTCTTTCCTTTCTGCAATTGGTCAGGAGAGAGGGTTAGGATTTGGGTTAGCAGGGGACAGAGGGGAGGACTGGGCTTTACTAAGAGAGGTGGGCATAAGCTGATCTTAAGATTCCGCAGGCATTTCCACTGCCTGCTTGGCTCCCACTTCCTCTTCCCAGGCCACAGGGGTAACCAAGAACGGCCCTGATGGCAGCTGAGCAGCATGTCACTGACATTCCAGTGTCCTTCGGTGCGAGAGGGCTGGCGGTCCTCTGACATGGGCCAAGGAAGGTTTGCAGAAGACCTAAGATGGGCTTCAAGCCTCAGAAATCCCTGTAGGCTGCCTGTCCTTTGCTTCCTTTCTTTTAGCTTTTAGCCCTCCTTTAGTGCCTAGTCTTTCCTTTATCTGGTTGGAATCTGCTGGCTCTGGCCATGGGTTCCTGCCATTCCAGGCCTGTGATTCTCCACACCTGCAGGGAGCCGTCGGTCAGTGGAAAGGGCACACCTGGAAATCGAGAGCCCGCTTGATCCGAGCGGCCGTGCACATTCTGGGAGCTTCAGGAGCCCTCGGTGGAAGGAGGCTTAGCTGCGTGAGGGTTCCTGCGTGTGTTAGGACAGTTGGAGGCAATGTTGGCGGCTCTCCCGCTAGGGGGTTGGCAGTTGTGCTAACTTACCAGGGGTCAGAAGAGATTTTTCCAAGCTGGAAAGCTGTGTTTGCTGATTGAAATGCATATTTGGAGAGCTTGTCAGGCTCTGCCAATGGAATGCGGGAGAAGAGTTTCCATTGTCCCCAAGGAAAGGAATCCGCTATGGAATGGGGCAGCATTTGTTCCCTGAGCTGAGTGACGGATGCATCAACACTCAGCCAGAGGGGAAGTTAGGCTCTGAGACTGGAGGTGAGGAGAAAAGGGCAGCAAGACTGAGAGACAGGGAGGTGAGTGATGGAGAGGGCGGGCTATTTATATAGCAAATATTTATCTGGCACTTACTTTGTGCCAGACACTGTTCCAAGTGCTTTAGAATTATTAACTCATTTAGTCTTCTTTTTTTTTTAAAGATTTTATTTATTTATTTGACAGAGAGAGAGAGATCACAAGTAGGCAGAAAGGCAGGCAGAGAGAGAGGGGAAATCAGGCTCCCCCCGAGCAGAAAGCCCAATGTGGGGCTTGATCCCAGGACCCCGAGATCATGACCTGAGCCGACGGCAGAGGCTTAACCCACTGAGCCACCCAGATGCCCTCATTTAGTCTTCTTAACAATCCTCTGAGGTAGGCATTATTATTATGTCCATTTTACAAATGAGGAGAATTGTAAATTGAGGGTGTCTGTAACACATGGTCTTAGTCTTCTGAGAAGGAAATAGTTGTTGGGAGGTGGGGGCACAGTGTGAGGGGGGCAGACCAGGGATTTGAAGAATGTGAAAAAATTTGCTAGCCTGGGGCGCCTGTGTGGCTCAGTTGGTTAAGCCTCTTACTCTTGGTTTCTGCTCAGGTCAAGATCTCAGGGTGGTGAGATTGAGCCCAGCATCAGGCACCATGCTCAGCGCTGAGTCTGCTTTGGACTCTCTCTCCCTCTCCCTCTGCCTCTCCCCCCACACACTCGCACACTGTTTTTTTCTCTCCCTCTCAAATAAATGTCTTAAAAAATAAAATTTTCTAGCTCCAAAGACCACTAGGATCATGTCAAAGGACTTAGAACACAACTGAGAGAGGCTCCCACTTGTCAAAAGGGGACAATTTGAACATGAATAATAAAAATAACTGCAATGGACTGAAACACAACACACGTTTAAATCATAGTGATAATTAAAACATTATCCACTGTTGGAAGATGTAGGAGAACTCATTATTTTGAAGGCAGATAAGTAAAGGGAAAGAATCTAGCGTTTATTGTTCCTTTCTGATACAAACTGTACTACTGGGTGGATGAGGGAAATTTGCCCTTTTATAGAAGTATCCCAGATAGTAAAGAAGGAAGAAAGCCCCATTTTACAACACGCAATAGAGGATTGGGTATAGGCATTCAACGCTGACCGTTCACCACACGAGAAGAGAGAATCAGACATTACGGACCTTCCGTTGGGAGAACACATCATCACCGTGAGAGTCTCGCCAAAGGAAAACCTGAATCTTAGCAGAGTCCTCAGAGTCTAGACCTAACGTCCAACTTGCAGGAAATTCCAAGGACAGCTAAATTATACCATAGGTCCTTACCTTTTAGAAATACATATCAAAAATACAGATGAAATGATATAATGTCTGGGGTTTGCTTCAAAACATATTCTTGGAAAATGTAACAATATATTGTATATGGGATGGGGAGTACGGTGGAGGTAGGTAAGAGGCAGGATTGGACATGGATGGTGGTGGTTGGGTTGGACCATTGTTGCAAAGTAGCTACTGTTTCTCTTTGTGTGTCTTTGATATTTTTCATTAAAAAAATGTGAAGAAGTAAAGGAAAGAGCTGAAACTGCTCTAAGGAACTGGATTGTTCCAAGTTGACAGCAGACGAATTAAAGGATCACTGGCTAGCTGTGTGTCTTTGGGGGTCATGGGAGACCAGAATCTATGACTTCCTCCTGCAACATCCTGATTTGGGGGTGGCGGCAACAGAGGGGACCCTTTGCTGGATTCTCTCAAAGTGTGATCTAAAGACCACCTCTGTTGGGATCGTCTGGCACTTGGTAGAAATACAGATTCCTGGGTCACCTCCTGGACTGGGGCTAGGACGCCCCTGGACTGGGACTGGGGGCCCAGGAGTATGTGTGTTAACAAGCTCCCAAGTGAGTCTGATGCTCACTGAAGATTGACAGTGATCGCCCAAGAGTGCGGCTAAAGAGGCAAGGAGCTGGGGAGTCAAGGGAAGGATAGAGAAGGATCAAGGTGTTCAGTTCAGTATACTTCCTGTCTTCTCCTTGAAGGAGAGGCCATATCTCCAGCCCAGAATAAGGGGCAGGACTGGTGGAGGCGAGAGGAGGTGGGTGACCTTCCCCAGGGGTTCCCTGACGATGGCTCCCTGGTGCTTATTTCTTGAGCCCCAGGGCCTGACGGGTAGTGAATGGATGGAACGAGTGAGTGAATGGCTGAAGGGGAGGGTGAATACGGCCCGTGCTGATGAGGACTCAGCCAGAGCCGATGAGGCAGGACTGAGTTGTTTGGCTAACGGAGGAGGGGTGAAGGTGAGCAATGGGCACCAGGCAGGACGGATAGTCTCCTGTGGTTGCTCAGGCCCAAACTCTGCTGTGGGGCCTGCCTGCTGGTGTTTCCAGTCACAAAGGGAGGAGTGTTTCCAGGGATGGCCAGAAACGTCTGTTACGGGAACCAGCCCAAACAACCCTGTCTGCCACTAATGGAGGCTTTCGAGAGGTGATGTGAGGGAGACACTGGAATAAACTGCTCTCTAAAACCTCTGCCTGCCTCCTCTGATCCCTGAAGCTGACCTCACCCTCGCCGAGGCCGTTCCTCCTCCATCACACTGTGGAAGGAGCCGTCCCCAGCCCCATCTCCGTGCTGAAAGCCTCGGCTGGATTTCCAGACAGAAGAGGAAGTGGTGCGGTCTACCCAGAGCAGCTTGGCACGCAGAACGAGCTCTGGGATCTATTATCCCCCAGGGTGCAGATTTGATGGGGGAAAAGAACAAAGCACAGAACAGTCCAGAAACCACAGACCTGTAATCTTTCCAAATCCTGAAGGCGGCCCGTGTGCATCCTTCTCTGCGTGGCTCCCAAATTTCTGAATCTCAGAGAGGCCGAGAGCGTCTGTTTCCCAGACCACAGCCAAAATGGAAGGGGAAGACAAATCTGTTCTGTTTGGTTTCCATAGATTCGACCCAGAGATTAACTGCCAAGGTCTCGATGACACACACAATATCAATCACAGGCTAAATGTCATAATGAGAGCTGGGCAGGCTGTCAAGAGAGGCCTCCAGGTTTCTGTTACAGCTTCATATTTAAAGGTTTGGTCCCAGGAAACCAAATGCCAGCCTGAAGGCTACTTGGCCTGTCTCCTCCTCACAGGATAGCAAACTCGGGCTCCTTCCTGGAGGCACCGGACAGGTAACATCGAGGAGGGAAGCGGGTTGGGTATTAGAGAACGAAACGGACAAAAGCCCCTCACTGTTCACCTCAGGCAAGAGACAACAGGGAGTGGTGCGGACTGCGGCAGCAAAGAGAGCAACTGTTCCCCTGATGGGCACAGCAGCTTGCCCTTCCCTGTGGGAATGCGAGCCCAGATTGTCTGATATTTTTATGAGAAGTCAGAAAGCCAGAGCTTTGTGAGAAATCTGCTGCTGTTTACATGTAGGCAGTTCCATTCCTCAGCTCAGATGGCTGCCATGTAAGTGGGCAGTCCCCTCACACTACACAAAAGGCTTCCTCCCTCAAGCCCCCGCACCTCCCGGCTGGTGGGTATTTTCTGGTCTGTGTGCTGGTTAGGCCTAAACTAGGAGGAGTTACCCCCCAAACTTACTGTTTGTGCGGGGCAGGCGTTGGTGAATAGGTTCCCCGGGTTCCTCCCCACGCAGTGGGGCCTCGGTGGGAAGTGCGTTCCACACAGTCTCCTGGAGGCCCCTCAGAGGGCTCCCCAGCCCCCCGTCCTGCGCGGGCTGTCTTCCCTCCCAGACTCACCTCGCTCCGCTCCCCACTCCGGAAGCAACTTGCAAATAAACAGCTCGAACCCACACCCTGGTTTCAGGGTCAGCTCTCGAGGGAACCTAAACTAAGACACTTTACTGCTAATTTTAAAACATTTGAAGATACTGTGATAACAGAGAATTCAGAGGCCAAGTGATACTTGGTCATGAAGGCCCAGAGTGGCATTTCCCTCTGTGGAACAGTGGCCTTGACTTTGAGGTGCTGTTTCCAGGAATAATGAACCCAGGGGCCCCTTGTTAATTCGGACTCCATTCCATAATTTTCGATGATACAGCTCACGTTTGGTTAAAGATGTCCCCTGCCCAATGAAGGAAGGCTTTGAATGAATTCAAAACTGTCATTTTGACACTGTGATTGGACTTCATGTAAGAACAAAACAAAACACCTTACTAGTTCTTTGTTTTTTGGGTTTTTGTTTTTTTCTTTTTTTTTTTAACTAGAAGAAAAATATCAAAATGTCAATGCTGTGAGCAAGTGGCAGGACTCTGGGAGATTTCTTTTTCTCTTTTCTTTTTTGGGATTCTTTGAATAAATAATCCTATTTTATAATAAATCACCATGTCTATATTTTTAAACTGTGCTGACCGAACAGAACAGCTGGGCAGGAAGCTGCCTGTGACTTCTAATTTGTGATTTCCACTCTATCTTCCTTGCTCCCAGGACCTGGCACTTTGCTGGGGCCCCTCCACCTCCCTGCCCCTCTCCCCTACATTCACTGGCTCGAGGCCCTTGTCTGCTCTCACAGCCCCGACGATTGTTGAAGACACTCAGGCCTGTACCTTGCATCCCTTTTGAGTGTCACGTTTTTCTTATAAAATGGAGCTGTAGCCAGAAGGGTAAAGACGGTTTTAAAAACAAGCAAATAGGCACAGTTGGTTAAGTGTGTGACTCTTGGTATCGGTTCAGGTCATGATCTCAGGGTTGTGGGATCAAGCCCCACGTCAGGCTCCACACTCAGCGAGGAGCCTGCTTGAGATTCTCTCTCCCTCTCCTTCTGCCCCTCCTGCACATGCGCACACGTGCTCTTGCTCTCAAGTAAATAAATAAATAAATAAATATTTTTTAAAAATTAAAAAATAAAAACAAAACCCACCCTGAACTCTTTCTAAATTGGAGGGTGGGAGCAGCTGGTTGGAGAGATGCATTGTTCATTTCAGTGAGAAAACTAAATCTCTAAGTAGACCCTTGAGCCTGCAAAGACTGGCCGGGTAACCACAGAGTGTGAGCCACAGAACAGGCCTCCTGCCTCCTGCTCCACAAAAAAATACCATCTGGGGACCCTTTGAATGAGAAAAAAATAAGCCCTGAAGTATGACCAGGAGGGAAGTATGACCAGGAGGGGGTGGCGGGAAACAAAGAGAGCTAGATATTCTGTACAAGGAAGCAAGGGGAGTTCTGAGCCTCCTGGAACATTCCCCAGAGGGATGGAGGGCCCTGCTGGGCGGACGGGAGGGAGGACGTGGGCCACAGGCAGCCAGGTGTGGAGTGTCCGGCGCACACCATTCTGCTGAGAACCGGGGTTCCCAGTGCTGAACTGGGCAGTGCCCTAAAGCTATGTCAGTCCTCTCTTTGTCCCCCTAAACCCTGAAACCGTTAGATGCATGAGACCTCCGTGCTGGTGGCAGTTTTGAGAAATCAAAGGGAAAGAGGCTTGAGCAGGTGGAGAGAAAAGACCACAGGTTTGTGAAGCAGCATGTACAATACTCACTAAAATAGTCAACACTGGCTAGATGATTATTTTAGGATGGTGGAATTATATGTGATTCTTCTTCTTTTTAGGGAACAATCTATTCTAAACTTTCTGTGTTGAACATGTATCACATGAATCTATGAAGGGGGTAAAAAAGCCTGTGAAATTTCTATTTTAGGGCGCCTGGGTGGTTCTGTGGGTTAAGCCTCTGCCTTCAGCTCAGGTCATGATCTCAGGGTCCTGGGATCAAGCCCCGCATTGGGCTCCCTGCTCAGCGGGGAGCCTGATTCCCCCTCTCTCTCTCTGCCTGCCTCTCTGTCTACTTGTGATCTCTCTCTCTGTCAAATAAATAAATAAAATCTAAAAAAAAAAAAAAAGGAAAGAAAGAAAGTTCTATTTTAGAATTGTTCTGGACAAAGCAGATGCCCCTACAGCTGTGGGCTAAGGCACAGGAAGGTGACCTTCAGACAAGTCCTGGCCAGGTGTTTCTTTCATCTCCCATGGCACTGAGTGCCCTCCCAGCGTGAGCTCCCTGAGCAGAGCCATGGCCTTCTTTGGGCCTCGGTAGCAGAGCCAGGCCTCAGTCATGTCAGAAGGTCATCCTAGGGACGCCAGGGGGGCTCAGTGGGTTAAGCATCTGCCTTCCGCTCAGCTCATGATCCCAGGGTCCTGGGATCCAGTCCTGCATCAGGCTCCCTGCTCAGTGGGCGAGTCTGCTTCTCCCTCTGCCTGCCCCTCCCCCTGCTGGTGTTCTCTCTTTCCTGTAGATAGATAGATACATAATAGATAGGAAAGAAAAAACAGGAGAAGCAAAAAGAAAAGGGGATGGGAAAACTAAATAGGTACAAGGCCTTGGAAGAGGCCCATGTAAGAGTGGCGTTCTGAAGCTTTGGGGTAAATCCACCTCTGAGGGAAACTTCCTTCCCTTCTGACTGGAGACAGACCTCCGGTCAAGAGAGCAGCGCCCTACCCCTGCCCTATGGTGTCTGAGCCAGCATCCTCGACTTGCCTTACCTGGTCTTACTGTAGCCTAAGTCAGCCAACATCAAGGGTGCTCCAGCGCGTCACAAATGGCCATGAGGAAAGGCCTTCTTTTCTTTTCGACTTCACCTCATAATTTAGGCCTGGCCCTGCCTTCCACCCCCAGGCTTTCCTCACACTTCCCTCTGTTAAACACCAGGGCAGGCTGGGCCAGAGAGACCTCTGCCTTCTGGAAGTTTTTGGTCCAGTAGAGCAGTTTCTAAGGCAGTCTGAAAGCAATCCCCTCTGCCTTGGAGGTCGTTCTGTCTCGGTGCATGTGCGGACGCTGCGTGTTTACCTTCCCGGTGCACTGGGATCACCGGCAAGTTAGTCTGTATTTAAATGCGCGCACACCGCACTTCCCCGGGGACACCACCCGAGCTGGGCTTGGACTGGGCCTCGAAAGAAGAGGGAGAGTGAAACTGTTACTGTGGTTGGCTAAGTTCCTCTGTTAGGAGAGTCGTACCTTCGGCTGGGGTGTGTGAAGGGCTGGAATTTGGCAGCAGTGTACGTACATAAATAAACGTATTTTTAGTTTACTGCAAGCCAGTGCTTGTCTTTACGCATCTTAAACCTATAAAAAACGATCCCAACTAGGAAATAAAAGTTGCGGATTTTTAAAAAATTAAAACCTGGACGTGAAAACCCAGGAATTTTTTTGTTACCTATAATTTAATTCCTAACGTATCTGACACAATCCAAGTTTAACGGATTTTTTTTTCTTTTCGATTCTGGCAAGCATGTTAACAGGAGGCAATTATGTGAATTAATAGAAAATCCTTTTATTAAAAAAACAGAAAAGCCTTCATTTAAAGAGGTAATTTAATATTCCTTCTGTGATGGTGTTGATGTCATAACTTGTTTGATTAACTCTTCAAATGGTTTCAAAGCGCTTCGGGGTGGTAATTTATGAACTCCTAATTGATTCCCCCAAGCTTGGTTTGGCAGAGTTGAGCCTCCCGGAAACCGTGAGGAGGCTGGAGGCCGGTGCTCGCCTCCCTCCTCAGACGTGGGAGCGGCCGGGGCTGGACTCCGCCTCTGGGGCCTGGACCCTGGGGGGGGGGGGGGGGGGGGAGAAGAGGCTCTGGCACAGGGGACAGAGGCCGTGACGTGCGATCAGGCCAGCTGTGGTTCCTGACTCCTAAGCAGCTGGGCTTTTGCCTCCTCTGGGGATGTGTGGAAATACTGTGGGAGATTTCACAGCTCGTGAAGTCAGGAGTAGATGGCCTCTTACCCCACAACTTTCTAGAACTATTTCCCACTGTGCGTCACCCCAGAACACAAGGCTTCCGCGAATGGGAAAAGACGAGGTGGGGTGAGCGGTGGGGTGCAGCCCTCGCCACGGGCCTGCCACCTCTCCAGTTCCCCGTCTAAGCTTCTGTTACTCGCTAGGCCTGGCTCGGGCCTGTGCAGAGGTGGCTCTGGGCCTGGGGAGGGCTTTAGGCCACGCATGCACTTCTTAAAGCTGCCACGAATGCTCACTGAGGAAGGAAGGCCTGGCAGGCCCCCTGGGAGGTGATCATACGGTTGTCACCTTTCGTGTGTACCTGGGATAATCCACTCTCAAACCTCTCAGACAACGCACAGCTGCCCCCACTTAACAGATGACCGAAATGAGGGTCCGAGGTGAGGAACATGACACCAAGCGGAAGGACTGGGACCCCACCCAGGCAACCAGGCAACCCCATCCATGTCCATAGAAGGTCACTGTATTCTTGCTCACGAGGTTGACGCTACCGAGGGTGGGCCCGGGCCTTTCCTTTTGTGTCTCCATCCCTCAGGTACATCCCAGAGTGATGTGCAGTCGTGCAAAGAGCTCTCGCTGGCCTTGGGGTCTAACAAACACGGGCTTTGGCTTCCTCATCTGTAGAATGGGGATAATATCCACCTCACTGGTTGTTGGACCAAATGAGAGGAGATAAGTCCTTGGCCCATCAACGGAGACTCAGAAAACGTTCCGTGGAAGGGATAAAAAAGCAGTGGGGAGGCTGCCTGGGGAATTCCCAGCTGTGTTGGGAGCTAAGTTCTGAGTAGGAGTAGAGAACAGTAGGAGAGCCGCATTGGGCCAGGGGCGAGGGTCTGTGTAGGGTATGGTGGGATGGGGCACAAGTAAGCCTGAACATCTTCCTGTGGGTGACGGGGCTCGTTTGCTCATGTGCAAAGTATAAGCAAGGCTTTGGGGAGGAAGAGAAAGGACTCTCTGCAGCTGTGGCCACGCCAGGCTGCTACGGGACTTGGCTCTCTATTTACTGTGGAAGTGGGGGGCCCAGACCATCAAGGATCATGGGGGCAAAAATTCAAACACCATCCGCTCTGGGGTCAGGCTGCAGAGGCCGAGTGGAGCTGTGAGCCCTGGCAGTGACTACCTGCAGTGGCTCTTCCCTGGGGGCTGGGCCCAGGTTGGAGTTCAGCATCAAGGCAAGCAGGGGAGCGCACTGTTACCCCTGCCCCGCCCCGCCCCGTGGAGGGGCACCAGAGCACAGTGCCTATGCCGTCAGACTTGAAGGTACACTCTGCCGCTGTCTGGGCTGTGCGACGTGGACAGACCACCCCTCTCCTATGGGTCCTGCTTCCTCATCTCAAAATGGAGATGAGGACATACCTCCCTCCCAGGGCTGTCCTCGCTCTGAGGAGTGAATGAGCTCATACTGAAAAGAAAAGCTTCGCGAACCGTGCCTGACCCCTTGTCGGTACCGGGAAACGTTACAGAGCCCAGCCCCGCTGCGTGGAGGGCAGGCGGCCCCCCCCCAGGTGGACTCAGCCGGGCCTCGGCCGGGTCGGGGAAAGGCGGACAGCCAGGTCCCCGGCCTCGGTGCCCCAGCTCTGGTCCTCATCCCTTGTGGGGCAGACAAGAGCCCCACGAACTCTACCCTCAGACTCAGAGTCCCCTCCAACCCAGTGACACCCCAGCACTGAAACGTTCCCAGGGAGGGCGCCCACCTTACCGGATGGTCGCGAACCATGGCCCCCCGTCCACCTTAGCACAGAAGTGAAGAGCCCCTAACTCCTCAGACCCGCTCCCACATCCCTAAACCCAGGCCCAAGGCTCTTTTCTTACACAGATCTCAGCCCAGAAGCCCTTCAAGCATTGCTTATAAATGTCATTGGTGGGACCAAAGTGATTTTCTCATGACTAGCACAAGCGGGGGCCACGAGCGAAAGGTCAGGGCGACTGAACGAAATACCAAGCACCAGGGACACTCGGGTGCTGGGGCCTGAAGTGTGGAGGCCACTCCACGCAGGCACCTCGTGCCCCCTCCCTTCTTACTTGGGCGCTTTTCCCCTTGGAACGTTTTCGGCTTTCCTGAGCTGTCAGAGCCCCCACTCCCCACAGCTCTCGGGTTCCGGGGCCGTGAGGCGCCCCTGGGCCGCAGGACAACGGCACCAGGGTCTACGGGGAGAGCCCTGGTCTGAGACGCAAGATGGCTTCCCAGCTTCTTATCTGCACATGCTGCCGTTTTGGTCAAGTGGCTCTGTCCCTTGGTGATCTAGTCTTCCCATCTCTACCAGGGCAGTCATCCCCATCCTCGTCCTCCCACCAGAACTGGGAAAAGCTTTAAAAATGGTCACTCTTTCCAAATGATGCTTAGCATTTTCCAGAACACAGAGAGAGTTCTCATGCCTGGGGTTACAATTCTGATGCCTGAGTGCTACGCTTGTAACGTGTGCTGCCCTACACAAGATGTGAGTCCCACAGTGTTTCTCTCTCTCCTCCTGCTAAGATTTCCTTCCCCTCTGCGGGCTGAAGGGACAAATGCAGAACCTAGCAGGAAAATGATCTGTGACCCAGCGCGTCCAATGCCTCACAAGGGCCCGCTGAGCTTTGACCCACCCGATTCTCCATTAGAAATGGTCACTGAACTGGAAGCTCAGATTGAGAGGGAGGGAAGTTGAGAACATTCCATGGAGCCTCTAGAAAAAGATGGAGCAACGAGAAGCCTGTCATACTGAAAGGATGTCAGCCGTTCTCTGCCACCCTAGAAACAGAGTGGAAAGCGGTCTTCTGAGCCCCACACCTAGGCCCCCAAAGAACTTGACTGGACCCTACAGGTGTCCGCGTCCCCGCCAAAAGGCCTTACCTGTGTGCGCTGGGGCCTGCCCGGGTTAGGAGGTGCTGGTCTGTGGGGCGTGTGGCAGCTGCACACCCGGCCACCTCCGCTGGCATCCGAGAACCTATTTTTAGGGTTAGATCTGCTGACGCTGACCTTGCGTGCTGCCCGGTCTGGGAAGAGACCCGTGGCATCTGCTTGCAAAGTGATGGGGCAGTGTGACCTGAAACCCTTGACTTCGGGAGCCCTGTCCCTGGAGCCCACACCCTCGTCCCTGGCCCAGCGACGGAAGCGAGACACATGGCCGCCCAGGGCGGGGACAGGCAGGGGGATTTCCCAGCTTTGTCTTCTTGAGATGGACAAGGTCAGGTGTCTGTGGGGCCTGCCCTGGGCTTTGTTCCAGAACAGCTGGAACAGGGGAGGTTTGCCAGCGATTAGGAGGGCTAAATGAGATAAAGTATGGAAAACACTTGGCTCACATTTAAAAACAATATGAGGAGGACCACAAATATTTCCAACTCAGCGGTCACTCCCTGGTGTCTCCTTGGCGATGCCTTCTCTCAACCTCCCAACTCTTGGTTCTAGGCATCTTTTCCCCACGGGCTCCCTCCCGTGCCCTGCTACTATGACCCTACATGTTAGTGCTGAGGGCCATAGTCCTGTCAAGGATCCTCTAATATTCTATTAAAATCTTTCCAGGGCGTCCTATGGTTCCTTGCAGGGAATGAGGTGTCCTTCCACCCGTGGCACCCCCTTTTGGGCTTACTCTAATGTGTGAGGGATCGGGGGAGGGGTCACCAGTCTTCTTGTGTTGGGGTCATTAATTGTCCACGGCAACTTTGTATTCAGCAACCCAAAGATCTTCCTCACAATTTGCATGTTTAGCTACTGCCAGTTTTATTTAGGGTGATTATTTCTACCAGTATTTTTCATTGTGAAACTGCTGGAAGACTTAGATTTTATTGATTTCTTGGTGCAAAGAATATTCCCAAGGTCAAGACTCAGGACCTGAATGTATAATAAGGTCAAAACATCAGTGTCCAAATGTCCTCTCGGTCAAGAATTGGAGCCAGAGTATTGGGGTCAAAGGGTCTTCTACGATTACCCCAAGAACTGAAGGAGGCAGGGTTGCTGGAACTGTCAAAAGTTGGAGAATGACTTCTGTCTAGCAGGAATCCCAGTCCCTGCCCTGACCCCAGCCCGAGTCAAGGGTCAAGGAGGCAAAAGGGGCCTCTGAAGATGTAGGCTTGTCCAGCAGTGGACAAAAATCAAATGTCTAAAGACACCTGAGATAGATAGATAAATGATCGGTAAGAGTGGGAGGTAACATTTCACACTGTCTAGGAGGGATATTCAAGTAAATAAAGGCAAGAAAAGAATTAGGTAGGATGCTGGATTATCACCTGCTTTAGTGGACCCTACATGTAGTTGATCAGAATACTGATGACCCTCTCCCCACACCTCACATGCCCCCGTCCTTCACACATTCAAGTATGTCCAAAAGAGGGTGACAAGACTAGGGAAGGGTGGAAAACTACATCAGTCATTATGAGGAGTTGTAGGAAGTCCTGGGAAGATTTTATCAGAAAAGAGTGGTGGTGGTGCCAGGAGACCTCTGGCCTGCCTTCCAGCAGCTGAAGGGCTTAACTGTGATGGAAACAACAGCATTTTCTTTTCTTTTTAAGATTTATTTATTTATTTGGGAGAAGGAGAGAAATAGAGAGTGGGGTTGGGAAGGGACAGAGGGAGAGGGAAAAGCCGTCTCCCCACTGAGCAGGGAGCCTGATGCGGGGCTCCATCCCAGGGCCCTGAGATCATAACCTGAGCTAGACCCAAGAGTCAGTCACTTAAACAATTGAGCCACCCAGGTGCCCCCATTTTTTAAAAAAGATTTAATTTATTTTATTTGAGAGAGAGAGTATGAGGGCAAGTAGGGGGAGAAGCAGAGGGGGTGAGAGAAGAAAGGAGAAGGAATCTCTAGCAGACTCCACACTGGGTGCAGAGCCCAACGCGGGCCTCCATCTCACGACCCTGAGATCATGACCTGAGCCAACGTCAAGAGCCAGAGGCTTAACGGACTGAGCCACCCAGGCGGCCCCTCAACAGTACTTTCTGCAGAACTCTAAGGGCAGAACTCAGGCATTGGGTAGTTCCCCCAGCATTGTCTTATGTGGACTCAGCAAACACACCATTCTGTGGGATGGGAGCAAGCCACGTAACTGTCAGCTGGACTTGGTGATGTCTCCACCGGCTCCCACCTCCGGGGTTAGTCTGCCAGGATTCTGTGCCACAGCAGGCTGCGCTGGTTCAGGTAAGTAAAGTATGATCTATAGAAACAGCTGTTAACGTTCTTTGCAGTTCTTGGGCATTTACACATCAGCATTTGACACAGATTTCTCCCTACCGCCACTTCTCTGACCCACGTTCTTTTCATTAGCAAACTTCTCTTCCCCAGAAGCTCCCATACTTTCTCCACTTTCAGATACAGGTAGACACTGCCCTGGATCAGAATCCCCCCTGAGCCCAGTGGCAAGGCGTGGTAGGCAGAATGAACTCCCCAAGCCAAAGATGTCCACGCCCCAATGCCTGGGACCTGTGAATATATCACGTTAAAGGCAAAGGGAAGTTAAAACTGCAGATGAAATGAAGGTTGCTAATCACCTGACCTTAAACTAGGGAGGGTGTCCTGGATCATTCAGGTGAGTCCGATATAGTCACAAAGGTTCTTAGAACTGGAAGAGAGAGGCAGCAGGCGAGACCCACGTGATGCAGTGTGTGAAGGATTCAACTCCCCATTGGTGGTTTTGAAGATGGAAGGAGGGGCCACAGCCAAGTAGGGAAAGGCAAGGAAACGGGTTCTCCCCCGAACCTGCAGAAGGAAGGCTGTTCTGCCAACACCTTGACTTTGGCCCAGTGAGACCCATGTCACACTTCCGACCTGCAGAACTAAAAGATAATACCTGAGTTGTCTGAAGCCAAAGTTTGAGGGACTTTGTCACAGCAGCAATAGGAGATTGATACATGAGGTTTGGCTCAGCCAGGACTTCCCCGAGTCCCAAAGATCCAGAGGCTCCTAGTGCTCTTCGGACACCCAAGTGCATGAGGACACTGAATCCAGCTTGCGCCCAAGGAAGAGGGTGTCCCTCCGTGGCAGATGGGTGTAGTCTGATGACCGAAAGTCCTCTGCTCTCCCAGATGTCTCTCTCTTCTTTCATGTTAAACAAAGCAAAACAAACAACCCACCCGATGCCATTGTGTGTGGCAGAAGGGACCACAGCGCAAAGCAGGAGACAACTCCAAATTCCACGTCTAGCCTCCTGTTCTTAGGAGATGGTTGGCTGGGCCCCTTCCCCAGGGAATTTCTCCCTCCACAGACTTCTGTCCCCATCCCTGCCATGTCCCCAAGGTCCTCTCTGTAGATGCTACCACAGATTTCCTTCCTTCCATTCTTGGTCTCACACCTACCCCTCTCGAGCTGAGTCCTTCAAGGGGCTCCAGAGTCCCCTTCCCTTCTGATTGTGCGGAGCGGGTGCTCCCTTTACGTCTCAACCTCCACGCAGGCTGAGCCTGGGGCCTCCCTCTCTCACCAAAAAGCCTCCTCGAGGGATTTTCCTGGTTATGTCATCAATCCAAAAGGGAAATTTTTGACTCCCCTAGACAATAACATCCGCAGACCCTGGCAACCGGAGACCCTGCCCTGAGCTTGTTTTTTAGAGCTCTCTGTACATCACAAACGTACACCCATCGAGACACTGCTACATACCTGTTAGAATGGCTGCAAACAGACGAACCCCACAATACCAAACTCTGGTAAGAATGTGGCCCCGAGGTGCTGGAACTGCTGTGTATCTTGGTCACGGGGGTGGTCATACGACGAAATGCATTTGTCCGTAGATCCAAGAGGAGTGAATTTTGCTGTATGTAAATTTAGAAGTAAAAAGGACACATGGACGGGTGGCTCAGTCGGTTGAGCAGTCGGCTCAGATAATGATCCTGGGGTCCGGGGATGGAGTGAGAGTCAGGCTCGCCGCTCACGGGGAGTCTGCTGTTCCCTGTCCCTCTGCCCCTCCCGCCCCCACTCGTGTGCACATGAGCTCGCGCACTCGCTCTCTCTCTCAAATAAGTATATAAATAAATAAGATCTTAACAACAACAAAAAGGATACATGGTGCCTCTTCCCCTTGGGATCTGGCTTTCAGCCTTGGCCGAGTGTGACAAGAAGCTCTACTCCTTTTGTGATTGACACCGTTCTTGCTCTGGGTCCTCAGAACGGAAGGTGACTGTCTGAATTCCATGCGGGTTGGGGGGTCATGTTGCTGCTCACCTTGGAGTGTAGACACGATCTGAACTGTGGTGAGAGATGCTTCGCGGGCTTCCCCAGGGGTCCACCCAGCGGACAAAGCCAGTGGTGGCGAGTGCCCGTGGTGCTCTGTGCTCTGCTCGGGGGTTCTAGAGGGCATCCGGAATCAGTGTGATATTCACAACTGCTACACGGCAGTGGGAGGGGATGTTGGTGTATTAAACAATTCAGAATATTCTTTCGGGCGTCCATAGATCGACTCACATGTAGTAAGTGGGAAGCATAGTGCCTGTGCTTTACAGCGACTACTGGAATCATCAAGGATTTTCTTTTCTTTTTCTTTTTTTTAAATGATTTTATCTTTATAACAATAGTTTAGAAGCCCTTTTAAAGAAGTCAGCGAAGATTTTCAGGTTCATTTAGACAATTTTGATTTAAAACCTTGATATTCGGTAATCAGGTATTCCCTTTTATTTTCAATAGAAACTTTGAATGTTTTATAAAAAGGAACTCTTTTGAAAATATACCTGGAAGCAATTTTAGTTTTTTATTGTTTTGACTTTACATTTTGATAAAAAGATTTACATTTGTTCACTTTGAGTTCGATGGCGTTTTATTTTTGATGTTTCAGATCGGCACGGTCCAACAAATATAATGCAAGCCATGTATACAATTCAAAATTTCCTAGTAGCCACATTAAAGAGTAAAAAGAAACAGGTAAAATGAATTTTAATAAAATATTTTCTTTACGTGACTATACCCCACATATGATCATTTCAACAAAATCATTGAGATATTTGACATTCTTTTTTCCATACAAAGTCTTCGAAATCCGTATTTTGCATGGACAGCCCACCTCGATTTGGACTGGCCATATTTCGAGTGCTCCATAGCCCCACGGGGCTGATGGCTTGCATGCAGGGCAGCCCAGGTCTAGATCCCTAAGGATGAGCCATGTCAGTGTAGGGGTGGGAGTACAGAATGGGGACTTGGCGCTTGTCCTTCTGCCCTGGCCTGCCCCCTTCCACTGGATGACCACAGACCTTCCCTCCTCCCTAGTTCCTGAAGCCTGCGGTGTGGGTGCCCTAGAGGTCTCTGTGGCTGGTCCAGAGTTTGCTGGCAGCTGGCCGTGCCACATGTGCTGTGAAGCTGTCACTCTTGACTCTGATAGCCAAGCGATGCGAGGACATTGTGTTTGGAGAGAAGGTCTAAGGGCCAAGGATGTTTCTGTGATATCGATACCTCTGTTTATCTCCCTGGCTGTCAAAACACTGGGAGCACCAGCTGCCAGCCTCCTGCTGGGGGGCTCTGGAGCCCTTAGGACCCAGGGCAGGGGCCGTGGGCAGGGGTCCCCCAAACTCCTCCCTTTCCCAGGAGGCTAAATGCTATTTGAGCCCTGCTCGAGTCTGTCAGTGACCTTGGCAAATGGGTAAATTGTGTCTCTATTAGCACCTCTGTCTTCATGTCAGGACTGTTTATTTCACAGATAGATGGCAGTTTCCTCTTCACGGCCTGTTAGCGCATCAAAGTGACATTGATGAGGCTTGACAGTGTGGTTACTCGTGTGTGGGAGGCAGGAGAGTGGAAGAGGGAAGGGCATGTGCTTTCAAAACAAAGGGACTTGGGTTCAAATCCTGTCCCTGCCACTTAGCTCTGAGCTGGTGCAAGGCCCCTAACGGCTCTGAGCCTGTGCATTGGAAATCATGACGGGACCTTTCCTACAGAGTTATTGTGCAGATTAAATAAGATAATGCATGTGAAGCTCTTGGCTTGGAAGAAATAACCAATACATATTAATCATTGTGGTTCCTTTTCTCCTTCAATTCTGGTTAATGGTGTTAGTACTCACTGGATGGATGAAGAAGTCCTCAAAAAGGATTAAATTAACAAACGGTTGGGAGCCGAAATCTTCCTGTGGATTTAGTAGACACTGACTGAGGTGACACCCTTTTCTGTGTCCAGATTTGGTTCTAGAAGCAGGTGGCAGAACAGGGAGGCTGGAAATCAGGCCCTGCCTGGGGTGAATTCACTGTCCAGTAGGGAAGCAGAGATCCCAGTGAACAACGGCAAGTCAGTGAGTAAGGGCTGTGATGGGCCGCACAAGGGCCAAGGGCTTCCCAGAAAAGCCAGGAGACTCAGTTAAAATGCTCAGAGAAGACCCACTCTGGCACTGGGGGAAGAAGGCTGGATGGGAGTGTCCCGTGACCACGTGTTGGTCATCCGTGAACCCAGTAGGCACTCAGTAAATACTTGCAGAGTAATATTACATCACACTGTTTCGGACATTTTTGTTCAATGACAGGCATTAGCCAACCCATAATAGTTTAGTCATGACAGGTCCCTTGAGCTAATCCCATCAGCTGGAGCGAGCTCAGTTTTATTTATTTATTTATTTATTTTTTTTTTAAAGATTTTATTTATTTATTTGACACAGAGAGAGAGATTACAAGTAGGCAGAGAGGCAGGCAGAGAGACAGGGAGAGGAGGAAGCAGGCTCCCTGCTGAGCAGAGAGCCCGATGTGGGCCTCGATCCCAGGACGCTGAGATCATGACCTGAGCCGAAAGCAGAGGCTTTAACCCACTGAGCCACCCAGGCGCCCACGAGCTCAGTTTTAGGAAGGGACTGACTCTGATGCCTTGTGTACCCTGATCAGTCGGGGGTCCAACAAAGGACAGAATTCATCGGGGGTGCTTTACATGAAGAGATGTTGATGAAGGAATTACATGCAGAGTGTGAGCAGGGTGAAAGGACCAAATAAGTAAAGCTGTAGCACCTAGAAAGCCCCAGAATACAGAGGTGTTCCACCCAGCAGACGAGGACAACTCTCTCAGGGACGACAGAGCCATGAGGCGGAAGGAACCTGGGTCCATCCGCGACCTCTTGAGGCCAAGTCCCCTTGCCTACCTGGACTGCCCGCCTACCTCTGACAGTGATGTGAGAGAGAACTAAACAGCTGTCCACTTAAGCCGTTGCATTTTGGAGTGTGTGTTGCCATAACCTACTCTAACGCCTCCGGAGGCCAGTGTGGTTTCCCTCAGGGAGCGAGGGAGAGAGTGTTAGCAGACCAGAGTGCCTCTGACCGCAGGGCCTTGCGGCCATGTTTACGTAAAGGAGTTTGGATCTTATTCTGGGGACGATGCTTATGTGATCTAATTTGTGTTTTTCAGAACGTTGTGACTGGTATGTGGGGGATGGAGTGGAACAAAAGGTGAATCAGTGAGGGGGCTCTTCTGGTTGTTCAGGCACGAGACGCCAGTGGTTTTGTCAAAGATGGTGAGGGCGGCGTGTGAGAAGGGGGTCAGACTCTAGGTGTGTTTTGACGGCAGATGATAAAGGATCTCCTCGTAACTCTGACTTTGAGGGGTTTGCATGTTCAGGAATAAATGGATGATATGATGTGTTTAACACAGGCCCTGGCATGGAACTGGTATTGTTATTGTTTGGTAATGACTTTCTGACCCTGATGATGTCACTTATCCCCGCACAAGGTGCCGATGGATTGAGTCAGGAAAGAAGTTCGTGTTTTACTAAGCAACTGACTCTTGGTGTCTGTGGACGTGGTCTCAGACTGTCCCTGAGGCCAGTCTCGGGGAGAGAGCACAGCGCAGGCCCAGAGACACCTCATCACTGGGTCTGAAAGTTCACTCGCTCTGCCCAGCCCCGTAGAGCAGCCACTGTGTGCGAGGTGCTGTTCTAGAAACCGAGGGAAAAGTGACAACAAGATATATTATGTCACTGCCCTCGTGTTGCTGCTTTTCTTTTCCCTGGGAGGTACAAGGAAAGTGAAGCACCTTTATTTTCCATTAGCTCATCTAATCTCCCCCTCAGGCCCTCCTCGCCTGCTGGGAATTCGGGACACTTCATTTGCTAACTAATAATATCTCAGTCTCTTCCCCGTTAAAAGCTCCAGCGCTCAGAATTCTCTCTTCCCCAACGTGGATTGCGGCTGTACCTCAGGGTTTACCACAGAGGCAGGTGGGGAGCGGGGTCCGGACGGCGTGAGGCCCCTTGAGCCTGGCTGCCGCTGATGTTGGACAAAATGATTTCCTTGCAGATGCCTAAGTGGGTAAAGAGTGAAGTACCCCACTTTTTACTTGGTCCCTGGGACACTGTCTTACACAGTGGAGGTCACCGTCTATAGGCCTCGCCATCAGCTCCCCTTCCTTAGTTTTCTTCTTCAACCATCCACTTGCTTCTCCTTTCTGACCAGAACATCCTGTGGGCCTCCTCCTTTGGGATTTGGCTTTCCTTTCCCATTTCTCTGGGGCCATCATGACAAGGTGATTTCCAGGTAAGGTTGACTGATGTACAAGTAAATTTTTAGCGTAAGTGTGTTCTCTGCAATATTTAGGGCATAGTTTTACTAAAAAATTGTTGGTTATCTAAAATTCAAATCAAACTGGTGTCCTATATTTTCTTTGGCACTTCTTCTTCTAGGGAACTTGGCTATGGCAGATAGCAATGGAAAACATAGCCATATAATTTTCAAAATATTATGCCCCAAATAAGGCTTAGCTCCTGCTGGCCTCTTGCCTGGGCAGACTTAGAGGGGTTTCAGAAGGGAAGCTTCCCTCCACCTCCTCCCTAGCACAGGTTGTTCTTTGTTCCTTAGAAGAATTCATTGTGTGTGTGGTATGTGTATGTGAGAATGGGGGGCAGAGGGATAGTGAAGGAGCCGCCTTTGGCTTCCTGCCCTCACCACCCAATCACCAGGCAGCCCTCCCTGGGATGTGGGAAGCCCCATCCTGCTGGCAAAGTGATTGCTTACCTAGAATT
This sequence comes from Ailurus styani, assembly GCA_002007465.1. NCBI lineage: Eukaryota > Metazoa > Chordata > Mammalia > Carnivora > Ailuridae > Ailurus > Ailurus styani. The sequence continues at coordinate 585,699 of LNAC01000047.1, read as the reverse complement.
TTTATGAGGACATTTTTATTGAGCTGTAATTGAAAAGAAGCAAAATTCCAAGACATTCCAGATTTTTCTCATAAGCCTCCTTCAGAAATGTGTGTGTGTGCGTGCATGCATGTGTGTGTGCGTGTGTGTGTATGTGTGTGCGTGCATACTCGTAGACTTTGACCAGACCACATCAGAGTTTTTGTTGAAAAAATGAGGACATGTGTGCATGCGTGTGTGTGTGTGTGTGTGTGTGTGTGTGTGTGTGTGACATTTAATTCCTCTCTCTTTTTCTCTAAATTAAGGACCAGAATAAAGATGAGCTGGGAGTCCAGAGAGCCTGTAAAACCCTTTTCATTAAGCAAATATTCTACTGTTTGGAGAATTGGGGTTTTATGTAAGAGAGCTGCATTTGTCATTACAGCCTAATATCCTAATGTAAGTTTACAACCATACTTAAGGAACCTGTAATAGAATGCAGAGCCTGTTATGCATGTAAAACTGCTTGGCAAAAGTTTATAAATCATACACATTTATTTTAAAGAACGCGAAAGTAAATCCAGATGATGGCCTTCTAGGAACAGGCCGGGTGTGACCACCACATTGTGCCCCATTGCTGTTCTAAGAAGCTGCAGGAAAAGACTACGTGTCTCTTGGGGTCTGTGTGACCAGCCCTCTCACCCTCCCCGTTTAGGAAGGATGGAGACCCAGGTCTTCTTTCCCAACCACCCTGGAAGGAAAGAAACTCAAGCTTTTGTTGAGCACCTACTATGTACTGGGTGCTGGTTTTCATCCTCACACAGACCTGTGTGATATTTGTTTTTTTTTTAATCTTTTTTTTTTAAGATTTTATTTCTTTATTTGACACAGAAAGAGAGATTACAAGTAGGCAGAGAGGCAGGCAGAGAGACAAGGAGAGGAGGAAGCAGGCTCCCTGCTGAGCAGAGAGCCCGATGCGGGCCTCGATCCCAGGACGCTGAGATCATGACCTGAGCTGAAAGCAGAGGCTTTCACCCACTGAGCCACCCAGGCGCCCCTGTGTGATGTTTTTATCTTCCCCATTTTCACACTTAAGAAATGGGAGGTTCAGAAGAGTCAGCTACCTGCTCGGGCTCAGGATGGAGTGAAAACCCAAGTCTCAGTGTATCCAAGGTTCCTGTTCTTTCCGTCACTCCCTTCCCACCCCAGGCAGCTCAGTGTGGTGGTGGGAGGGATGTATGTTACAGTCTCCGAGGCTAGACACATGGCTGCTTCTCAGGAGGGACAAAGCTGGTTTGAGAGTGAGGTAGGTCAGGCCTCTGTGTGCTGGTCCTTTCTGGGACAGTCCTGAATCCACTGACCCATTGTCTCATCGGAAGGACTCCTTCTTGCCCCGTCGTGCCTGTGGTCTGATTAAAGTTCATGAAATGAATAGATGAGGTTCTTTCAGGCCAAGAGGTAGATTCAGAATCAAGGGACCTCAGAGAGTCATTGAAAGAACACAGTTGAAAGCAAGGATCTCCTGGAGAACGGGACTGTCCCCCAGGCTATACCATGGCTCTGGGGCCAGGCAAACACAGGGTCTTGTCAAGTGGAGACTGTTCCTCATCCCATGGCTCTGTCTTCAATGGCCTTGGCTTTGCCCCGCTTGGCTTCTGATATTCTTTTTTTTTTTTTTTTTAAGATTTTATTTATTTATTTGACAGAGAGAGAGTGATAACAAGCAGGCAGAGAGGCAGGCAGAGAGAGAGGAGGAAGCAGGCTCCCTGATGAGCAGGGGGCCCAATGCAGGGCTTGAGGCGGAGCTTGATCCCAGGACCCTGAGACCATGACCTGAGCCGAAGGCAGAGGCTTTAACCCACTGAGCCACCCAGGCGCCACCTGGCTTCTGATATTCTTGCAGCTACCAGCTGACTCCCTCTGCTTCCCGACTTTGAGACTCTGCTGCCTTATGGCTGCTGCTTCCTGACTTTTCTCTGGGTAGCTCCCCACCCATCCTGCTACCGCCTCCCACTCAAACTCTCCAAAAGAGAGGACCTCACTGGGTCAGCAGTTTTGCCCAGGAAAGAGCACCCATCGTGGCCAGCCTCCCATGTCACACCGCCCCACAGACCGCCGGCTCCTTGTGGGTCAGGAGATTTCACAGTTAAGGCAAAGTTTGGCTGCACATAACAGAGACTTGGAAAATAGTAGGTCAACAGGATAAGCATTTCTTTCTTTTGTAAAGGAAGTGTGGAGGCAGAGGCAGTCCATGACTAGCCACTGCACTTCCCACTGCAGGCAGCACCATGAAGGGGAGAAGTCAAGGGCGCTCCCCTTCCCCCTTTAAAGAGACCTACCGGGAGTTCCACACATTAATTCCACTGCTATCTTATTGGCCAGGATGTAGTCACGTGGCCACACTTATCAGCAAGGGAGGCTGGGAGACCTTCTATGTTAGCTGGGTACATTGCCGGCCGGGTCATAACTGAGGTTCTTTACCAAAAGGGGAGGCTATTGGGGCAAGTAGAGATTGGTGCCCAGGTGCCTACCTTGATGCAACCGTCTATGGCTACAACAGCAGAGCCGAATGGTAGAGAGCGTGTGATACCAGGAATACCCGAGCAAGGAATGCACACCCGTACTGGCCTGATGGGGGCCTTGCATGGATGGTACAGAGGGCATGTCTTTACCTGTGGTGTGTGGTCTAAAAGGAACTAGAAGCCTCCCCTCGTCTCTCCCCTAAGTTTCCCCTTAGTAGTCCTCCTGTCTGCTAGCTCCTCATTCCAGTAACACCAGTGCCGTCCCCAGCACCCCTTTTAAGGCACGCCCATGGTCCTGGAGAAATCAACCTGTACTCAATTACTTATGAATTTTCTCATGTCAGCACGAGCCGCAACCTTCATCCCCAGTGACTACCAAAGTCAGGATGGCCCCAGCCGTCAGCAGAACTGAGCCAGAGTCCTGGGAGGCTTGACAGCTAGTCTTTAGGGGTCCCAGTTTTGGGTCCCAGGAGCCCCATTTTATGCCCAGAGGGCATAGGAGGGAAAGCCTGAGCGCCTGTACAGGGGTGTGAACGGGGAAGGGTTTTGAGGCACAGAGGACACACAGATGGGTTGTCGAAAGGCTCGGAAGTAGCAGCGGGGGTGTAGGAAATCTCGGAGGAGGGTAAATTCCAGCAGCTCCCCAGGAGCGAGGACCAGGCTGACCAGCCATCAGATGGTTCAGGAAGCATGGATAAGGACATTAATGCGGAAGTCTGGGGGAATGAGCTGGGAAGAGCAGAGTGAGCTGAGGAAAGAGAGTACTGGGCGCCGGGAGCTGGCAGGAGGCCAGGCCCTGCGTAGGGACGGGGTGGGTATTCCCCTTTGAGTTTTCCTCAAACCTGGTTTTCCCGAGGCCCCAGAGGCTGCAGGGTCCATACCGGGTGCTGCCCGCCCCACCCCTTGTAGGGGAGGAAATGGAGGCGGCAGCTGTTAAGACCGGGCTGGGAGCTGGAGGCAGCAGACCCACAGAGGCCACTGGTAGCCGGGAAGTCTGGGGCTGCTCAGCGGGAGTCTGTTGGCCTGGAAGGCCGGCCGGTTGGAGCTTAGAACAGAGAGAGGTGTGGAGGGGGACGTTCCCTTTCTGGCAGCCCTCCACCCTGCCCACCTCAGGGCTTTTGTCACCAGTACCCCCTGGAGCCCCTAACTATCTTCCCATCTTGAGCGGGGCTCTGAGCAGACATAAGCCGGGGCCCTGCCGTCCTCCACATCCCTCCGTAGGTGCGGGAGCTCACCTGCCGGTACCCCGTCGGGGGCGGAGTGTGCATGGACGGGGCTGCTCTGGCCTTCCCCCATTTGCCCTTTCTGGGTGTGTAAAAACTGGGGCTTTTGTTCGGAGCTGGCTCACTACTGTGCTGGTTATGGATTCTTATGTGATAAAGAATCCCCAAAAGTAGTCCTTATATCGCATGATTTTATGGGTCCTTAACTCAGGCAGGCTGGATGGACTACTCTTCTGTTCCATGTGGCATTGATGGAGGTCACTCGGTGGTATTTAGGGTATTTGCCTGCCAGACATGTTGGTCTGGAGAGTCCACGATGGATTCATTGAAATGTCTAGTGCCTTGGAAGGGAGACTGGAAGGCTAGACCCAGCCGAGACTGTTGACCAGTTTGTCGACTCATGGCCTCTCTAGCTTGGTGGTCGTAGGGCATTAGGACTTCATGTATGGTGGTTCAGGGCCCCCAGAGTGTTCTAGAAACCCAGGCAGAAGTTATAAGGCATCTTCTGACCCAGCTGCAGAAGTCCCAGAATGCCACTTCTGCTCCAAATTCTATTGGCAAGCAAGTCACTAAGGCCAACCCAAAATGAAGACGGTTCAGGAAGTGTATTACGATTCTACCACTGCTAGCTAAGTGACCTTGAGAAAGCTTACTTAAACTTGTTGAGCCTCAGTTTTCACAACCGTAAGATGGAAATAAGGCAATAGTATCGAACTCTTATGGCCTATGAGAATTAAGTAATTACATATGTCTCATCAACAACCGCTGTATAAAAGGCTATTCATGATCACTGGTATCTGCATTTTCCTCTTCTTCTTGGGCACTGTGATGGACTACATTTCCCAGCCTCCCCTGCAGCTGGGTGTGACCACGTGACTGAGTTCTGCCCATGGAACTAGAGGGGATATGATACATCTGACCTCTGCAGCCTCCATGCTTGCTTCCCCAAACCTCCACGTCCCCACCAACCTGTGTTGTGAGGGAGAAATGAACTTTGCTTGTCAGAGCCGATAGCCTACCCTGACTAGTGCACTGGTATATAATAAACTCTCAATTCAAGTTAGAGGCTCCCTGGCCTGACCTCTCTGCACTCGTGTTCGCATCCATAAAATGAGGGTATAAAATGAGGTGATATTAGAAAGTTATCCCATAGGGTTGTGAGGATATGAGGATGGGATGGAATAATATGCAGTTGGACTTCATGGCTCCTCTGTGATCACAGTCATTTCATCTAAACACTATATACGATAAACCAGGTCATCATTACATTTTTTAAAACAAAATGATGTATAATAAAGGCTCCTGAAAGTTTTAAAAGAATAACATGTGAATTTGCAGTATTTTAGGCCTGAAGCCAATGAAAATGGTATTGTTTAAATTAAGATTATTTCCTAAAATCATTTGATATGGATTTGAAAACCTAAATATATAGAATAAGATGTTTCTAATTTTAGAAGATAGTCCATTTATTTTTTAGGTTTTAAATTAGGAGACATTTTAAGAAGGGGCACCTGGGGGGCTCAGTCACTTGAGCTTGGTTTCGGCTCAGGTCATGATCTCGGGTCGTAAGATCAAGCCCCGTGTCAGGCTCGGTGCTCAGTGGGGAATCTACCTGAGATTCTCTCTCTCCCTCTTCCTCTGCCCCCTGCCCTGTTCGCAAGCACTCTCTCTCTCTCAAATAAATAAATAAATCTTAAAAAAAATACAAAAGAAAAGATGGAACAAACACTTATATTCCTACAACTCAGTATGGTCAAATCTTAACATTTTACTATATTTGATTTGTGTTTTTTTCCCTAAAGAAATAAAACTAGGGGGAAAATGATGTTTCTTAAGCACTTAGCATAGTGCTTGGCTTTTTTGCAAGGCAGTCCATTAATTATCAGCAAGTTTTTTTTAACATTTTATTTTGAAATAATTTTACATTTACAGAATTGTAATGCTAATAGAGACATTTCTTGTATCCCTACCACCCAGAGGCCTCTAACGTTAGCCTCTTATATAGCCACGGCATATTTATCAAAGAGGTCAAAATTGGTGTCACACTATTAATTAAACCACAAACTTTTTTTCAGTTTTCACCAGTTTTCCCACTTATACCCTTCTTCTGTTCCAGAATCTAATCCACAATATGACGCATTTAGGTCAGCTGATTTTTGATGTTTGGTTCCACACTCTGAGAGCACAGCCGACTTTGCGTCCGAGACGGGGTTCTGTGCTGTGGACGATGTGGGGCCCATGGACTGTGGACTGTGGCAACAATCACAGCTCTCCTCTTGGGGAGCTCTTCACGTGTTGCCCAAAGCCCTTCCTACAATCCCCGTGTAATCCTTACATCCATCCTGTGTGTTGGCTCTCATGACTCTCACGTTACAGATGAGGAAATTGGGCTATGGAGAGATTCACTGAGGTCACACATCTCAGGTCAAGGGCAGAGGTAAGGTCTGAACCCAGATAATCTGGCTCCAAAGTCATGCTCTCAACAATGCCCCTGCTTCTCTCGTGAGGCTGCTGTAGAGAAGAAGGGAAGCAGATGCACCTTCGCAGACTTCCCAGGGCAAGCATGGCAGGCAGGAGGTCTTCCCGATGGAGACGCCAGACTCGAGCTCAACCTCTGTTTCCTCAGACGCTCTGGGGAGTGTTTGGCCTTCCTACCACGTGCCTTCTCAGGCTTCCTTCCCTCTCCTCCCTGCAGCCCCAGATGCTGAGCCCAAACCTCAAAGCTCCAAGAAGGTGACCTGCTGAAACTCAAGCCCTGGGGTGTGGCTCTGTCCTAGATTCTGGGCACTCCAGCCCAACCAGCAGGGACAGGCTGCGCACATTCATAGACCCGGATGTTGATTTAGAGACTGACTTCTGGAACCACTATTTTGGGTCCCGCTGACAGTGCATGAGCAAGAAATAGCAACGAGGGCTGAATTGTCGCACCGAGGGGACCCACAGGAACTGGAGGTGGGCAGGCGAGTCTGTTGAGCAGGGTCTAGCTTTGTCTATTCTGGAGACTAGGTGCCCCCAACCTGAGGATGAATTGAGAACAGTGTTCCATCCCCAGATTGGAGAGGGGCCCTGCCTGGTTGGGCGCTGTGGTACCAGCCCTTCTGCAGTCCTCCAGCGAGGATGTATGTTTACCCTTGGAAGAGGCTCAGAGAGCACCTCAGGGGACAGCAGGGAGCTGGCTGGGCAGTTCTTGCCCTTTGAGGCCAGAGCCCAGAGATCCTGTATCCCTGAGGCACATTGCACCCTCATTTTCTCTTCTCTGAGCCTTGGGTCGTTCAGTGATGGAAAGGGGATGTTCATCTCTACTAATCAGACAAGGCGGCGGCTCTTTGTGCAGCTTTTGAATTGCAGGAGGAATGGGGGCTAAAGCACAGCCTGGGCTCAGCTCACTCAGATGGGCACCCGGACTTGGAGTGGCGTCTGCTTGGGAGAAAGGGACACCTTTTCCTCCAAGCTCAGCAGTGATTAATCCTGAAAGGCTGATCTGCTCCAAGGAGGCCCCTTTTTTGATTCGTGCAAAGGAAAAGCGCCTGTCTTCTAGAATCAGACCAGATGACAGAGAAGGGCAAGGACCTGTCTGCACAGAAGGCAGAACTGACCCCAGGGAGCGCTGGTGCGGAGTGAGGAGGAAGTGTCAAGGTGACCAAGGAAGACCGAGATGGGCTGGGGAGAGGGTGTTGGGGCGCCCAAGGAGTAAGCACGCACGTGGAGGACCGAGATGGGCTGGGGAGAGGGTGTTGGGGCGCCCAAGGAGTAAGCACGCACGTGGAGGACCGAGATGGGCTGGGGAGAGGGTGTTGGGGCGCCCAAGGAGTAAGCACGCACGTGGAGGACCGAGATGGGCTGGGGAGAGGGTGTTGGGGCGCCCAAGGAGTAAGCACGCACGTGGAGGACCGAGATGGGCTGGGGAGAGGGTGTTGGGGCGCCCAAGGAGTAAGCACGCACGTGGAGGACCGAGATGGGCTGGGGAGAGGGTGTTGGGGCGCCCAAGGAGTAAGCACGCACGTGGAGGACCGAGATGGGCTGGGGAGAGGGTGTTGGGGCGCCCAAGGAGTAAGCACGCACGTGGAGGACCGAGATGGGCTGGGGAGAGGGTGTTGGGGCGCCCAAGGAGTAAGCACGCACGTGGAGGACCGAGATGGGCTGGGGAGAGGGTGTTGGGGCGCCCAAGGAGTAAGCACGCACGTGGAGCTCAGGGAAGAGGAGGTGCCTTCCGGAGGCAGGCCCACTCCTGGGGTCAGCAGGGAGCCGGTGCCCCTGGAAAACTCTGTAGAAGAGGCCCTGTGGCAGTGGGGGGAACCTGCAGCTATGGTGCATGTGACCAGAGAGCTCCTCCTGAGGGCAGGGTCACAGCCAGCGTGTGGGAGCCACGGGGACCTCGAGACCACGGGAAGCCCGATCAGAGACAGCCACTTGAAAGAGAATGGCGAGGCATCAGTAAATGGTGATTCAGAGTGACGGGTGACGTCCCGAAAGGTGGATGGACATTTTGGCAGCCCGAGGAGGAGCCCTTCTCTCAGGGTTAGAGGGCCCAGAAGGGCTTCCAGAAGTAAGAGGTAAACGGAGACCCCTAGAGACCCCAGTGGGAAGGGGCGAGGCTGCTACGTGCAGGTGGTACCATCTGAAGCACGTGCAAACTACCAGAGGTAAGAGAATGTGGGGCACTCCGGAAACGGCATGTCAGTCACACGGTGTGTATGGGAACAGAAGTATAAGAGATAAGGCTAGAGACGCAAGAAGGTTCTCAGGTAACGAAGCATCTTTATACTTTGGCAAGGTGTTTGTACTTAGAGGGTTGTAAGCAGAGTACTGACGTGATCAGATCTTCATTTTAGTGAGATGTCCGAGGGAGACTTAGATGGGCAAGGCTGGAGGCAGAGACCAACAGTGGGCTGCTATTGGTGACCCAAGGTCTGGGGGAGAGGTGAGGGTGACTCGAATGTGGGTACTCACAACAAAGAGGAAGCTAAGTGAGCAGATCTGAGTGGTACTGAGGAGGTAGAATCACAGGCTAATTGAGAGGCAGGGTCCAAGGCACCACCCATCACTGACTTGAGCAACAATGGCTCTCAGAACTCTCCATTCAAACGAAGAGGTAGGAAGAATTCAGCCAGTGGGACGGGGCTGATGAAAAGGGCAGCTGATTTGAAATTCAAGTGCAATATTCAAATAGAGGTGGGCAGCGGGATACAGAGGTTTGAAGCTCAGGGGCGAGAACCGGGCTGCCGTGGGGGGTCTAGGAGTCATCGGCCTGGAGATGTGAACTGAGGCTGTGGGGGCAAGGGGACCCCCCCACCAGCAGGGTGGGAACTCTTCAGGAGTCAAGAGGCAGCCGCCAGAACCCTGAGGAATCTGGGGGCTTTTTGCATTGTTTTATTAGAGCACAAATACTAAGAAACCCAGAGTGAAATGTCTTGCTCCATCACATACCCATCCTTCGCCTGGGGTTTCTGGGCTGTCTCCTCCCCAGACCCTACCCTCTCAGTCAGTGTTTTCCAGATTTCTCTCGCTTGAGTCAGTCCTTTTGAAAGTACAGCATAGACGAAAAGATTCAAGAGATGCTACTTGCACAGCAAAAGTTTTGACGATCGCTTTTTGCTAGGGTGGGCATGGAGAGGATGCTGACGCATTGAACATCGGTCTTGATTCCAACAACCTAGCTCTTGGGTGATGCTACGAGGGAGGACAAAAGGAGGAAAGGGCCAGCTGTTTCTCAACACGGACCCTCATTCCCCCCTTTCGCACCCGAGGCCGATACCACTGATCAATCCTCACCTGCCCTCCGTCTTCACGGAGCCTGGACATGGACTCAGACTCATGCTGGCTCAGACCTCGCAAGCCTTCGGGGCTCTCACGACTATCTTGGGAGTAAGACCCCACCCCACAAACCACCAGAAGATCTCCTGTCTTTATTATGATGAACCTTTTATTATACAGACAGACTGAACTCTCTTTTGTATAAAGAATCTCTGGATTGGGTCAGGGAAATCCACCTGCTCAAGGTCACCACTCAGTTTCTCCCTGCTTCTGCCTCAGCTAAGCCCCCACCTGCTATTTATACCTCAAGGTCATTGGAAACAGCAGAGGCTGCCGTTCCCAGGGCCAGGCTGGCTGGGTTGGGCCATGCCGGCCAGAGGGTCAGGGCTCCCAGCTGCTCACCAAGTCAGAGCCGCCCCGTCTCCCGCCCCAGTCGGTTGTCCAGAACCTGGAGCTGCCGGAGGAAGCCCGAGTTGGGGCAGATATCACGGTGGGCCTGCACCGTCTGGATGGCCTCCACCAGGGTCATGTTCTCGCAGATCATGAGGAAGGCCAGGACAACCGTGGCGGAGCGGCTCACCCCCATAGCACAGTGGACCAGCACACGGCCTGTGGGGAGGCACAGCCTAGTGTCAGCTGCCTGCCCCCGCACTGACCACCCCACCGGGAACTGGAGAGCCCTCTGCCATCCTTCAGCCCCTGAATACTCTCACAGCACCCTGAATACTGACAATGTTCGTACAGTCAGATGGGCCAACTGGGGCCCAGAGAGGGAAAGGGACTGGCTGGAGGTCACACAGCAAGGAACAGCTGGGATTCCCTTCTCCAGGTCCAAGGTGCTTCCTCTGGCATCCTTTGCAACCCTGGCAGGGTGGGAGGGGTACCATATTTCTGGAATTCCCTGGATTTGTGGCAGATGACAGGGGGTGTCCACCTACCTCCCCTTCCCCCCAGTTCTTCCCCTGTCCCTGTAACCCCACGCCAAGGCCTCATCTTAGAAGGGCCTGCTCAGCCTTTGCTGGGCCCTGTATGTTCTGCCCAACACACTTACTGAGGGATATGGTTACACTGACGCCCACACCAGACCTTAGCTATGTCTGTGACTGTTGGTCTCCTGAAGGGGACACTCACTAAATGGTAGTAGCTCAGTGCTCCATGGGGTGGGAAGGTTGTTGAAGAGGTTTGTAACTCTGGACACCCAACCCAACAGGGCTACTGGAAAAAGTGCCTCAGATCCACCCCCCGCCCCACCACCACCTAACCCCCTCTCCTCCCTTCCCCAGCAGCTCACCTTGGGGAACACTGAGGGCAGTTCGGATGTATCGAGCAACAGGTAGAAAGTAGACACTGAGGTCGAAGAACGGGTTGTCATCAGCCTCAATGCCATAGTACTCCAAGGGCATTCCACGGTAAAACTTGGCACCCGTGTCCACTTGAAACTTGCCCGCAGCAACATTCACGACATGGGTGATGCCCAGCTGGGCCAGTTTGCTCTTGTCCCTGGCTGCGTACCTAGAGGGAAGCATGGGGGAGTTGAGAGGTGGGGAGATCTCGCTGGGTCCCCTCTGGCCGGGCTGGAACTTATCCCCTTCCCTCCTCTGCCATCTCTCTCCAAGTGTGAGGCTGGAAAGAGCACACAGGCCTGAGGGAAGGGGCTCCTCTAGTGGAAGTTCAAGGCTCCTTTTCACCCTGGCCAAGGGCAGTTTGGCCACATGCATCAAAAGCCTTAAAAATATACAAAATATACACAGACTTTGCCTCAGCAAGTCCCCTTCTAGGAACTTAAAGAAAAAAAAACAAACTGTGTCCAAAAAAAATGGATCTAATGACGTTCAAGATAGTGAAAAATTGGAAAAAATCACTAAATATCCTGTAACAGGAGACCGAGTATGTTATAGCTAAATGAAATACTCTGCGACCCCTAAAATGTTACAGTTGCAGGTAAAGGAGGAAAGGTGTCTGTGCTATACTGAGAACCTGTGGAAAATGCAGGATACAATACAGAGTGCTGTTTAGAAACATTTTCAGAAGGTGTTATGTGGTTCCATTTAAAAAGCTCTCTACATAAAGCAGATTACAAAATGGGACTAGGAAGAGGTATCATTTCTGTAAAAAAAACCGTGAAAAGGCAAGGATTTTATGACTGGTTATCTGGGGGGGGATGGCATATTTACCATATTATTAACAAGATATTGAACGTATTTTCTAAATATTAAGGAAAATTTCTAAAATCCACATATGTTGATCCATAGGTTTCAAATTTTAGGAAAACTTTTGGGAAAATGACTTGTAATTCTTTCTTTATAAGTGTACACCCTAGAGAAACCTGTGTGTGCGTTCCCAGGACCCATGTACTAGCCTGTTCCTAGGATCGCTGTTCACAATACCCAAAAAGTCAAAACAACTCAGATGTCCATTTCCAACCAGATGGATAAGCTAAGGGATAGTCATACAAATGAATAATATACAGCAATGAAAAATGACTGAGCCGCAGCTGCATAGAACATGGGTGAATCTGACAATATTGAGCAAAGAATGCCAGGCTCAAAATGCACACACTATGATTCCACTCATACAACTTTAAAAGACAAGCAAAACTAACTACATTGTTAGACACATGGATGTTAAACTATAAAGAAAAGCAAGGAGATAATTATTTCAATACTTGGTAGTGATCTACAGGGACAGGGGTTATGTTGAGAAGGGTCAGTTACTTCTGGGGCATAAGGAATGTCCTATTTCTTTTTCTTCTTTCTTTTTTTTTTTTAAGATTTTATTTATTTAACACAGAGAAAGAGAGATTACAAGTAGGCAGAGAGGCAGGCAGAGAGAGAGAGAGGAGGAAGCAGGCTCCCCGCGGAGCAGAGAGCCCGATGCGGGCCTCGATCCCAGGACCGTGAGATCATGACCTGAGCCGAAAGCAGAGGCTTTAACCCACTGAGCCACCCAGGCGCCCAGGAATGTCCTATTTCTTAACATGGATGTTGAAACTGTTCATATGTGCTGTATGTACTTTTCTTATGTGTGTTCTATTTCCACGGTTAAAATTAATAACATAAAGGGATAGGAAAGCTGGAAAGAGGTGGAGGGAGGCAAAGACGGTGCCCTCTCTGCCCCTGCAGGGCTCTGGGAGCGGCTCCCCTTCTGTTCCCTCCACCTCCCGCCCTGGGCTGTACTTACGCATCTCCTAGGAAGAGCTTGGGCCAGACCTCATTGACGTGGCTCAGCATGGCGGCCCGACGGACCCACAGCAGGCGCTGGAGGTAGGCCAGAGTGGGCGGCTGGTAGGGGGACCGCTGGGCTGCCCCGTGGATCGTGGGCCTCCGGAGATCCTGCTTCTGTAGCGAGTCCATCCTGAAACCGAGTGCACACTGGGGTGGTTGGGGGCAGGTTGGGGGCAGGATCCCCACCAGTGGGTCTGGCTGATGGGGAGACCCAGGCACGGTGCGGGGCCCAGGGGCCACACGGAGGCGGCCGGAAGGGCCTCACCTCTTTTGGATTTGGTTATGAACCAGCTCAGCTGGGGCTGAGACCTAGTTCCTTTGCCCAGAGAACAAGGGAATCAATGCGTTGTCACCGCCGTGGGGAGGTCTCCCCTGCCCTTTCCAGAGGTCCCCGGGGCTGGAAGCGGTGGCCCAGGGGCCCTTGGGGTTCCCTGTCTGTAGTAACTCATCTGAACAGACTCGGCCCCCTTAAGTCACTGGTACTTGGGACTTTGTAGGGATGGGGACCTCAGAGTGCACCGCGGAAGGCCCCCGCAACCTGGCAGCTCATCTCAGGCCCCTTCCTCTGCTACTTCCGGGGCTGGTCCCTCCCAGCGTCGGGTGCTTGAAGGGCAGAGCCCATCTCAAGAATGAAGGGGCCTGGGCCATGGAACGGCCTTCCTTAGCATCTCCATAGGAAGTAGGTTGATGCCTCATAAGGTTCTGAGGCCTCACTTGGGGTAGGTCCCTAGTTTACGTAGGAGGAAGCCGAAGGTCAGACAGAATGTCGTGAGTGAGGCGCAAAGCTGTGGGGCTGATAGGGAGCAAGACTGCGGTTTCAGTCCGGTTGTGCCCAAGCCTGCCAGCTCCCACCTCTGGGACCTTCAGAGAGTGGTCCCTAATCCATCTGTGTCTACAGGGGAGCCCAGTGCTGCTGTCCCGCCTCTCCCGCGAGGCCCTGGGACTCTCCTCCTTACCCCCGTGACTCAGGCCAGTGCCGCAGGTCAGGCCTCACCCAGCTGGGGTGGCCTGTGTCAGGAGTCGGCTGTCTGGGGGTGTCCGGGCCCCTGCAGAGCTGGGATGTCAGTGGCACCAGAACCTGGGGCCGGTGTGCTGCTGGGAAGGCGTGCCTCTCTTGGCTAATCGTCCCTGGCCCCCTCAACCAGGAACCGGGGAAGGTACACACTGGGAAGATCATCTTTTCTCTTGGGTCGGCAGTGACAGGACCAGGAAGAGAAATGGGCACCCAGGAGGCCATCGGCTTGGCCAAGCTCACCCAGTGGGCAGCCGGTGGGCAGGGTGGAAGTGACCACCCAGCTTTCCCCTTCATCCCCACTGTCACCTCTCAGGGCAGGCTGAGTGGCCTGCCACCTACCTAGGGCATGGCCTGGGGCTGGGAATGGGGCAGTGGGCCCAGGGACTCAGCACCCGAGCGGAACCTGACCGGGGTGGGTTCCGCCCAGAACACAAACGCTGTGAAGTGGCTAGAATTCCGGGTGCTTCCCTTGGAGCCGGTGGGGGTGGGGTCTGAGCGCAGACCGGGGCCCCGTGGACTGAAGGGCAGTCCTTCCAAACTCCCAGGCCCCTCTCTGCTTGGCATCTCTTTGGGACGAAAGGCTCTTGGCCGGGGAAACCCCCTTGGACGTGGGAGGCTAGCTGAAGTGGTGGGAAGAGAACTTCGGAGGGAGGGGGCAGAGAGTGGCTGATGACTCCTTCTGTGGCCTCCAGCAAGTCTTTGCTTCTGTCCGGGCCCTGGCCTGCCTTTCTCTTGTGCGAGACCCTGGCCTTGCCTGAATTTAGGATTCCCTGGGGGCTCTGACCTGAGAAGGAGAGCAGCGGCTGGCTTTGTGGCAACCACAGGGTAGGGAGCAGCGGAGCGGGTTGGGGCGGGGAGAGCGCAGGCCCCAGGCTTGTCCCACAGCCGCCCCGGTGTGGACCAGAGGCTGGGGCAGAACCAGCCGCAGGTGGAAGCCGGGCAGGCCCACCCCGGCTCTGAGCTTGGCGTGGGGTGCGGCCGCCACCGTGTGGCCAGCGGGCGCGTTGCAGCCCGGCCGTGCCGCGGAGCAGGTGCCAGGCTGCGGCGGAGTCAGAGCGGCTCTGGGGGCCCCGGGGAAGAGGAGGACTCGGCGTGGGCGTCAGGGATCAGCGGCTGCTAGGCCACAGCCCGTCTTTCGACCTCCGAGGGGCCTTTTTCTTGGACTTAGGGGTATTCTTTGTCGGCCCTCCTGGAGCCTCACGCCCGATGCTCACGGATGGGCCCCCACGCCTGTCTGCTCCATCCCGCCGGGTCCAGCCCCTGCCCCAGGACTCATCCTTCAAGCTCCACGCAGACCCAAGGAGGGGACGCGGTGGCTGCTGCTGCCCCCAGAGCTGGCCTGCCTCCTCCCCCCAGTCTCCTCGGGCCAGCGGTCGGCCCCCTTCCCGCGTCTCCTCCCTGAGCCCAGCAGCTGCCTCCCTGGGCAGTGGCTTCCCGGCTCCTGGGCTGCCGCGGTTTACAGGTCGGGCGCTAGTCTTCAGTCCCCTCCCGTGGGGCTCCCCCAGCCTCTCCCGGGAGCGGGTGCTCCTCCACGGCGCTCGCCACACCACCCTGCGCGCCCCTGACCTCAGGCCGAGGCGCGGGCCTCCTCGGGGCAGGGGCAGCCGTGGCCGGCCACCTCCCGATGTCCCCACCGGCCTTCCCTCCCGCCGGTCTCTCTGCTTCCCCCGCCCCGGGCCGGGCCAACGGGACCGGGGCCGCAGGACGGCGAGGCCAGGCATCTCAGGGCCGGCCGGACGCGGGAGGAGTCAGGCGAAGGACGCCTGGAGGCGAGTGGCAGGTGGGCCGCCCGCGGCCAGCGGGACTCTGCGTGCAGCCTGCAGGCCCGGGGGAGGACAGATCGGGCGGAGTTCTCAGGTCTGGTGAGTGCGTGCTTTTCCCCGAGCTGTTCCTTCATGGGGCCGCCGCGAGAATCTCATGAGATAGTAAAAGTGAGGCCCCTTCCGCGAGGCCTGGCTTACACACGATGCCCCGCAAAGGGCTCATCTTACTATTATTTTTACTCTTATTCTTTAAAGCCTCAGCCATATCGCCCCGCAGGACAGTGAGGCTTAGCCTCCGTCTCTGTGTGTTTCTCGAGGTTTCTTTCTCTGTCCAGCAATACTTGTAATTACATTCACCACTTACTAAGGATGTCCTATGTCCCAGACAGAGCTAAATGCTTACATTTTCTCACTGGGTCCTCACAGTGCCCGGATGAAGCAGATAATATTACCATCCCCATTTTACAGATGAGGAAACTGAGGCTCAGAGAGATTAAGAAGTATGCTCAAGGTCATGCAGCCAGTTAGCATGGAAAGACCATGTCGTTTTGACTCTACCCTGCTTTGTCTGGGCCTCTGTCTCTAACCCCGTCTGTCCTCCAGTCTAACCCAGTCCCTCCACGACACACGCAGGCCTAGGTGCCCGGGCCCTCATGACCCAGCATGCTCCATGCCCCACCCCCGAGACAGGGGCACTCACCCACCTGCGGGGGTATCTGGCCCAGGCTGTGGTCTTCTCTGACGGGTACTTTGTGCTGTCTGCTTCCAGCTCCCTGTCTCCGCACACTTGATGCTGTTGCTATTTTTTGATTTGAGTTTAATTATAAAGCATGATGTGCTGCTCCCCTCTTTTGGCCTCCCCCTGACACTCCCAACTCACCCACTGGTTCCTGGCAGGGTCAGTGCCAAGCCCAGCCAGGCACCTGGCCTTGCCGGGGATGGAGGCAGCCCACAGGGGTCTGCTTGCGGTCTGGGTGTATGCGTCTGTGGATTGTGGGGCAGGGAGAAGGAGACCCACCGGGCCATTTCAAAGCTCCCTGAGCCTTCAAGGGTGGTACGAAGCATGGGCAGAAGATTAGAGCGGGAAGGATCTTCCATGGAGGAGGAGAGAAAAGAGACTGGCCCAAACCACATGCAACCTGGCAGCAATGCTAACATTAGAACCCAGGTCCAGGGGTGCTTAGCTGGGAGCTGAGAACTATAGGACTAGCCCAGGATTCAGATCTAGAAGACTCAGGCTAAGGAAAGTGCGGTACACTTACAAAGGTGAAGGTGAGGGCTTTAGACCTGCCCTGGCCTGAAGTCAGAAGCTGTGTGTCTAGAAGCCACTGTGCCCTCTGCCAGCTCGACCCTGCCCCAGAAGGCCTTCCTAACCCAGCCCCACTGTCTCTTGAGGCCAGCCAGATGGTCTTTTAGGTCCCTCCCAAGGCCACTGGGGTCAGTTAGGGACCTTGGATTTGGGCCTGTTAAGAACCCTTCCTGCTCTCCCGAGACCCTTCCCATACACTTCTATACTTCTTCTCCACTCACACTCCCAGATGCCTGACACGCACACAGACATCTGCACACCTGCAGCCACACCTACGGGGGGGTCTCTGAAGTCTGAACTCCAGGGAGCTAGGGCTCAGCCCCTGCTGGGGTTCCCAGAGTCCGAGGGAGAGCTGGTGAAGGCAGCTGTGGCCAAGGGCTGTCACCAACACGTGGAATCCCCTCCCGCTCTCCTCCCATCCTCGTAGCCCAGGGAACTTGGAGTCCCAGAGGGAGGAGCCTCTGGGATTGGCTGAGAAGGCAGCGCATTCCCACCTGTGGGGACTGAAGACAGTAGCCAGCACGGAGTGCAGGCAGCAGGAGGAAGCAGATGGGGTAGCAGGCTCTAGGGTGGGCCGCACGCTGGGTTCTTACCACCTTCCTGGTCTCCACCTGGGCCAGAGCCTCCAGCAGCACCAACAGGGCCAGTGCCAGGGAGACAAAGGGGCACAGTCCCGTGGCAGGGAGGAAGGACCAGCTCTGGGGGAGAGATGAGCTCTGTGTTACAGGCTGGCAACCCAAGGCCCAGGTCGGCTGGGATTTGGTAGGGCAGGGGCAAAACCTGCCACCTAACCGTGCCTCTGCCTTGAGCCCTCTGCGTAAGGTCAGGGGGGTATGGGCGCCAAGAGAGATAAGGCAGGTTTGGGGCCCAGGGCTCATGGAGAGAATCGACCTCTCCCTGTCATCTTTCAGAGTCCCTAGGTCTGCAGTGTACGGCTACATAGGCTGCTCATGGCACAACTCCTGGGGGTCCCAGTTGCATAGGCTGTTTGGTGAATGGCACCTTCAGGAACTGTGCAGTGGTGTAGCCCAACTGATTTCCCCAAAGCCAGCTGCCTGAAGGGAAAGATGCTGAGCCCAGAGGTCAGGGTATTTAAGGCTCCAGGCCAAGGAAGTGGGGCATCTGGGCATAATCAGAGATCTGCTCTCCTACCAGTGTCCTGAAACCTGCTCAGAGGAGAGAGAAGGATGGCAACATCCCATTCCTGTGTGTCTCTCGGCTCCCCATTCCTGCAGAGCTCCCCGCCACAGCTGCCCACCCAGCTCAGCCCTGGGCCGAATCCCAAACCCAGCCGTACCCCTGATTCCTCCCATCACCCTCACCCCCAGACTCTAAACCTAGCTCTCCGTCCTGCCCGAATCCCCACCCCCAAGATGCTCTCCGTCCTGCCCGAATCCCCACCCCCAAGATGCTCACTGTCCTGCCAGCATCAGGAAGGGGGCAGGGTGCTGAAGTGCTCCCCCTCGGTGGCGCTGGTTATGCATTCAGAGACAAAAACAGCTTTTGGTGGGGGGCCAGGCAGGGGGAAATTCAATCCACACCCTGAGAAGCTTTTGGCAGGAGAAAGCTGCCACTTCCCCAACTCCCAAGAGAGCCGAGGCCAGTCACCCACCCCCAGCTGGCAGACCCCCTGAGCCAGGGGGGTGGTGTGGCACCCAGCCCGATGCAGAACAGAGGAGAGATGAGGGAAGGAGCGGCATGGGTAGGAGCCGGAGGTGGGCTGGGGCCAGCGGAAAGCAGCCTTGGGGCCTAACTCTCCAGCTGGTGGCCCTCGGCGGGGAGGAGAATGAGAGGAAGGCGGGCTGTTGGAGACAGACAGGAACGGATCCAGCCTGGGCGTGGTGAGACAAGGCCATGGACACTGCGGCTCCTCCCAACGCTGCTGCCTGCACAGCCAGCCACCAGGGGAAGAGACACCCCGACTCCTCCCGGCTGAGCTGGAGGAAAACTCCAAGCCAAGGAGGTTGAAGCGGCGCTCGGTGACCGTTTGTGGTCTGGAAGCCTGAGAAGCTGCTGCAGGGGGAGCCCAGCTCCTTCTCCCAGGCAGCTGGGGGCCCTGGGGCCTCCAGCGGGAATGGGGAGAACCGGGGGAGGAGGCTGAGGATCTGTTCCTCCTTTGCAACTTAAGGACCGCCTGCTAATGTTCCAAATGCCTTCGCACACAGAGGGGCAGGGCAGGGAGTAACCGGAAGCAGAAAGGAGCTGGATTGACTTCCAGAAGACCTTTATGTCCCACAGGGATCCCGAGAACCAGAGAGGGAGCAAAGGTAGGGAGGCTCCTTCTGCAGATCTCTGAGACCAGACGCTCAGCGATCTGGGATGCTGGTCCAAGGCAGGGCGGGGAAGGGGAGACCACGATCACAGGAGAACTGTGTACCAAGCAGGGCTCATGTGAGGAGGCCGTGGCTGGGGGCAGGAGCCCCTGGTCTCCTTCGCCACTGTGAGAAGGCGACGCAGGGCTGGCCTGAAAATAACTGAGCGTGGAGTGACAGCTGCGGCCGCGCTGGCCCCCAGAGCTGAAGTTGGGGTCCGGACCCCTGCCAGCCCTCACTGGCCTTCCCTGCCACATTTCCTGTGCAGCCCTTACCTGACCCCTCACTTCTAACTGCACCCGGCCTGGCCCCCTCCCCCCTCGTGCCCTGCCCAGCCCTCACCTGGCCCCTCAGTTCCGGCCTGTGCCCCGCAGCTGCTGGTCCAGCTGGCAGAGCTGGTGGAGGAAGCCTCGGTTGGGGAAGACCCATCGGTGTTGCCGCACGGTGATCACTGCCTGGCGCAGGGACAGCTGTTGGCGCAGCATGAGGTAGGCCAGGACCAGCGTGGCCGAGCGGCTCACCCTGACCACACAGTGCACCAGGACCTTGGCTAAGGAAGACATCCTGGTGAAAGACCCTTTCCCACCTGCTGGCCCACCCAGGAGCAGGGGTAGGGACCCACGGGCCTTCCCCTGCTCTGCCTTGGGTATACTCTGTAACGCCAGGCAAACTGCTCAGTCTTTTTGGTTCTCAGTTTCCCGATCTGTCAAATGGGTATACCAACACCTAATTAGCCTAGCCTGGGGATAGGGTCCAAACTCTTTAACGTGGCTTACGAGGAGCTCTGTGAGCTGGCCCCTGCTGACCCTACAGCTTCATCTCAGGCTGCCTCACCCCGACCTTCACCCTGAGGAACACTGGGTCACCTTCAGTTCCTTAAGGCTGTTCTGGGCTCTGGCCTCCAGCCTTAGCACATGTTACGCCAACTACCTGTAAAACTTATCCTGCCCTTGGTTGACTAATGTCTGTTACTCATCTGTCCTGTTTCAGCTAAGATATGGTTTCCTCGTAGAGTCTTTCCTGACCATTCATGGCATCACTTGAATCACAGAGCAGCTCATGCTTTTTGCATGTGGCCCAGTGAATACTGTTGTGGGGGGGGGGGCCTCACTTCCCTGGTCCCCTGGCCCTGTTCCTGTTCTAGATCTCTTCACATTTGCCCATTCATATGAATCGTACTCATAATTTTGACTGTCTTTCCACAAAACATGTAACGATAAGTTCCATAGAGCAGGGACTCTGCCTTGTCTAAGTGTGGATTCAGTATCTAGCTCAGTGTCTGGCACAGAAAAGATAATAAACAGCTGGTAAAGGAATGGATGATGAACAAATGAATGTCCAAGTGCTCTGGGTATCAAAAAGTGCTGAGAGCCACAATCTTGTCTTTCCCGTCAGGTAGATGAGAAACCGAAGTCCAGAGAGGGATACTGGCTAACCCGGGGCAGGGATTATGGGCACTGATATTTGAGGGGAACCTGGACATCGCCCCCCATGAGTGAGCAGGATGGGATATGGGTTCAGACCCGAGTCCTACCCCCAGGTGTGCTGAGGGCACGGTGGATGAAGTCGGCTGCTGAGGAGAAGTAGGCACTGATGTCGAAACTGGGGAGGTCGTGGGCTGGTACCCCCAGGTAGCTCACGCTGCTGCCGTAGAAGTCAGGGCCGCCCTGACAGTAGAGGCCCCCGTGGGCTGCGTTCAGTACGTGGGTAATGCCCAGCTTCCATAGCTCAAAGCGGTTATTTGCCGTGGCCCTAGGAAGGGGAGGAATAGGGCTGGATGCTGGCTGAGCCACGGGGTCCAGGAAGGAGGTTTTTTCTGGCCCCCTGCTTCAGAGACACAGAGCCCTAAAGGTCCAAAGGGACGGAGGAAGCTTGAGCCCCACCCTCAGAGCTTTCTGGTGGAAGAGTCGGTGGTATAGGGAGTTATCTTTAGACCTTCTGCGCTTCCTGAGGCCATCTGCTCCTGCCTTGGCCAAGACAGGAAGGAAAGAATTGCTGCAGCCCTGGAATCCAGCTGCCCCTCCTTTCCTGCCCCATGTCTCCCCACCCACATCTGGCCTCCCCTGGCCACCACCTCATACCTGCTTCTAATTTGCAAATGTTTCATGGTGACACCTTCCCTGATTCACCTTTCTCGCCCACTCTGTGTCCAGAGGAGGGAGGTGGGACCAGGAAGGGGAACTCTCTGTCCATCCCATGTCATACCCGAAAGCACCATTCCCCAGGCCTCTGTCCCCCAGACTCGCCAATTGTCCCGGCTGTATGAGAAGACCTCAGGATGGTCTGGGAGTTCCAGTCATCCCGGCAGGCAAAAGGCCCTGCGCCCCTTGGTGGTCACACCTGATCACTGCACTGTCCCCAGCACTGGGGTCCTGGAGTAAGGCCCCGGCCTGGGATGTGCAGAGCAGAACCGTTTCTCCTTGTTCCACCCGGCTCCCATCGCTGATAAAGAGCCCAAGAACCATCTCTCCTTGTCCCCTTCCCCACACCCCTTCAACCAGCTACCACTCACGCATCTCCTATGTAAAGGTTGGGCCAAACTTCATCCACGTGGGTGCAAGAAACCTTCCCTGCCCTCAGGAGCTCCTCCAGTTCCAGAACGCTGGGGCAAGGTGTGGCTTCATCTCCCCTCAGCTCTGGGACCGAGGCTTCAGCCATGGGCCAGCCCACCCACCCCTCTGTCTCTGCCGTCACTCCCCTCTGCCTCTCCAGTGTCATTTCTCCTTCCCGGAGATTGGCAGGGACAGGTGGGACAGAAGCAAGTGAC
Organism: Ailurus styani; assembly: GCA_002007465.1. Lineage (NCBI taxonomy): Eukaryota > Metazoa > Chordata > Mammalia > Carnivora > Ailuridae > Ailurus > Ailurus styani. The sequence continues at coordinate 563,852 of LNAC01000047.1, read as the reverse complement.
TCAGCAAGTCACAGAGGCCTCCAGAAAAAACTGGGCATTTCCCCCCCAAGTCACCCCATTAACCCCAAACTCCGTGACAACATGGAATCAGTCATATCTCTGCAAGTCACTTTACATTTCGACCTCAGTTTCTTCATCTGTAAAGAAAGGATAAATACATCTACCTGAAAAAATTACGAGGGTTAAATGAAACAAAGGATAGTCTGTGTTTAACCCATAGTAGATGCCTAAGAAACATGTGTTGAATTAATAGGCTTAGGGTCGTGAATAAGGCTATTTAGTTCTGAGGACTGAGTAGAAGTGGAGATCCAGGGTGGAGAGGGGGTGGTTAGCTTCAGCAATGAATGGATTAAAAAAGAGCTCTGTAGGTCTGGGTGGGCCACAAACTGGGTGGGAACCATATGGCTGCTGAGGGAGCTTCTGGATTATGCGGCTGAGGGGAAGTTTCCCCGCATTGTAGAGTCAGAAATGTGGAGAGAAGGCATGGAGGACTTCATCTAAAGGCTGCTCACGGGGTTTGTGGTGGAAGGTTTGAACAATGGCTCTGTAATGAAAATAGCTAATTTCTCAAAAGAGAAGGCGGAAATGGGCCATGTATATATCAAAGTGGGAAGAAGGGAAGTGAATGTTGCCTTAAACCTTCTGAAGAGCCAAAGGGACTGTCATCAGAAACATTTTTGGGGTGGGAGATTCCCCTGCTTACAAGGGCTTTTGTCCCCACAAAGGAAACTAAGAAAGGTCTCTCGATCTGTCCTTCTGTCAGAGCCAGTTACTGGCAGAAGAGGTAAGATGACTTGCCCGCTCTCAGGTGACTTCATGAAGGCCCTGACGGGATGGAAGAGTATGAACTGCAGTGGGAAGGTTCCCAGCTGCCCCTGGTCTCGAGTCCAGCTTGAGGGTAAAGGCCACACCAGAGTATCCGGTGGGAGAAGTATGCACTCATGTCCAGCCTACAACCTGTCTCCACCCCATCAGGTCCACCGAAACCTGCCCTGCCCTTGATAAGGAAGAAGCTCAAGGAGGGGCTGGAGCCCAGGTCGCAGGTGGTTTGGGATTTGGTTCATGCCGATTCTAGGCCTGGGTTAGGGGCTTTCCAGTAATGGAGAGGAAGGAGCAAAGTAGGAATACTGGCTTTAGGACATATTCATTGCGGTACCTCAACCAGGTCACTCGGCCCTTCTGTGTTGTAACACGCTGCAGAGTCGGCACAAAGAGAAAGTGAGATATTCATACAGCATTTGGAATAAAGACTGTCAAAAAGTCAAGGGGCAGGGCGCCTGGGTGGCTCAGTGGGTTAAAGCCTCTGCTTTCGGCTCAGGTCATGATCTCAGCGTCCTGGGATCGAGGCCCGCATCGGGCTCTCTGCTCAGCGGGGAGCCTGCTTCCTCCTCTCCCTTTCTCTCTGCCTGCCTCTCTGCCTCCTTGTGATCTCTCTCTCTCTGTCAAATAAATAAATAAATAAATCTTTAAAAAAAAAGGGGGGGGGCAATAAGGTAACAATGATCATTGGATGCTGGCTCTTGCGGAGGAACTGGCCCCTCCAAAGGAATTAGGCAACCTCTTCTCGCTCCCGAACTCATCTACTAGTCTCGTATCCTCCCACCCCCATCGTCACCAGCCCCTTATTTTCTCCCCCTTTGGCTTTGGGGCTGACGCATGCGCTCTCGGGCTCCTTCGCTGCGGTTTCCCTTCCTTCGCCCATCTTGAAGCCCGCGGCCCTTCCG
>LNAC01000047.1:549691-561871 GCA_002007465.1 Ailurus styani | reverse complement strand
CGCCCGCAGCCGAGGGTGAGTCGGGAGTCAGGGGCGGACCCCGGCTGCCGCGGACTGGGCTCCGGAGGGGCCGCAGGAGACGGTTGACGGAGCCGGGAGCGCCTGCTTTCGAACGGAGTCTGTGGGCGATGGAGGCCGTTGAGCCGAGGGCCTGAGGCGGGGGACGACGGCGGGCGGTGGGGGGCCGGGGGAGGGGCGGCTGTGAGGAAGCGAGCGCCTGGAGGGATTGGGAAGCCGGGCGGCGAGGAGAGCAGGTTCCAGGGTCCTCGCGGGGATGCGGGGCCGGAGGAAGGGATGCTCTGGGGTTTGGCGACGGGGGCGAGGGATCGGAGCAGCCGGGGCGGGAGCACCGCCCGGAGAGGGATGAGGTAGCTGACCGGGGGTGGGGGGCCGCTCATGAGGGGAAGGATTTGGGTTTGATTGGAAGAGGGAGGGGCTGTCGGATAGGAAGTCGTCTGACCTGAAGGGCCAGAAAAAGAGAAAAGGGGTCAAGAAAGAAAAGGAGCCCTTGGGGATCTAATTCAAGGCTTTGGCGCTTTCACAGGTGTCTTTGAACGCGCCGAAGATCGCTAGGGTAATACGCTGCGACTGTGGGGCTTTCTCGTGTGTGGACAGTGGATCCCTTTAAGAATCTGGGGCGGTGTTGAACACTGATTTGCCGTACGGTTCGGGGAAGTAGCAAAAAGGAAATGATGTTCGGAAAAGATAGTGAAAGGAGAGATTCTGACAATAAAGATATCATTTGGGTTTCTTCTAACAGTCACGGTGTGGGTCTTTTCTTTGTATTTTCTTTTTCTTAAGCTCAAGTTCACTTTACCAGACAGGTTTAGGTCTTTGAGAAAGGAAAGCTCGAATAAGTTACCTTTAAATTTAAAAAATCAAAACAAGAATTTGGATATACTCAGTATTGATTGGTTACACTTTGCCAACTTGAGTTGACACTTACTTACTACAGGGTAAAAATATGGGCCGTGCGGGTGTCTGGGTTAAAAGAGTTTAATAAAATTACAGTTAACCATTGAACAACAGGGGTTTAGAAGCTCGCAGTCGTGATCCCTTTTAACTTTTGACTCTTCAGAAACTTAGCTAGTGTAGCCTGTTGACCAGGAGCCTACTGATAAAACACATTTTATATGTTATGTGTATTGTGTATTATATTCTTTTTTTTTTTTTTTTTTTGACACAGAGAGATCACAAGTAGGCAGAGAGGCAGGCAGAGAGACAGGGAGAGGAGGAAGCAGGCTCCCTGCTGAGCAGGGAGCCCGATGCGGCCTCGATCCCAGGACGCTGAGATCATGACCTGAGCCGAAAGCAGAGGCTTTAACCCACTGAGCCACCCAGGCGCCCTATGTATTATATTCTTATAATTAAAGTAACCTAGAACAAAGATAATGTTAAAATCACATGGAAGAGAAAATCAGTTTACAGGACTGTACTGCATTTATTGAAAAAAAAAAAAAAAACCAGCATGTAAGTGGACCCACACAATTCAAACCCTGTTGCTCAAGAGTCAGCTGTGTATGTGAAACCACCGCAGTCCAGGTGTACCAGCTCTTTCTCTCATTCATAACTCCAGGACTGGGGTCTTTTGAAAATTGGAGGGGTACTTTTGACAAATTTGCGGGACCAATATTAATGCAGTTTTGCGCATATTGTATAAATAATATTTTTAATAGAGTGATCTAGAAAAATAAGAATAGAGGGTGCTTGTAGGAGACAGTAAACAGAACCGGGATAGGTGGGTTCATAGATACTTTTTGTAGAAGACATAGTACCAAAACAGTAACATTGTGCCAGAAAAACGATGAGTGCAATACTTATATTCACTTGAGTAGAAATAAATTTCCTTTTGTAATTGTTTAATTATAACATGGCTTCAGGAAGTCTTTAACTTTCACTGTATTTCATAAGATTACTTTTACAACTTTTTATTTGGTTATACATTTTGCAAATTTGTTAGCCATTTTAAAACAATCGTAATCAAGTGTTTCTTCTCTAAATGGGTATCTACTGTTTAATCTTCATGCAGTGAAAATGTACTGATTGCAAAAATTTTTAGATATTAGTTTATATGTATAGACTGTCATATCTTCAAATGCTCAGGGGACTAGTAATTATTTCTTCAAAGGAAAGGTAAATTCTCTTTTCTTTAACTTGTCAAAAGATTAACTCCCTTTAACTTAATACAAATGATCTTTCGTCGGAAGTTACATAATGTTACTGTTTATGTTTCTGCTTAAGGACACCAGACTGAGATTCTCTAAAGAGTATGTCTTCCTACTTAGCTCAAAATAAAAGTCAGCATTTAAAAATTTATGGAATTGAACTGAAATAGAACTCTATTAAGGTTACATCTTAATATTACTATGAAATTAAATAAGCCATTAAATAGAGTTGTGCAGTTAATAGATTAGCATGCCTAATAGTTATTTTTGTTTCCCTTTGACAGTTCTCACACTTAGTTGTAAAAAAAAAAATCAGTTTCATGATTGAGCAGTTTCGCTAGATGAGAAGAAGCCATCATGACCACAATGGCAGAACGTACAGATATACTTAGATAAATCAGTTTTTATTTCAGTAGTACTTTCCATTCTGTAAAGACTCTGATTCACACTGCACAGCTACTTATAAGCATTCTTTTTTTGTTAACCACCAGATCTTCACTGCTTTTTCGGAACTTTGCCATAGCCGATTTAGAGATATTTTCATGGCGTTTTTGAGAATTGAAATTTGAATTTTTTTGTGTTGTTTTGTTTTTTTTAAAGATTTTATTTATTTATTTGACAGAGAGAGATTACAAGTAGGCAGAGAGGCAGGCAGAGAGAGGAGGAAGCAGGCTCCCTGGTGAGCAGAGAGCCCAATGTGGGGCTTAATTCCAGGACCCTGAGATCATGACCTGAGCCGAAGGCAGAGGCTTTAACCCACTGAGCCACCCAGGCGCCCTTGAATGTTGTTTTTGAGAAGTTCTTGTATCACTGATGTTCTAATGAATATTGTTATTTTGTCTTATAAGAATGACCATGTTAATTAGATATTCTTTGAAAATTCTTACCTCCAGGCCTGATGTAATATATGATGTTAATAGTGAGGTCTTATTGTCCTCTTAGCTTTGAGAAATCCAGAAGTTTACAAAAATTGGAGAGCATGAACCAGACTCTCTTAGAGATCAATTCAGTGTTTACATGATGCCTCTGTCACTGGTTCGTAATTTGTTGTTTGAGTTTGGGATGTGGATTTGTGACAGACTTGTGGTATCAATGTTCCTTCCCCCATATACACAGCACCATCATCACTGGATCTTAAGCCTGACCCCTACTAGCTGACTCTAGACTTCATGCCTCCATATTGAAATGTTCCGTTACTTTACTAAACACTGGGTCCTCCCAGTAATAAAATCACTTCAATATATGGAATGTAACATGAGTCTCTTGGCTCTTGCTTAGGATAGTAGAAACTGGGAAAACTTGGTTACAATAGTGTAATCACAGTGTTTCGCCATAGAACAGTTTTTATCATAAGTACTTCAAAGGGGTGTCGTGAAGTCAGTGACCTATATTTATATTTGTCTCAAATTTTTATTGTGGGTTTAGTTAAGCATTTGAATTGTGGCAGTATCAAGAGAGGAAATACTGTGTCTATTATCTTGACTCTTTGTTCTCTTAAAATTCTTGACAGGTAAGACATTCTAGTAGAAGATGAGAAATGTGAACCACGAATTCTGCTAATTTCAGGTCTTCTTATAAGTGAACCTGTATCACTGAGTTATTGAAAATGCCTGCAAATGGGCTTTAGTTTGGAACTTTGAGACTAAATTGATGTCTGTTTCATCAATATAATATTGTCATAAAAGTTTCAAAGCCTGCCAAAACCATACATTAAATTTGGGATCCAAGTCCAATATATTTTCACAATATTATAGTAGATTTTGAAATCTTGAGCCAGTTTCTCATTTTCTATTATGCTGATTTGATTTGGAGGTGTAGCATATTTAAATAAACGTTTCTAAATAACGTTTTAGTGATTAGAATAAGAATTAGAATTTTTTATGCTTCTTTGCTGGTGTATTTCTTTGTACTGACATGCAGCTGGATCAAGAACCCTTTATCACATTTACTACTAAATTTTCATCATTATGTAAAAACTTCTACTGTAACTGAGGATTTAAACTGGGCAGTGTTAGCTATTAGATTCTTACTTGTTGAGCTGAGACGGTTCTGGATATGGTATGGAATTAGGTGCACCTGCTAGAGGGAATCTTAGTCTAAAGGCAAGTTGGAGCCAGAAAAAGTTTGTGTTCTTTGGTATACATGACAACCTTTTTTTTTTTAAATAGTATATAAGAGTGCATGGTCCAGGCAGCAAAAAATATCTGACATTTGAAGTATAGCCTTTCTTCAGATGTGCTGCAGCAAACTCTACTGCTTGAAAGTAGAACATAAGCAAAACAGTAGAGAATCACTGCTAGAGTTTCAAAAATTGATGTTAGAAATTGGTTCCAGGTCTTCGTAACTGTTTTATAATTATAGAAGATTTCATGGATGTTTTGGAAACAATGCTCTTGTGCTTATTAAGGAAGTAAACTTTTTTGATAAATATAAAGAGAAAATAATAGTTTTGTGTTTGCTCAATGAAAAGATTTTAATTTAGAATTAAAAAAAATGAGATTAGAAAAAAAAGCCGCATTGTCCTAAATACTAAAAAACTGTAGAGCTAGATGCCTAAAGTAAACTTTGTCCTTCTATGTTACAATTTAGGCTTTCTACTTTCATAAAAATTAATTTTATGCTGTGGTTTATGGATCTGTAGACTGGTATGATTTTTCTCTATTGTGTGCATAATAATTAAGCTTTATTAGGTAAAATTAGACTAAGTTTATTTTAGTGTAAGTTCAACCATAATGTATAGTTGCCTAAAGGGGAATGTATTAACATTAAGTGTATATAATTTTTTTTTTAAGATTTTATTTATTCATTTGACACAGAGAGAGAGAGATTACAAGTAGGCGGAGAGGCAGACAGAGAGAGAGGAGAGAGGAGGAAGCAGGCTCCCCGCTGAGCAGAGAGCCCGGTGTGGGCCTCGATCCCAGGACCCTAGGATCATGACCTGAGCCGAAGGCAGCAGCTTTAACCCACTGAGCCACCCAGGAGCCCAGTGTATATAATTTTTAAAATATTTCTTCCCCCTTTTTTCTCTTGAGATATGGATATTATTTTTTAGGTTTTATACATCACTTTAAAATTATAATTTTTAAAAATTTTACTGTAGGGGTGCCTGGGCGGCTTATTTGGTTAAGCATCTGACTTCATGATCTCCGGTTCTGGGACCGACCCCACATTGGGCTCCACACTCACAGTGAGGAGTCTGCTTGTCCCTCTGCCCCTCCCCAGACTTGTGCTCTCCCCCCCCAAATAAAATATTTAAAGAAATAAAAAATACATAAAAATTTTACTTTATACCCAATCAGTAATAACTTTCAAAAGTAGCACATTTTGTATTTATGAATCAAGTTTCGCCGTTGTTCTAAATTCCTTTAGGGGCATTTTAATGTATGATTTTTAAAGACAGTGTATGGTTTTTAAAGAAGACAATTGGGCCCCTGGGTGGTTCAGTGGGTTAAGCCTCTGCCTTCGGCTCAGGTCATGATCTCAGGGTCCTGGGATCAAGGCCCACATCAGGCTCTCCGCTCAGCGGGGAGCCTGCTTCCTCCTCTCTCTGCCTGCCTCTCTGCCTACTTGTGATCTCTTTCTCTCTGTGTCAAATAAATAAATAAAATCTTAAAAAAATAATAATAAAGAAGACAATTGCTTCAGGCTATACTCCCGTATTTTAGAGTACACACGATCAAGTGAAACTGCAAGGAAAATCCAGCATATTTAAATCAGTCATTATATGAACATAGACATTGGTTCTGTAAGACACACAGAAAGTAAAGTTTTCTTTGTGCTGATATATCCTTTGTGGGTGTTTTTTTTTTTTAAAGATATATTTAACTGAGAGCAGATGTATGCACAGGGGGAGGGGCAATGGAAGAGAGAGAATCTCAAGCAGACTCCTCACTGAGCACAGAGCACAGGAGGGGCTTGATCCCACTGCCGTGAGATTTGAGCTGAAATTAAGAGTTGGACACAACTTGAGGGGCAGGGTGGGGGGTTGTGAGGGGTAGGGGGGGGAAAATAATGAAACAAGATGGGATGGGAAAGGAGACAAACCATAAGAGACTCCTAATCTCACACAACCAACTGAGGGTTACTGGGGGGTGGGAGGGTAGGGATAGGGTGGATGGGGGATGGACATTGGGGAGGGTTTGTACTATGGTGAGTGCTGTGAAAGGGGTAAGCCTGATGATTCACAGACCTGTACCCCTGGGGCAAATAATAATAATTAAAAAAAATAAAAAAAAAAAGAGTTGGACACTTAACCAGCTGAGCCACCTGGGTGCCCCTATTGATACATCCTTTGTATTCTGAAGATTGAATAATGAAAAAATAGAAACCATTTTGGTCTTTCATATACTTGCATAATTAAAACCAGCAGGATAGTTTGTGTCTTTCCGGTTATTAGCACCTGTCACTTTAGGAAATTTTCCCAGTTTTTTCCCAGATTGTTAAAGTATAGAGTACTTTTTTTAAAGACTTTATTTATTATTTGTTTATTTATTTTTTTTAAGATTTTATTTATTTATATGACAGAGAGAGATCACAAGTAGGTGGAGAGGCAGGGAGAGAGAGGAGGAAGCAGGCTCTCCGCTGAGCAGAGAGCCCGATGCGGGAACTCGATCCCAGGACCCTGAGATCATGACCTGAGCCGAAGGCAGAGGCTTTAACCCACTGAGCCACCCAGGTGCCCTATTTATTTGTCTTTTTAAAGGTTTTATTTGTCAGAGCATAAGGGGGGGGAGCTGCAGTCAGAGGGAGAAGCATGCTCCCCGCTGAGCAAGAAGCTTGATGTGGGACTCGATCCCAAGACCCTAGGATCATGACATAAACCAAAGGCAGATGCTTAACTGACTGAGCCACCCAGGCATCCCTAAAGATTTTATTTTTAAGTGATCTTTACACCCAGTTTGGGGCTCAAACCTTTAGGCCCAAGATCAAGAGTTACATGCTCTACTGACTGAACCAGCCAGGTAGCCCTGGAAGTACTTTTAGATATCAACAATAATCAGTTGCATCAACCTGTAACATATCTTTTTGAAGATTGATGTGCTCTTACTAAAATATTTTTATTAAGATAAACTTGTCATTAAATAAGTCTTTATGTGAGGAACTCCTGTTGAGTTGAATTCTACTCTGATTAACTGAAATCACTATTGTTATTTTGTTTTTGGTTTATGTTATTACACTATTGTTTCCCTAAAAGGTAATTCCACCTTGAGCAAAACGTTCAATTTTTCAAATACTCAGAATTATTTCATATTAACCCAAAGATTTCAAGAGTTCAGAGTGAATTTGATTATTAATTATAGATGACTGTCCTAATTTAATTTCAGGCCTAGGACAACACTAGCAGAAAGAGGAGTCGATGAGGATGGCGATACTAGCTTACATTTACTGAGCAGTTTGTATTCGCTAAGCATTATTAGAAGTGCATTACATGTATTATTCCATGTAATCTTAACAAGCCTGTGGAGTAAGAACTAGGATTCTCTTCATTTGGCAGATTAAAAATACTGAGGCCCAAGAAGATTAAGTAACTAATGCAAGGTCACATAGCTGTGAGTGGTAAATCCACGATTTGAACCTAGACGGTTTGATTCCAGAGCCAGCATTCTTTTTTTTTTTAGATTTTATTTATTTATTTGACAGAGGGAGAGATCACAAGTAGGCAGAGAGGCAGGCAGAGAAAGAGGGGGAAGCAGGCTCTCTGCGGAGCAGAGAGCCCGATGCGGGGCTCGATCCCAGGACCCCAGGATCATGACCTGAAGGCAGAGGCTTAATCCACTGAGCCACCCAGGCGCCCCGAGAGCCAGCATTCTTAACTGCTATGCTTTCTGGGTATTATATCAAATTCTGTTGGAGAATAGCTGTCTGAAATTTATTTAAGTTTCAAGCCTTTGTTTCTTCAGCTGTCAGTTGAAGAATTATACTAGATCTTTCAGATCACAATTCCACCATTTTAAGAATTCTGTCATCCTGATTTACAAAACATGTTTAGTGTTTCTTACTAGTTTCTTTTTGTAATCTCTTGGTCTCAAAGTATAAAGGTTAAGTCATTTTCTGAAGTCACACTGTTAATGGGTGATCGAACTGGGTCTATAATCAGATGTTCTTTAGGACTTCTTCATCTTGTTAGTTGCCTCACTATTTCTTACCTTTATTTGGTGTGTATACGCATACGTGGGTTAATTGAATTTAGTTGATTTTTAAAATTTTCTATTCATACCTATCTGTGTGATGTGCTTCGAACAATGAGAAGTAATATTGTTCTCGTTTTTTGTTTTTAAGATTTTATTTACCTATTTGAGAGAGTGAGAGAGAAAGAGTGCAGTAGTGGGGGGAGGAGCAGAGGAAGAGGGAGAAGCAGACTCCTAGCTGAGCAGGGAGCCCAATGCAGGACTCGATTCCAGTACTCCGGGATCGTGACCTGTGCAGAAAGCAGATGCCCAACTGATTGAGCCACCCAAGCATCCCTTGTTGTCATTTTCTTAAGAGACTTTTTCCTTTGGATATCAAGTAATACATGCTCATTGCATAAAATTTAGGAATTTTAGAAATATTTAAGGTAGAGAGTGAAAGAGCTTGCTGGAGGAGTAACTATTAATAGTTTGACATTTTACTTATTTAAATACATAGGCTACATGTGCTATTTTTTAAGACATTTTGCCCTTTAAAAGTTTTTTTAACTTTAATTTTAAAATAATTAGATTCACAGGAAGTTATATAGATAGTACAGAGAGATCCCACTTACCAAGTTGCCTCAGTTAGTTACATCTTACATAGTTACAGAACAGTATCAAGACCAGGAGATTGACATTGGTTCAAAATGTGTATATAGTTGTGTGTCCTGTTATCATGAGTAGACTTGTTTGACCATTGCACTAGTCAAGATATAGAGGGGCGCCTGGCTGGCTAAGTTGGAAGAGCACGTGACTCTTGATCTCTGGGTTGTGAGTTTGAATCCCACCTCGAGTGTCGAGATTACTTAAATAAATAAATTCAAAAACTTGAAAAGCCTAAAAAAAATTTTTTTTTTAATGTATAGAATTATTCCATCAATATAAATATCTCCCTTGGGTTAACCTCCACACCCCAGATACACACTCTTTCTTACTACTGGCAACCTCTAATCTGTTCTCTACCTGTATAATTTTATCATTTGAAGATATAAAGGGAATCATACTGTATGTGACAATTTGAAATTGATTTTGTTCATTTAGCACAATGTTCTTGAGACCCATCAATTGTGTGTGTCCTTAGTTTATTAATTTTTATTGCTGAGTAGTATTCCGTGGTGTGGATGTACCACAGTTCCACAGTTTAACTGTTCACATATTGTGAGATATTTTGTTTTATACACATTTCATCTATGATAAGTAATGAAGCTAGGGACATTTGTATACAGGTTTTTGTGTGAACCTTAGCTTTCATTTCTCTGGGATAAATGCCCAGGAGTAGGAGTACAGCTGCTAGGCTATATGGGAAGTCTGTGCTCAGTTTTTAAAGAAATTGCCAAACTATCATCCAGCATGACTGTACAATTTTGCTTTCCCCAGCAGTGTGTGAGAGGTCCAGTTTCTCTGCAGCCTTGGTAGCATTCCATATTGGCAGTTTGTTTTAGCTGTTCAACAGGTGCGTACTGATACCTCACTGTGGTCTTAATTTGCATTTCTCTAGCAGTTTGTGATGCTGAACATTTTCTCATGTACTTCTCTACCATTTATATATCCTCTTTTATTTTTTTTAAGATTTTATTTATTTATTTATTTGTCAGCTCGAGGGAGAGCACGTGCATGCGAGCGCATACAGCAGGGAGGCAGGCAGAGGGAGAGGGAGAAGCAGGCTCCACACTGAGCAGGGAGCCTGATGAGGGACTTGATCCCAGGACCCTGGGATCATGACCCGAGCCCAATGCAGACTCTTAACTAACTGAGCCTCTCAGGCATCCCTCATGTATCCGCTTTGATGTGCAACCTTCTGCCCATTTTTTCATTGGATTTTTGGGTTTTTTTACTGTTGAATTTTGGGAGTTCTTTATATGTTCTAGATATGGGTTCTTTCTCAGGTATGTGGTTTATCCAGGGAGTAATAGGGAAGAGTATGTCTACTCCATCTTCCCACAAGCAGAAATCCACATATGCTGTTTTTAAAAATCTATTTGTCAGAAAGGGTACAGTCACTGCCATTTTTTCATCTCCTGTAGTATTTCCTCCATCTCTTGCCTCTATTTTTTAGGAGCTGTTTCCTTCATTCAGTCTGTTAAATACTTTTATGCTAGCTGCAGTCTTCACAGTCTGTTTCACACTTTTCTGACAGTTACTCTCTCTTTTTTTTTTTTAAAGATTTTATTTATTCATTTGACACAGAGAGAGAGATTACAAGTAGGCAGAGAGGCAGGCAGAGAGAGAAGAGAGAGGAGGAAGCAGGCTCCCTGCTGAGCAAAGAGCCCGATGTGGGCCTCGATCCCAGGACCCTGGGATCATGACCTGAGCCGAAGGCAGTGGCTTCAACCCACTGAGCCACCCAGGCGCCCGACAATTACTCTCTTTAAAGCACACTCATTATGTCATCCTCTTCTTAAAAAATCTAGTGGCTCCCTATTGTCTTTAGAATATTCTGAACTTGACAATTAAAGGTTTCCATGACCTAGCTCCAATTTATATATATATATATTTTTAAATTTTATTTATTTACTTGACAGAGAGCGAGTGAGCGAGCGTGCTTGCGCAAGTAGGGCAGTGGCAGGCAGAGGGAGGAGAAACAGGCTCCTCTCAGAGGAGGGGAAGCCTGGTGTGGGATTCGATCCCAGGACTCCAGGATCATGACCTGAGCCGAAGGCAGTCGCTTAACCATCTGAGCCACCCAGGAGCCCCCGATTTGTATTTTCAACTTAGTATCCCAGTACTCCCTTATGCCCTGTGAACACTCATGGTTCTCCCTTGTTTTCTGTCTTCATACCCTTGCTCATGCAGTTTTCCTCTACCAGTGTACTTTTATTTCTCCACCTCTATCCACAGTTTCATGTCTCAAAGGCTCAGCTCAGATGTCACTTCCAAGAACTCTTCTGATCTCACCAACTGGAAATAACTTCTCTTTTCCAACTCCCTTAACTTTCCAATTTTTTAAACACGTTTCATAAGTAAACTGCTTTGTTAGTGTTTTATGGATTAAGTGAGCTAATGTAGATAAAGAACAACAGCTATAATTCATTTTACCTTTTTTTAAAAAATAACATTAATCTCCCTTTCTGGATTAAAATCATTGAGGGCAGATTCTGTTTCAGATTCATCTATGTAAGTGCCATTTGCCTAGTGCAACACCCTTCACATGGTGTGTGCACAATAAATATTTAATAGGTGAACAAACGTAACATGAGGGCATTTTAATACTGTCTATATCCCCAATGCCTCATTACCTGACATCTGCATATAGCAGACAGTAAATGTTTGAGACTGAACAGTGCAAAATTTGTGATTCAAAAAGCTTCCATCAAAAAAAAAAAAAAGCTTCCATCATTAGGTATCTCATTTATGTAATCTTTATGTAATGTAACTGAAAACCTTTGATAAATTCCTCTGCTGATAACTAGAAAATATTTAATATTTATGAGATTTAATCCCTACAGAAGTACAAGAGCCTTCAGCTTATGTGAGATGGTGTGGTGTAGTGAGTAAGAACCTGGACTTTGAAATGAGATTGCCTGGGTTGAAAACTTGTAGTAGTTACTAATGCACATTTATCTTGGCAAGTTATTTAATCCATCTGCTTCAGTTCTCTCATCTGTAAAATGAGGAAGATAATAATACCTACTTTATATGGTTGTGAGAATTATTTGAACAGATAGGTAAAAACACAACATTTCCTGGCACTTTGTAAATGTCTTAAGATTTTAGCTAATGTAATTATTGCCTCTTGTTACTTCCTGAAAATGCATTGAACACAGGTCAGGATTTATTTTATTTTATTTTATTTTATTTAAGATTTTATTTATTTATTTGACAGACAGAGAGATCACAAGNTAACT
>LNAC01000047.1:492475-544839 GCA_002007465.1 Ailurus styani | reverse complement strand
CCCGATGCGGGCCTCGATCCCAGGACCCTGAGATCATGACCTGAGCCGAAGGCAGAGGCTTTAACCCACTGAGCCACCCAGGCGCCCAACACTTCAGATTTTTTGATAGTTATTCCACTCCTAGAAATCTGTGTCAGACTCTGCAGTATTATTTGTAATAGTAATAAAATTGTGAACAATTGCCAGAAATGGAGAAATGAACAAACTATTGTATAGCCATAGAATAGAATTCCTTTTCAAAAGATAATTTAATAACGTAAGGTTGGATTCTTGTAATAATGTTAAGTAAAATGAGACAGATTTATCTATTGTATCATTTCTCTTTATAGAAAATTCTGTGTGAGAGAGTTATATAACAAATTAGAAGCAATAGTTCTCAAAGGTAATTTTAAAATTATATTTTAAATGTTCTTCAGTGACTATATTGCTTTTGTGTATTTTCTCTTTTTATTATAGAAATACATTGCTGTAAAAGATTCAGACAGTGCAGAAATTTGCAGACTAAAAACCATAAAAGTCCTTTAGTCTCCTGCCTAGACAAATGAGGTCCAGTTTATCAACTTGTTCCTTTATGGATTTTGCTTTTGGTATGATAGCTAAGAAATCTTTTTTTTTTTTTTTTAAGATTTTATTTATTTGACACAGAGAGAGAGAGAGAGGGAGAGATTACAAGTAGGCAGCGAGTCAGGCAGAGAGAGGAGGAAGCAGGCTCCCCACCGAGCAGGGAGCCTGATGCGGGACTCGATCCCAGGACCCTGAGATCATGACCTGAGCCGAAGGCAGAGGCTTTAACCCACTGAGCCACCTAGGTGCCCCATAGCTAAGAAATCTTGACCTAACCTAAGATCAGAAGGACTTTCTCTTATGTTTTCTTCTAGATGTTTTCTAGTTTTAGAGTTTACCTTTGATCTGTGATCCATTTGGAGTTAATTTTTGTATGTGGTGGGAGATTTGGATTGATTGTTTTTGCATGTGGATATCCATTTTTTCCAGTACTATTTGATGAAGACTGTTCATTAAATTGCCTTTGCACATTTGTAGAAAATCAGGTATCTATCTCTGTAAGTCTGTTTCCAGATTTCCCATTCTGTTCCATATGTTTATCTTTATGCCACTACCACTTTGTCTTGATTTAATGTAGTATGATAGGCAGAATTCTAAAATGACCTCCAGTGACTATTGTATAATAATGGAAGGGACCTGCAAATATGATGGGCTATCAGTGCTGTAATTAGGTTATGTTATATGGTGTAGAAACAGATTATTCTTGGTGGACCTGACTTAATCGAGCAAGCCCTTAAGAAGGAATGTGCTTTTCCTTGAGAGATTCCAGGCACAAGGGGAATTCAACACAGGAGAAGCTGCTGGTTTTCAAAATGAGAAGAGGCCACATAGCAAGAAATGCAGGTGGCCACTAAGTTTATGGTCATTTGCTACATAGCAGTAGAAAATAATTATCATGTGATAATGAAATCAGCTCTTTAATTTTTTTATTTTTATTTTTTATTTATTTAAAGATTTTATTTATTTATTTGACAGAGGGAGAGAGATCACAAGTAGGCAGAGAGGCAGGCAGAGAGAGAGGAGGAAGCAGGCTCCCCACAGAGCAGGGAGCCCGACGCGGGCCTCGATCCCAGGACCCTGAGATCATGACCTGAGCCGAAGGCAGAGGCTTAACCCACTGAGCCACCCAGGCGCCCTTTAATTTTTTTTTAAAGATTTATTCATTTATTTGAGAGAGAACGCGTATGTGCACCTGCACAGGAAGAGGGGCAGAGGGAGAGGGAGAGAGAATCTTAAGCAGACTGCCTGCTGAGCACAGAACTGACTTGGGGCTCAATCTCATGACCCTGAGATCATGACTTGAGCTGAAATCAAGAGTCAGGCACTTAATAAGACTGAGTCACCCAGATGCCCCCAATTTTTTTCCTTTTCAAAACTGTTTTGGGTTATTCTGGATCTTCTGTATTTTCATATGAGCTTTTGTGAAATCAGTTTATCAATATCTACAAAAAAAAGTCTGCCAGGATTTTGATTGGAATTGCATTGAATCTATAGATCAAATTAAAGAAGAATTGACATCTTAAAAATACGGTATCTTCTGACCGTCCTATCTCTCACTGTTTAGATATTTAATATCTCTTAGTAATGTTTTATAGGTTTTAGTATACAGGTCTTTCCCATGTTTGGTCGGATTTATCCTTGAATATTTGATAGTTTTTGATGCTATTATAAATGGTATTTTATAAATTTCAGTTTTTGATTTTTTATTACTAGTATATAGAAATACAGTTGATTTTTGTATGTTGATCTTATATCCAGCAATCTTGCTAAACGAACTTACTTGTTCTAGTCAGTTTTTTTGTGTATGTGTGAATTCCATTGAATTTCCTACATAAATACATAAATAATCAGGTTGTTTGTAAATTCTGCAAATTGTGAGTTTTATTTCTTACTTTTTAATCTGCATGGCTTTTATTTCTTTTTCTTGCCTTGTTCTACTGAGCAAAATGTCCAGTGTTTTATAGTAATGGTAAGAGTGGATAGTCTTGCCTTGTGAATGGTAACTAGTGGAAAGCAGTCTTTCATCATTAAGTACAATGTTAGCTATAGGTTTTTCAAAGATGCCCTTTATCAAGTTGATGAAGCTTCTCTCTTTTTAGTTTGATGAGAGTTTAGTTTGATGAGAATACTGGATTTTGTCAAATGCCTTTTTGGTGTCCTTTTTTTTAGATTTTATTTTTAAGTCATCTCTGCCCCCAAGATGGAGCTCAAACTCATGACTGTGAGATCAAGAGTCACATGCTCTTCCAAATAAGCCAGCCAGCACCCCAACTTTTTTAGTGTCTTTTGAGATAAATGTGGTTTCCCTGTTTTAGTTTATTAATATGGTGAATTATTTCAATTTTCAAGTATTGAACTAACTTTGCATTCCTGGGATAAATACCACTTTGTTATGATGTATTAGTTCTTTTTAAAATATTGTTGGATTTGATTGCCTAAGATATGTTTTAAATTTTTGCATTTATGTTTTTAAAGGATTATCAGGCTATAGTTTTATTTTCTTGTGCTGTTGTTGCCTGATTTTGGTATCAGGTAATACTGGCCTCATGGAATGAATTCAGAAATACTCTCTTCTTGGGGCGCCTGGGTGATTCAGTCCGTTAAAAATCTGACTCTTGATTTCGGCTTAGGTCATGATCTCAGGGTGGTAGGATCAATCCTTTTGTTAGGATTCTCTCTTTCCCTCTTCCTCTGCCTTCTTCCCCTCCCTCAAAGAAAGAGATTGGTTCTCTCCTTTTTTGGAAGAAAGGAAAAATTGATCTTTTTTCGTGTTTCATTTTGAATAGTTCCTATTGTTACGGCTTCAAGTTTATTCTTATCTGCTTACAGATAAGAATTAGCTATTAATTCCATCCTGCGTATTTTTCATTACATATATTATAATTTCACTTTTAGAAGTTTGAATTGGGTGTTCTTTGTGTCCATGTCTCTAACTTTTTGAACATATGTAATGGGATTCTTATAACTTAGTTAATTTCCTTGTCTGCTAATTCTATTATTTTTATCAGTTTGGGGTCAGTTTTGACTGATTGGTTTGTGCTATTCATTATAGGTGAATTTTCCTACTTTACATGTCTGGTAATCTTTGATTGGATGCCAGGCATTATGGATTTTATCTGTTGGGTGCTGAGTACTTTTGTATTCCTAGTAATATTCTTGAGTTTTGTTATGGGAGGTAGTTAAATTACTGGAAAACAGTTTGATCCTTTTGGATCTTGCTTTTAAGATTTGTTTGGCTGGACCAGAGATATGTTCGTTCTAGTGCAGGGTTTCTCAATATCAGCACTATAATATTTTGGATCAGTTAATTTTTTGTTGTGAAAGGCTGTGCTGTGCTTTGTAAAATGTTTAACAGCATCCCTAGCCTTTACCCTGTACTCTTTAGGTGACCCCCCAGTTGTGACAACCAAAAATGTCTCCAGAAATTGCCAAATGTGGGGAGGAGTAGCAAATTGCTCCCAGTTGAATAACTACTGCTTTAGGATTAATTTGTCTCACTACTATGGCAACCTCTTCCTGGGTTACTTTACCCAGTGCTGCACAGATTGTGAGTTGTTGTTGTTGTTTGTCTGGCTGTTTGGGGTAGGCACTTTTATTGGTCTTGTGTATATACTGTATGTTACTTCCCCTAATCTTTCTGGGTGGTTCTTTTTTCTGTCCTGTTTTGTTTCCTCATGTATATGTGATGATCAGTATTCAGCTACATGTTTAAGAGCAAGTCTGCAGATCTCCGGGGTTCTGTTTTAGTCTTTTTGGGTTACTATTACAAAATGAGTGTAGACTGAGTGTCTTAAACAAAACACACTTACTTCTCACAGTTCTGTAGGCTGAGGAGTCCAAGATCAAAGCCCAGCAGATTTGGCGTCTGGTGAGGGCCTGCCTCCTGCTTCATAGTCATCTAGCTTTGTCTTTAGATGGTGGAAGGGGTGATAAAACTCTCTGGGATATCTCTTAAAGGGAACTAATCCCAATTATGGGGGCTCTGCCTCATGACCTAATCATCTTCTAATTGTGGGCTAGGATTTCAGTATATGAATTTTGGGGAGACACAAACATTCAGTCCATAACAAGTTCTCTCTGTGCACTTTTCTCCTCTCCAGTATCCTATTTCATAAACACTAGCCACCTGGATCTCCCCAGACTCTCAGCTCCATCTCCTCAACTCAGCAAGTCTGCCAGGCCTCACCCATTTGTGTCCTGTGCCACACACCACTTGGAAACTCTCAAGGCAGTAAGCTGGGCAGTAGGGCTCACTTTGTTTCGCATCTCTCAGAGATCTCTTTTGTCCTATGCCCAGTGTCTTGAAGCTGGTTCCCCCGCCCATTATATTTTGTCTATTGTTTGGTTGTTTGAGGTAGGAGGGTAAATTTGGTCCCTCTTATATCTTGGTCAGAAACAGAGTCCCTTTAACTGATAATTTGTTCATATTAATTATTGATTAAAGTTGAAAGTGTTCTGGGGTGCCTGGGTGGCTCAGTTGGTTAAGCATCTGGCTCTTGATTTTGGCTTGGGTCATGATCTCAGGGTCATGAGATAGAGTCCTGCATCAGACTACTCTGGGCATGGAACTTGCTTGGGATTCTCTCTTTCCCTCTCCCTCTGCCCCTCTGCCATAAATAAATAAATAAATAAATAAAAACTGAAAATGTTCTTGAAAACTTAACCAAGGGCACCTGGGTGGCTCAGTGGGTTAAAACCTCTGCCTTCGGCTCAGGTCATGATCTCAGGGTCCTGGGATCGAGCCCCGCATCGGGCTCCCTGCTTGGCGGGGAGCCTGCTTCCTCCTCTCTCTCTGCCTGCCTCTTACCCTACTTGTGATCTCTCTCTCTCTCTGTCAAATAAATAAATAAAATCTTAAAAAAAAAAAAACTTAACCTAATTTCTTCCTTTTTTTGGATTTGTATGAAACTTATAGCTGCCATATGTTTGTTCAAAGTCTCCTGTTTCGTGTAGTTTCTATGGCACAACACAAATATTAAATTGGCCCTAAAGCCTTTTATCATCTTTTTAATATACCTCTTTAGAGCAGGTTTCACAGTGTTAGCTAAATATGGGTCTCTAACTATGCGTAGTAGCATACAATTAAAGGACATGTCCTGACCTGATGAAGCACATTAGTGGAGTGTGTCATGTTTTTAGGGCATTCCCACAGCAGGCTCAAAGACTTCAGATGGCTTCCTTGTGTAACTCCTATTTTCTAGCAGCTAAAACACCAGTTTCAAAGCCTGTTAGCCTGAGAGGGTATGGAGAACTGGTGATGTAGGACAGGGGAAAAAAAGTATGAGAGAGAAGATCATTTTGAGCAATGTATGAGGCAAACCCATACTGAAGGATAATGCTACAAGGATGGGAGTGACTTGGAACCCATTGGTGGTAAGCTGTTTGAGAGAGGAGAAAGGCAGCAGAATAGAAAATAAAATGCCAGAAGAAATCTGCCCATTTTGTGTGTGAGATGAGCTTCCCAAATGTGCTACTTTGTAACTGCTACAGAGTTTGTAGCCTGTGCTTCTTGGATACTCAAAGGCGAAGTAATTTATTTGGAGCATATCTTGGGAAAGAGATGTATGTAGTGGGTGGGATGAAACCACCTGTGAATATATATAACTAAAACAGCAAAATGATATTTTAATGGAATTTTATATATATGTAGTAACTTACATTAAATGATATACATTAGTGTGTATAAAATTCAGTGTTAAACTGCATAAAACGTGTAATTCCTTGGCCTTAGGGATGGTGATGTAGCTAAGAAGAGCTGAGTAAGAGAGAATTCTTATAGCTCTACAGTGTATAAGAACTAGCCTTTTAAAGCATTCAGATACTTATAGGTGGATGTGCTGTTAATTTTCTAAGACTGAAAAGCTGTTGTGGATTGATAATATGAAAAACTCTGTTTGGAAACAAAATATAATTTAAGGCTTCCAAAAACTAAGATTGCTTTTTAGCAATTAAGAGATATTTAGTGAGTGGTTCATGCTGGCTGAATATTTCTTTTTTTTTTTAAGATTTTATTTATTCATTTGACACAGAGAGAGAGATTACAAGTAGGCAGAGAGGCAGGCAGAGAGAGAGGAGAGAAGAGGAAGCAGGTTCCCCTCTGAGCAGGGAGCCCGATGTGGGCCTCGATCCCAGGACCCTGGGATCATGACCTGAGCCGAAGGCAGCGGCTTTAACCCACTGAGCCACCTAGGCGCCCCTGGCTGAATATTTCTGATGGCATAAGTGGTGCTCATGTAGTTAAGTAACTTCCTTTTTCAATTGATTATGAGTCTTAATGGCAAGAGTTTGTGTGGATAGGGGAAGAATATAGGACAGTAGCGGTTTTTAACTTTTCTCAGCATAAGTAAGCATAGAAGGTTTTTTATAGCCAAATATGCATATTATAAGGAAATGATAAACACCAAAATCAAGAATTATTTCATCCGGGAAGGAGAGTAAGGGGATGATACCAGAGAGGGACATTCACTTATATTGATGTCTTATTTTTGGCTTTTTTTTTTTTTTAGTTTTTTTTTTATTTATTTGACCCAGAGAGAGAGATCACAAGTAGGCAGAGAGGCAGGCAGGGAGAGAGGGGGAAGCAGGCCCCCGTCTGAGCAGGGAGCCTGATGTGGGGCTCGATCCCAGGACCCTGAGATCTTGACCTGAGCCGAAGGCAGAGGTTTTAACCCACTGAGCCACCTAGGCGCCCTATTTTTGGCTTTTTAAAACAAACTTTTAAAATATAGTTTAACATATGTAGAGAAAAGTGTAGATCATAAGTATACAGCTTCTTGAATTTTTACAAAGTGAACATATGTGTATACTAATATCCAGATTAAGAAACAGAATATCTATATTGGAATTATTTTATATTTTTTCTTTTTTTTTTTTCTTTTTTTTTTCTTTTTTTTTCTTTTTTTAAAGATTTTATTTATTTATTTGACACACAGAGAGAGATCAGATCACAAGTAGGCAGAGAGGCAGGCAGAGAGAGAGGAGGAAGCAGGCTCCCCGCTGAGCAGAGAGCCCGATGTGGGCCTCGATCCCAGGACCCTGAGATCATTACCTGAGCCGAAGGCAGAGGNGAGGCTTTAACCCACTGAGCCACCCAGGCGCCCTATTTTATATTTTTTCAAGCTGGGTAATGGGCACATGGGTACTTCTTGTATCACTCTTTGTTGTTGTGGTTGTTGTTGTTGTTATGCTTTAAAGTTTGCCTGTGTTTTTTAAAGAACCATTTCAAAAGGAAATAGGATCTTTAGAAATCTGGAAAATGTCAGAAAACCCACATGCTTTAGTAATTGAGAAAAGTACTTTAGGGAAATAGGGTTTTTTAAATTTATTTTTATTTTTTTAATTTTTATTTATTTATTTATTTATTTTTATTTGACACAGAGAGAGAGATCACAAGTAGGCAGAGAGGCAGGCAGAGAGACAGGGAGAGGAGGAAGCAGAGAGCCCGATGCGGGCCTCGATCCCAGGACGCTGAGATCATGACCTGAGCCAAAAGCAGAGGCTTTAACCCATTGAGCCACCCAGGCGCCCTAGGGTTTTTTTTAATGTAGGCCTTTGTCTCCTGTGTATTTTATAAACCTTATAAAGATCCAAGTTACTGAGTTTTAAAATGGAAAAAGAACATAAACAGAACTGTATGGATTG
The DNA here is from genome assembly GCA_002007465.1 of Ailurus styani. Classification (NCBI taxonomy): domain Eukaryota; kingdom Metazoa; phylum Chordata; class Mammalia; order Carnivora; family Ailuridae; genus Ailurus; species Ailurus styani. The sequence continues at coordinate 536,634 of LNAC01000047.1, read as the reverse complement.
AAGTAGTAAAAATTATTAGTACTTTTTGAAACAGTACCTTTTTGGCCTTCTTTTAGCCAATATTAGCCAATATAAAGTTTGACTCTTCAAATTTATGAGTAGATCAAAATGACAGTTTTAAAAATTTTGTCACTGAAATCTCAGTGATAGTTTAAGAAGGAAAGAACTGAGCTATTAAGATATTTATAGATATTTGTATTTAGTTTACAAGCTTTATATCTATTGTAGAAATAGTTATTTGTATAGTGGATAGAAATAGGTTTAAGGAGTTTCCTAAAACTAGTTATCTATCTGCGTTTGTGTTGTTTTTTGTTTTTTGTTTTTTTCTGATTTTGGAGAGGTGGGAGATACTTAATCAAACATGAAGATTTCTGGAATTTGGTTTATTTTTATGTATTACATATCTTTATCTCATTTTATGAAAAGCATTAATATCGGATTTTTCTCAATTATTCTCAACAGTAGGCTTTTTCTAATTAAGTTATGGTTGCTATGGTGTGGAAAGGCCACTTTAGAGTAATTTTTTGTAAAAATGTTTAGTCATTAGCCTTCCTTCTGCTGTTAGGTTTATAAGCATAAAATTATTAGAATGTTAATCTGAAAACCAATCATTGAATAATTTTCATTCCTTTTACTCTGTTCTAGAAGCCAATAGATCAGTGTAAATTAATTATTGTTTCTGATATGTTTGCATGTGTTTGGTCTTAAAGGAGTTGTTAAGACACACTGAAGTTTTTGTTTTGTTTTCCTGTTTTCCCTGGACAGGCAGTGGAGGAGGAAATGGCTATTCCTAATCACCTTTGCATCCGTCGCTGGACTACCAAACATGTAGCTGTGTGGCTGAAGGATGAAGGCTTTTTTGAATATGTGGACATTTTATGTAATAAGCATCGACTTGATGGAATCACATTATTAACATTGACTGAATATGATCTCCGATCTCCTCCTCTGGAAATCAAAATCTTAGGGGACATTAAAAGGTTAATGCTTTCAGTCCGAAAATTGCAGAAAATACATATTGATGTTTTAGAAGAGATGGGATACAACAGTGACAGTCCCATGGGTTCCATGACACCTTTCATTAGTGCTCTTCAGAGCGCAGAGTGGCTCTGTAATGGGGAGCCTTCACATGACTGTGATGGACCCATCACTGATTTGAATTCTGATCAGTACCAATACATGAATGGTAAAAACAAACATTCTATTCGAAGATTGGACCCAGAGTACTGGAAGACCATATTGAGTTGTATATATGTTTTTATAGTATTCGGGTTTACATCTTTCATTATGGTTATAGTCCATGAGCGAGTGCCTGATATGCAGACCTACCCACCACTCCCAGATATCTTCTTAGACAGGTAAGTTTTATTTCTAGTTGCCAAGTTTGTAGAAAGTTGCTATAACACAATGATAATAATGTATTTATGATAATTATGTTTTTTATTATTATTTTGGTTGATACACACTTCTTGTTTGCTTTATCTTGTAATATATGAAGATATACTTTGAAATTGCCTTTTTGTCCTAGAGTAAATTAGACCTTAAGCCTATGTGAGTGGGAAAGGCCACTGCTTAGTTTATTTTTTTTTAATACCTATATTATAGCTCATTGGGCACTTGAGATTGTAAAAGGATTTCATGGAATGTTGTCTGTAATAAATGAAATTTGGTTACCTTTTTTTTATGATGAAAAGGGTTCAGCTTTTCCAAAAGTAGGGAGAGGGCTCCTGTATCACCATATAAATTGGAATTATCACAAACAGTACAAACTGATTCGTTGATAGTGTCTTCTTGTTTTTATGAAATGCTGAATGCATAAAAGAGAATATAGTATATGCATATGAAAAATAAGAATAGAACAAATTTCAAAACTGTTAGTTTTTATATTTGTTATTTTTTTAAATTTATGTTTTATTTTTTATTTTATAAAAGATTTTATTTATTTATTTGACAGAGAGAGACACAGCGAAAGCAGGAACACCAGCAGGGTGGGTGGGAGAGTTAGAAGCAGGCTTTCCCGCAGAGCGGGGAACCCGATGCGGGACTTGATCCCAAAACCCTGGGATCATGACCTGAGCTGCGGGACTTGATCCCAAAACCCTGGGATCATGACCTGAGCTGAAGGCAGACGCTTAACGACTGAGCCACCCAGGCACCCCATATTTGTGATTTTTTAAAGTTTGTAGAGCTTTCTTGTTTGTTTTTATAAACTGTTTTGCCCTTCTGAAAGTGCCTTATAGTACATGTTTTTAAAAAAGAAATTAATCAGTGTACCCATGTTACAATGTCAGAATGACATAAATATCATATTTTGTTCTTCTAAAACCCTGATTAAGAATGGAGTAAAGAGGTTTTTGTTTGTTTAAGTTGTAAGCCTCCAAGGATGGGGCAGACAAGAGAGGAGAAAGTAGTCATATATTTTTGGAAGTTTGAAAGTAGATGGTTGAGTGGCAACTAACAGACCTAAAATAACCTAATTCTAAAACAGCAGTTAGGAAAACAGAACCAACCCAGTCTGTGTTACAGATTTCTCAAACTTCTGGATACTGCAGGTGAAAGGGTGGTGCTAAAATAAGAAGAATCAAGTGAAACTGTTTAAGAAGCTGTTAGATCCCTATATCTCCTCCCCTATTCTATACAGTTTTCCCAACTATAAACAGAAGAACCTAAGGAAGTAAGGAAGAAAGCGTGTGGATATCTGGGGAAAGAGTGTTCTAGGCAGAAGAAAACAGTAAGGGGCAAAAATCCTGAATTGGTAGTATCCTTAGCATGTTCAAGAAACAGCAAGTGAGAGACGGGGAGAACTATTGGAGATGAAGTGTGAGAGGAGACAGGAATCTAGATTGTATAGTGACTTGTAGACCATTTTATGGACTTTAGCTTTCATTCTGACTGAAAAAGGGAAGCCATTGGAAAGTATTTAGGAGAAGAGTACAGTGATCTAACTTCCATTTTAAAAGATAACTATAGTTGTTGTATTGAGAATAGCCTCGGTGTGGGTGTGGGAAAGCAGGGAATAAATTATTGAATTCATCTAGACAGAAATGAGGTGAATTGGATGAGAATACTAGTGGGAGAGATGGTATGAAAGAGTCAAGTTCTATTCATATATTTAGAAAGCACCGCCATAAAATTTGCTAATGGATTTGCATGTAAGGTTAAGAAATAGAAAAGCCAAGGATTACTCTTGAGATTTTTGACCTGAGCATCTGGAAGGATGGAGTTGCCCTTTACAGAGGTGGGAAGACTGTGGAAGAAGCTGAGTTGGAGAGAAAAAAAAGAATTTGGTTTTGGACATGTCAAATTTGAGATGTCTTTTAGACAAGATCAGGTGTCACATAAGAAACGGAGAGATGAGCTGGAGTTCAAAGAGATGTAGGCTGAAATTTGGAAGTTACCAGAATAGGTAAAGCCATGATGTGAGATAAGGTATTCTAGGGAATGAATTTGGAAGAGGAAAGATTAAAAATGGAGCCCAAGAACATTGTAATGGAAGTCTGAGAAGTAAGGCAAAACCAGCAAAGACAACTGAAAATGTCAGGCAGAAAGAAAGTAGTATCCTGGAAGCCAACTTAAAAAAAAAAAAAAAGTATTGTAAGAGGGCAGGAATAATTAACTGTGTCAAGTTCTGCTGAGGGATCAAGTAAAATGGATAATTAATGACTAGATTTAGCAATGTGTTGGTCATCTGTGACCTTCACAAGAGTTAATAGGAACAAAAGCTAGTTGTTAGGGATTCAGAAGAGAATAGGAGATTTCTGTAATTTACCTAAAGATACATATCCACAAATATGAAACAACGTAGGTATAAAGTTATTCACTGTGACATTATTTGTAGTAATTGTAAATATCGGAAATGTAAATGCTTATCCATGGAAAACTGATTGAATATACTATAGTACATCTATATAGCAGAGTACTATTTAATTAAAGAAGAGTGAGAAAGATTTCTAAGAACTGATATGAACTGGTTTTAAGTGTGGGGCAAGGAAAGTATAAAATGAGTAAAACAGCTCTTGGTCCATAAAGCAAGGGAGTGCATAAAACCAATGAAAGCATGTCAAAAGAGCATATGAGTTGGTTTGAAAGGGCTTGTACTGATCAAACTGGGACAATTGGAACATCAAAAACATAATGATGGTAATGGATTATAATATATTTAGTAAGAGAATCTGTGACTCCATAGTGATAAACAAAAAGTGGTGGGGTGAGAAGGGATATTCTTCAAAAATAATATGAATAAACATAGATGGCCTGTTTTGCAACATCCAGCCTAGTAATTGATTCAGGCAAGTCATCAGTAGATGCTAAAATCATTAGGTGAAAGGTCAAGAATGTTGACATTATCTGAATATATCTCACATATTATTTAATTACAGGGAGAATAAGGTACCTTGACAATGGCATGACCTGACATGCATCGTTTTAACCAAATGATCAAACGTAGCATTGCTGTGGGACAGAGTGACATTATGTGCATAGGATGTGATGTTTACAACATCTTCTATAATCTTGCCCCCTATGAAATACAACCTAAATCTAATCATGAGGAAATTATCAGACAAATCCAGAACATGGAATAGTTCTGAGGCTGAGGTTCTATATGGACTATAACCAAGGCATAGTGCGAGAAAGGAGGAACACTGGCCTGGAAGAAAAATGAGGATCTTATTTTTGAAGTGTACAATTCAGTGGTTTTTAGTATGTTTACAGTAGTGCAACCATCACCACTAATTCCAGGACATTTTCATCACCCTGAAAAGAAAGCCCTATCCATTCTCAGTCCCATTCCATTCCCTCCTCCCTCCATTCCCTGGCAACCACTAATCTTTCTGTATCTGTCAGTTTGTCTATTCTGGACACTTCATGTAAATGGAATTATACAATATGTGGCCTTTTTTTGTGATTGGCTTCTTTGAATTAGCATAATGCCTTCAAGATTCAGCCAAACGGTAGTATGTATCAGTAATTCAGTCCTCTTTATTACAGAGTAATATTCCATTGTATGGATATACTACATTTTGTTAATCTGTTTATCAATTGATGAATGGTCGTTCACTTTTTGGCTACTGTTAATAATGCTGCTTATGAACATTTATGTACAAAGTTTTGTGTAGACCTGTATGTGATTTTCAGTTTGCAGTGGGGATTTGAAGCCAAATTTTGCCTCTCTGTAGTGCCTCCCACTACAAATCTTCATGCTCTTAAGCATGTAAGCTTTATTCTTAGAATGGTAGCAAGTGCTGTCAGTGTTCTTCCTATATACTTTCAGATCTCGTTTTCATTTTCTTGCACATGGATACTCCCAACATCCAACAAATGTGTTTCTGTTGAAGAGCTGCATCTGAGCTCTTGAACACATTTTGTATGCTTGGAAAGAGAGGCAAACATGCTTAGGACTTTATATCCCACCAGCAACAGTCCTTAACCAATAACTGATGAGATGGGGTATAAATACTTTATTTCTCTTCACTTTAATTGGGACAACTTTTAGGTCAGACCTACACTGTCTCGCAAATTCCACACAGGATTGAGCCATAGTTAACCCTTGCCATAGTTACTTTACAAGGCTTTGTTTAATGTCTCACTCTTGCCTTGCTTACTTGTCTTCCTGATCTCATTTCCTCACTACACTGAGGTTTCTCTTGGGAACACTCCTATTCACTTTCACACTGATCTTTGTTTCAGAGTCTGCATCTAAAGCTTATGTCACACAATTCCAAGACCTTTAGCACATCATAAATAGAAAATTAGAAGGAGAAAGGGATGCCTTTATATGCAGCCCCCACTTAAAACAGTGAGAAGGGTTAACTGATAGCCATAATAGCAAGGGTAGAACCAGAAGCATTATAAAGCACACAAATAAAGGAAAAACTACTCTAGTCTGGAGCTTAACCTTCATTCCTCAGTAGTCCCTGAGGTCATTACCATGTTCAGGGCAATCTGTGTTCACAATCATGACTAAATTACCAAAGAAAATTAAATTTTTATCCAGAAAAAAAGAGGCATATCCATGTATAATGCATTTTAGAAAACTTTGCATCAGAATAAATATGAGATATTGAATAAACATTTCCTCACAACACTTCACTAAAGTGACAGTAAAAGGAAATGAGGGGGAACCCTATAATCCCGTGAAGGCAAAAACAGTGATAATGATGAAAATTTGGAAAGTAGAACGGTGAATCCCTATTGTAAAATTGGGAATGGAGACTAGCAGTGTCCAAGAGGTGAGTTTATTTGTATTTCAGAGCTCCAGAAAAACTCTCAAAACAGGTGACACCAAGCATCTTTCTTGACCAGGTACAGATAAATATGGGAGAATTGGTTGAAAAGCAATTTAAGGGCGCCTGGGTGGCTCAGTGGGTTAAAGCCTCTGCTTTCGGCTCAGGTCATGATCTCAGCATCCTGGGATCGAGGCCCGCATGGGGCTCTCCGCTCAGCAGGGAGCCTGCTTCCTCCTCTCCCTGTCTCTGCCTGCCTCTCTGCCTACTTGTAATCTCTCTCTCTGTCAAATAAATAAATAAAATCTTAAAAAAAAAAAAGAAAAAAAGAAAAGCAATTTAAGAAGCTTTTAGACCTCTATTCCAACAGATAGTCAGTATGTTTGTCAGAACTCATTGAACCGTACACCCAACAAGGGTGATTTTTTCCTGGTTGTTAATCAAACCTCAGTAAAATTAACATTAAAAACAAGTTTAGGGGGTGCCTGTGTGGCTCAGTCAGTTGAGCATCCTGACTATTGGCTTCTGCTCATGTCATGATCTCGGGGTTGTGAGATTGAACACCGCGTGGGGCTCTGAGCTGGGTGCAGAGCCTGCTTAAGATTCTCTCCCTGCCGTTCCCCCCTTAAATAACAAACAACAACAGCAACCAAGTTTATCCTTCACCTGTGTTTCTTAGAAAATGACTGGAGGATACATACCATCAAAACTAAGGAGTAAACTGAAAAAAAGGAGAACATGGATTCAGAAAACAAAGAATCTAATCAGAAAAGATGAATTTCCAAGATGAAGGTCAAGTTTTATTTCAAAAAAGAGCCATACAGGAGGACTAAAAAATACAACCATACTAAATTGGGGAAAAAAGGAGAGGAGCTTTAGGAGAGATTTCCCCAAAAGGAAAAATTGAAATTGATAGAATAGTTTGAAGATGAATGGCAATAGACACACAAGTAACAGAGCAAACTAAAAAAAAAAAAAAGGTTATATTTTAGCTCTAGAGAATTCTAAGAATTTCTGCTCTAAGAAAGGGATTGTTCTTTACTGACTCTGCTGCAAATGATATTTACAAACTTATGTTAAGTAAAAGCCAAAAATTCCTTTTTAAAAAATTGTGAAACAATATTGAGAATGGGGAAGAGAAAATGGGAGTGGGGGGTAGGGGGGCTATCTAAAAGATATAATGCCTAATAAGACACAAGAGTGAAAGTGATTACCTCTGGGGAGCAAGAATTAGGTAGGGGGGTGGGACAGAAAACTTAATTTCATCCTAAGCATTGTAAAATTGTTTTATATACATTTATGTGTGTATATATATATACACACACACACACACACACACACACATTTTTGGGCATGCATATATAAGTGTATATTTACAAATAGTTTTTTTTAAATGTTCATTTTAAAAGTTTACATAGTTAAAAGTCACTTAAAGGAATCTTTTATTTTTATTTTTTTTTAATTTTATTTATTTGACAGAGAGAGACACAGCGAGAGAGGGAACACCAGCAGGGAGAGTGGGAGAGGGAGAAGCAGGCTTTCCTGCAGAGCAGGGAGCCCAATGCAGGGCTCGATCCCAGGACCCTGGGATCATGACCTGAGCCGAAGGCAGATGCTTAACGACTGAGCCACCCAGGCGCCCCAGGAATCTTTCTTTTAAAGATGTATTTATTTGAGGGGGTAGGGGCAGAGGGAGAAGGAGAGAGAAAATCTCAGGCAGACTCCATGTTGAGCATAGAGCCCAAGACCATGACCGTGACCATGACCTGAGTTGAAACCAAGAGTAAGATGCTCAATCGACTGAGCCACCCAGGCGCCTCAGGAATCTTTCTTTTATCTGAAAATTTCTGATATGTGAAATAACCCATTCTCCAGTAATGGCAGATAAATAAGGCAGCAATAGATTAAAAATACGGAAGAGGAGTCTTTTTTCTGAGGTAATAAATAAAAGAAAAGTCCCTGAGTAAAGATGATTGACTCTCTCTGAATAAGGTTTGCAATGGACTATTAATATCTTTTGTTCAGATTTCATGTTTTCTTTTAATAAATACCGTTATTTCCTTAGTTACAAAATTAACACATTATTGTATAAGAATTTTTAGTGGAAATGTACATAGAATAAAAATAAGACAATAGGGCGCCTGGGTGGCTCAGTGGGTTAAAGCCTCTGCTTTCGGCTCAGGTCATGATCTCAGCGTCCTGGGAGCCTGCTTCCTTCTCTCCCTGTCTCTCTGCCTGCCTCTCTGCCTACTTGTAATCTCTCTCTCTGTGTCAAATAAATAAATAAAATCTTAAAAAAAAAAAAAAAATAAGACAATAATCCTACCAGATGACCTGTTTTCACTAACTCACTTTCACTTTTACCCTGTTCCCTTCTGTGTCTTTTTCTCTTCCTCCTCCTCTTTTTATGTATGTATTTATTTATTAACATTTTATTTTTAAGTAATGTCTAACCCAGTGTGGGGCTCAGATTTAGAAACCTGAGATCAAGAGTCGCACGCTCCACCGACTGAGCCTACCAGGTGCCCTCTCTCTTTCTTTTTAAACTTAGAAATGTGACATGTATTTCACTAATGAGTAACCACAGGATCTGTGGATTTGGTGAAGACAGAGGAATCAATGGAAAACAGAGAAGAAAACAGGGATATAAAACAAAGAAGGGCACAGAGAAATGAATAAAACAAAACAAAAACACTATTTATTGCCTCTAAAACAAAACCAAGTTTATTATAAGAGGGGGGAAAAAAGGACTCAAGTTCAGGCCCTGATTCTTCAGTTAGCACATCATGCAAGAAGCAAAACTTTTCCCATTGATGTGTTTGGGCAATTCTGTATCCAGGTCTGCCGTGCTACAGGGACGAAGAAAAGGGTTGTAACCTCTTCACAGAGAACCATTAATTGAGAATCACAAACAACAAAGAGGTTTTGGTAAATGGAATACTTCATGAAACAGGTTTTTTCCCCCCAGTTTCTTTAAATACCGTCTCCTAAAAGAGAGAAAAGTTAATAGAAAGCAGTTTAAAAGAGTATCTTATTACAAAGGGTGTCAGTTACGTACATACACTTCTTGTCAATCCAAAATGAAATTTTTTTCTGTTCCAGTGTTCCTAGAATCCCATGGGCCTTTGCCATGACAGAAGTATGTGGCATGATTTTGTGCTATATTTGGCTCCTGGTTCTTCTTCTTCACAAACACAGGTACCTCAGTTATCCCACTAAAAGACAAAATATTTTGACTGTTTTGGATAAAGTTCATCAAACCTTGTTTCTCCCTTTATAGTTTCCTTGTTAATTTTCTTCTTCAGTCATTATGAAAAATGTTTTGGGTTTGATCAATAAGAAAGTCACTGTGAGGTAACACCTACATATTTAATAGTATTCTGAATATATGCTGCGGGCCAAGATCAGAGATGGTGATGTTCAGCCACGAGCCAATTGCTGATGGTCTAGCTGTAACTTTTTTTGAAAACAAACCAGAAATGCCATTTATCTGTAGAAGGATAGAAACTCCTCCAAGGACGGTCTTTGGTCAAGGACAGTGTTTGGATGAAAGAAATTCTGTGTTTGGAGGAGGCCCATTAGAAAAGTCCCATTTTGCATACCATGTACATCTAGTCAGTGTGGTTTGCTTAAGATGATACAGGAAATTGCTGAATAGGAAAAGTGCTTCTTCACTTTCACTAAGAAATAGAAAGGGAAGAATTTTTTTATTAAAATGAAGTGTAAGGTGAAGCTTCTTTCCTACTTTAATGAGGGGGAAAATTACTTGATTTAAGTAAAAAAATAAGGCATAATGAAGAAAAAATTTGACAGACTATGAGGTCTGTGGATCTGGTATCCATTGTCTGGACACTGATGAGGAATAGGGACACTTGCTTGAATTTTTTCTCCTTTCTCCTCACTAGGAAGTATTTGAGGTAAACCAGTGATGTGTTCTAGGTCCTAAGCAGCAGTTATTTCATTGCTTTGAAGGTGAAAAGAAAGGTTGATTATTGCTATTGTCACACTTGTAGGCTGTATTGTGCTTCATTCTTTCCCATTTTCCTGCAATATTTTTTAACTCTGGATTGCTTAAAACGAGAGGTGGTTCAAAAACATGTAATATCACTGCTGCTTTGTGGTTTAACTTTGGCTCACAAGACCCTGTGAATTTGAATTTATCCACTCTTCAAACCAAGAAAGAATTTACCACGTAGGAAACTTGGGTAGGTTTAGCGAAGCATAGCAGTGGCCACTTAAATGCAAGTTTCAGTGTTTAATTGGTCAAAGAAAGTGTTTCTCTCTCATATGGCTTTTGTACCACTTGCATTAGAATAACCTGGGTTCTTATTAAATTGTAGTTTCCTAGGCTCCATCCCAAGTGTACACACTAAATTTGAGATTTCTTAACTTGTGTTCAGTGCTTTTTGGAGAGTGGGGAGAGCATTTTGAAAATGTGTAACGCATAGTTCCTGTGCTTAAGATTATTATAGTCTGTTTTGGTTTGGACATTTTAAAAAATAATATGACAACACAAGTGATACCACAATGCAGTTCAAAATTTTTGCTAGGTATACTTAATATAAAACTTAGTATTTTAAAAAACTTAGTATTTTTATACTTTAAGTTTGGAAAAGTTAGAGAATGTTTAAGATAGCTGCTATCGGTAACCAATTTACAATGTTATTAATGAGCAAAAATTCCCTAGAATCCTGTTAAATTTTCCCTCTCGAAAAGGAAGTAATTAATGAGCAATATGTGAATAACAGCATTAACATTAAGCTAAGAGTCAGACTTGGTACTAGTCTTACTTCTTTCTTGTATATTTCCTTTACTTTCTCTTTGACATATTTTCTTATCAAGAAATGATGCTTTTAAGTCAGAACTGTCTAACATGGCAGATACTAGCCACATGTGGCTACTTCATGAAAATAAAATAAAATCAAAATTCAGCTCCTTGGATGTATTAGTCACATTTCAAGTGCTCAAGAGCCACATGTAGATACCTTATTGGACAGTGCAGTCACAGAACATTTCTGTCATTACAGAAAGTTCTATCGGACAGTGATGTTTCAGATCTAAGAGTTCTTTAAGATTTCTGTCTTCTTCAAAGAATCTAGTTCTAGTGGTTTTCCTGCCTGCTCTCCCTTTAAGTAAAGACTTGATTCCTGGAAGTTTTTGGTTTGGTTTCTTCTGATCTTTCTGTCTTTTTGGTTGCTCTGTTCACAGGTCAATACTTCTCCGAAGGCTCTGTAGTCTGATGGGCACTGTATTCTTGCTTCGCTGCTTTACCATGTTTGTGACCTCCCTCTCCGTGCCAGGACAGCACCTGCAGTGTACTGGAAAGGTAGCCTGCTACCTTCTTTATCATTCTTTCTTATTCTTGGTGGGCTGATGGTACCATATATGTAATAGGGCTAAAACTTTGCTTTTAATATTAAAATGCTTTTTAAGGGTGCCTGTGAGGCTCAGTTGGTTAAGTGTCCAACTCTTGATTTCGGCTCAGGTCATGATATCAGGGCTGAGTTTGAGCCCCCTGCATCAGCATATGCTAGCCATGGAGCCTGCTTAAGATTGTCTCTCTCCCTCTCCCTCTGCCTCACTCTTACTAAAGAATAGATACATAGATAGATAGATAGATAGATAGATAGATAGATAAAATGTGCTTTTCAGTATTTTCAATATCTGTAATAAACCTCTGGAAATAATTTGGTAGAAATCTTAAGCCAGAGTCTACCTCCTTGTTACATCTGTCCATTGATACTTGTTCTTTGCTGTGGAGCTATAGAAAACAAGTTTCTTTCAATTACCATTTTCCCTTTCCCACCATCCTGAGCATCTTTAGTTCCTCGTATTAACGTGGAAATGTTCGGGTTCAGAGCAAATGATTAAGAAAGAATTCTTGAGACATCTTCGGTGCAAAAAAGTGGTTTTATTAAAGCACAGGGACAGGATCCATGGGCAGAAAGAGCTGCACTGGGGTTGTCAGGGGTGACTGATTGATTATATACTTTCAAGTTGAGAGGGGGTAGGGACTAGGGTTAAGTCTCTGTGGAATTTTGGAAGCAAGGTTTCCAGGGCCTTGAGGGGGCTGGCTATTGTTAGGACAAGGTCATTTACTACTGTCTAGTAAAACCTTAGTCATGAGACCCTTCAGGTGTATATCGGGGTCCGTTATCTTGGAGGATGGCTATTAACATATATCTTGGGGGATAGAGATAAAGGAAGTTTCCAAAGAAATTTTTATATGTTAAAGGAGACTTACAGGATCTTGGAGGTCAGGATAATGTTAAGCAAAAATTGCCTTTTGACCTTAGCAAAGTAATAACATTGAGGCCCCTGAGTTCCTAGAGGAAGGTCACTCTGCCTGTCTCAAGGACTTGTCAGTGGGCTCTAAGTTGTAAGCAAATTTCATTTTTTTTCTTTTGCCTTTGTTCTCCATATCAATATAACATGACTGTGGTCCCTTCGATGTCCTTATCACTTCTTTTTAAAAAGTTTTCCGTTTGACCATATTCCATTTAAAATAAAGTACCACTATTCTAAACTTGACTCTGCTGGGATATGCTAAATAATGGCTGACTTGTTTTTGTTTTAAATTTTGTAGCTTGTGGGCGCCCGGGTGGCTCAGTTGGTTAAGCAACTGCCTTCGGCTCAGGTCATGATCCTGGAGTCCCGGGATCAAGTTCCACATCGGGCTCCCAGCTCCACGGGGAGTCTGCTTCTCCCTCTGACCTTCTCCCCTCTCATGCTCTCCCTCACTCACTTGCTCTCTCTCTCTGTCAAATAAATAAATAAAATATTAAAAAAATTTTTTTTGAGGCTTGTTTTGGTATATTATAGACTATATCTTCTCTTCTGATTAAATTGAGAGAGGAGAGACTATGCAGATGGGAACAAAAAAAACCAAAAAATTTTAAAAACCTGAAAAATCACCTGTACTTTATATACAGAATTGGCCTTTGTGACTTATTTAATTTGCACAAAAGAATTTATTATCCTACTTTTCTAAGCCTCTGTACTTTAGTTATATATTGCCAAATATCCAAATATATGTGTTAGTACCTTTATTGTTATTTTAATATTGTTTGTATATGTGTAAAACAAAATTATGTGTCAGTTCTTCTGTTGCGATATAAATAGCTGAAATGCCAACAAGGGAAGGTTAAGCAGCCGAGGGATTAATAACTAAAAGTATAGCCCTGAGCTGAAGGGTGACAAAACTTTCTCCAGGTATTAGGAGACTGACCAGTAAGCAAAGGAGAAGGGTTAATATGACCCTTAGGATTTATCATGAAGGCAATATTTTATTTTTCTGAAAATATATAAATTAGAAAGTAAAAACATCATTCTCTCTTCTTTCACCCATCCCATAAATAATCCTGATAACAGTTGGGTATATAACCACATAGGCTTTTTTTTTTTTTAAAGATGTTATTTGAGGGATGCCTGCCTGGCTCAGTTGGTTAAGTATCTGCCTTCGGCTCAGGTCATGATCCCAGGGTCCTGGGTTTGAGTCCCATATCACAGGGAGCCTGCTTCTCCCTCTGCCTGCCACTCTGCCTGCTTTTGCTCTCTCTTGCTCGCTCTCTCTGATAAATAAAATCTTAAAAAAAAAAAAGATTTTATTTGAAAGAGAGAGAGCACAAGCAGAGAGGAGGGTCAGGGGGAGAGGGAGAGGCAGACTCCCAGCTGAGCAGGGAACCCAATGCAGGGCTTGGTCCCAGGACCCTGACTGAGATCATGACCTGAGCCAAAGGTAGCTGCCCAACTGACTGAGCCACCCAGGCGCCCCCCACGTAGACTGTTTTTAAGCATGCTTACACATTCATATAAGTTTATGTAGTAGATACTTTTTATTTTTATTTTTTTATTTATTTTTAAGATATTTATTTATTTATTTGACAGATCACAAGTAGGCAGGAGGCAGGCAGAGGGAGAGAGGGAAGCAGGCTCCCTGCTGAGCATGGAGCCTTATGCAGGCCTCAATCCCAGCACCCTGAGATCATGACCTGAGCCGAAGGCAGAGGCTTAACCCACTGAGCCACCCAGGCGCCCCTGTAGTAGATACTTTTTTAAATAAAAGATAAGATGATATTGCAGACCTTGTTCTTTAGTTTGTATTTTATTTAATAGTATATTGTTTACTTTTTTCCTGAAGAAATACATATGGCTATATCTCATCTTTTCAATAGCTGCAGTGTTCCATTGTATGATTTACCAGTTTACAAATCATATACATTTATGTTGTTTCCAAATCTTACTGTTTATAAATTGTGCCATCATAAATGTTCTTGTGCATTTATGCATTTGCCATTATTTAATCATCTACTTTAGATAAATTCCTGGAAGTAGAATTATGAAATCAAAGAATATGCACATTAAATACATACTGCACAGATGTCCAGCAGAAAAAACAAATTTATCACTGCTACCGATACTGTATGCATGTCTGTTTTCCCATTCCCATGCCAGCACTACTTACTACCAATTATTGGAGTCATTGCTGTTCTGATTCATGAAAGATGATGATAATGAGACTTCTACAGTTTTATGTTTTAAAGATTTTTATTTACTTTTTAGAGAGCATGAGCAGGGGAAGAGGCTGAGGGAGATGGGTAGAGGGAAAGAGAGAAGCAGACTCCCTGCTGGGCAGGGACCCCCCCCCCAACTCTGGGCTTGATCCCAGAACCCTGAGATCATGAGCTTAGCCGAAGGTAGATGCTTAAGCCACTGAGTCACCCAGGTGCCCCTACAGTCTTATGTTTTATATTTAACTCTTTACTCTTTTGAATTTATTTCTGCACGTGATGTGACATAGGGATAGAACAGTTTTCCCCCAGATAGTATGGTAATTGATTAGAAGAGAGATTTTAAAGAATAAAAATATAAGCTTATTATACTGAAAAGAGAATTTCCTGTAGTGGAGGGATTTAATTGTAGGTCAGCCACTAAAGAGATGTTATATGTGCATAGGGCTATAATGTGTGCTACAAAAATAAGATACCATTCCTCTACAGTATGGAAGCCCTCTTTCTGTCTCTAATGACTGTTTTTCATTTTAGTTAGTTATATATGGACATTTCTATTCAAATCTGCCCTAAATACTGTTAATTGTTTTATAATATAACCTACTTATTGACCTGTATTATTGGTAGCAATTGTTTAAAATAGAAAGTTAAGATGATAGTAACTAGCAATCAAGTCCCTCACAATAAACTCCGTAGGGCATTTTCATTGAAATAAAGTAATTGCTTGAAATCTCATTCCCAGAAGTAGGAGGTTTAGGGACAGAACCAAGAACCTACTTGTTTTTGAAATGTAGCGATGGACCCACCTTAAGGAAAGAAAATATAGAATATTTGGGACATTTAAAATTGGAAGGGATAAGAAGACTGAGTAACTGAGCAATGATTGTTTTCTTTTGACTGACATTACTTGTTTCCTGCCCTTGTTTGAGAGATATTTTCCTAGCAGTCTCTGTTCTTCATGCCTGATTTTTCACTTTCACTAGAGTACCATCTCCAACCCTATTCTCATTAGAGGTCTTAGAAGAACCAAACTATGTGTATTTTAGTAACTTCTCTTTCCTTTTCTCTAATGATAAATTCCTGTCCTGCCCTTCACTGAGGCAGAAAGGGAAAGCTAGGTAGTATATAATCAGCTGGTGAAATTTCTAATGAAATGGTGTTATCTAATGAGGTTGTTTCTGTTGTTAATTAGCCACAGTAGAATCTTTAAAACATAGGCCTTTGTTTTTTTTGTTTGTTTGTTTGTTTGTTTTGTTTTGTGAGGTTATTTTTTTTTGTAGCTCTAATTGACTTTATTAAGCGATTTGTGAATTGGGCAGCCCCCCATCTAGCAAGTAGAGAGGCCCTCTAAGACATAGGACTTTGGAATTGGACTTCCTGGATTCACATCCTGGTTATGTTACTTACAGCTTTGTGACCTCTCTAAGCCAGTTTCCTCAGATGCATAATTGAATCACTTCATAGGACTGTTGTGTACATTAAATACAGTAACACATAAAGCACTTAGCAGCATGTCTTACACATAGTAAATGCATGTAAAATTTTAGGAATTTTTTGTACTGTTATTACGTGTTAAATGCTTTTTTTTTTTTAAAGGACCATTACTCAAACTCTCAAACTCTTCCTCAAAATGGATTGCTTTTTTAAGCTTATATATGGGACTTGGCATTGGTTTTGGCTGTTAATAACAGGAGACTCAAGATGGCATGGTTTAAGAGACAAACAATGGTTTATTCTCCCTCATAAGAGAAATCTGAAATTAGGTCATGTGTACCTATATGGATTTATCAAAAACCCATGATTCTTCTGTCTTTATCCTCTCCTATCCTAATACATCTGTATGGAGTTGTCAAAAACTCGTGATTCTTCTTTCTACTCTCCTGTCCGAACACTTGGCTTGCATCCTCAAGGCCACTTAGTGGTCCAAGATGGCTGCTGGAGCTTCAGCTATCATTTCTGAGCTGTAGGCTCAAAGAGGAAAGGCAAAAAAGACTTCCTCCTAGTTGTTGTCTCTTTCCTTTATAAGTAGCCTTCCCAGAACTCTTTTACACTTCCATTTACATCTTATTGTATAGAACTTAGTCACAAAACCACACCTGCAAGGGAGGCTAGGAAATGCAATGTTTTGGTTGAGTTCATGACAGTGTCCAAGAAATTTGACATTCTGTTACCAGTGAGGAAGGGGAGAATAGATACTGAATGGTAGCCATTGTCTCTGTCATAGTCTGTTTCTTATTGGCAAGAAAAACCAGCAAATACTACTGTATTATTAGATTAAAAACTTGAAAATATTTTGTGTGGTAGTGACCTTCTCATTGCTAAGGAACTCTTAGTAGAGAAATTTGAATTACATTGATTTCTTGTAATTACCAGAATATTTCTGACCACCCTTTCTTGATGTCTGGAATGAATGAATTAGACTGGGAATCTGCTTGCTTTCATTTAGATCTTATTTCTAAGTCATTTGGCATTTGAATTTCAATGTGAGGGATTTTTGGAAGCCACTACTCCTCTAAGCACTTGAAGCACTAATTTGTAGCTTTCTTTATAGATATATGGCAGTGTATGGGAGAAACTGCACCGGGCCTTTGCCATTTGGAGTGGCTTTGGTATGACCCTAACTGGTGTTCACACTTGTGGAGATTACATGTTCAGTGGCCACACAGTCGTCCTAACGATGCTGAATTTCTTTGTCACTGAATGTAAGTATCTCTTTAGTGCTTCCATGCATTAGATGACTGGCTGCAGAGGAGGCTGTGGGAAGGGTGTCAATTTCTATAAAGAATGAGAGTAACAGACTGACCTAAGAAATATGTGACTTAGAAACATTGGAAAGAATGTGGTTTTAAAATGATCTTTCTGTCCTTTTCTCAGATACACCAAGAAGCTGGAATTTCTTACACACTTTATCCTGGGTTCTCAACCTCTTTGGAATCTTCTTCATTTTGGCTGCTCATGAACATTATTCCATTGATGTGTTTATTGCCTTTTATATCACGACAAGACTCTTTTTGTACTACCATACTCTAGCCAATACTAGAGCCTATCAGCAGAGCAGGAGAGCAAGAATTTGGTTTCCCATGTTTTCTTTTTTTGAGTGCAATGTGAATGGTACAGTACCTAATGAATATTGTTGGCCATTTTCGAAACCAACAATAATGAAAAGACTGATTGGATAAAGTCTGTCTTTGTAATGGGTTCATGGTTAAAAATACAGTAGTTGTTGAAAGTGAATAACTTTTGCTTTCTCCCCCTAAGCTGTTCCTGGATGCCTTGCTTTATGGCTTATATGTTGACAAAGTGAAGTTCCATGTTCTAAGCAAGGCTGTGATTGTAGAAATCCAGAAAGAGCCGTCAAGAGTCCTTACATATCTGTTTGAATAGGAAGCTTAAGTAGATGTTTCTGACCCTTCTCTCTTGGCAGACTTAATTTGTAATTGAAATCAGGCTCTTACCCTCACCTGTTGAGAACTTGCTTATTGAACTTAAGCAATTTGCTGATTGAAAGTTGTTGCTGTTTTTTTTTTTAATTCATTAGGACTCTAGTCAAGAAATAATTTTTTTTAATGTCCTTATTATCTTCAAAGGAAAAACCCCTACCAAATGAGCAGTACTTGTTCTTTGAACTAATCTGTCTTCTTAAAAAAATGCAACTCTAGAAAGTGATCTGTGTTATTAACAAATAATTTTTGCCTTCTGAACCATCTTTAAGAAAAGTATACTGAACATGCCAGGATGCCTGAAGCAAGCAGAGAATGGAAGGGGCCATACGTGAGGTGACAAAAATACAGATATAGTACTGGCATTTTTCACCAAAGATGCAACAAAAGATGCAGTTCCTCTTTTGTTCTGGGAGTTCAGTATGACTGTCAGCAGCTGTTGATGAGGGAAAAATAGCTGCATCCATAAAAATAAAATTGGCTTAATTTTAGTGAGGTAGGTACCTGGAACAACTTTGTGTTATAGTTGTTAGTTAGACATATGACAGCCCAATTTTATGCCTTTAAATGATGTTACTTAATAAGCAAAATAGTGGAGTGTGTTACCAAATGTTAGATAAAGTTCTTATGTCCATAAGTAGGGAGGTATGCATGCAAAGAATATTTTTTCTATTTTTGAAAAGAAATTTATAACAGTTGCAGGCATAATACAACTTTTTGGTTTTTGAAATTTGTCATTCTTGGCCATCAGAAGTAAACAGTCTCAGATATATTTGGATATGAAAAAAAGGCTTTGTTGTTTTTCATTTTTAAATATAATTGTGTACATACATTCTTTCTACTTAGTCTTAATTTGGCGGTCAGGAAGTGATGTACTTAGTTGCTGTTTACAACACTAGAAATTTAGTACCTTAAGTAATTTGATCTTTGTGGTAACATTTGTCACTTTGCTTTTAATGATTTTGGCTAATAGTTATGACAGTAGAATGGTTATGGAATTGGATTTTGAGCCCTAACTGAGCTTATTAGCTACTTGGAATATTAATTGTGTAGTTTTTACATTCCATTTTAAAGCAAGGAGTTAGAAAAAGTTCTGGCATATTGAGGTCTAAAATTAGGCCACTTAGCAGAAACCCGCTCCTAATGTGGGTGAAATATTTTATTTTTGCACTTTGAGTCATATTCCCACCCCTGTATAAGCTACAGAGGAACCTGAATGGATTGGGCAGGAGACGAATATTATGCAAACAAATTTTAGCCAGTGCCGAATGACCCCAATTTGAGTCTGCTCTGAATATTATTTTTTATTTCTCACCTGAGAAATGGCACAAGGCAATTCAAGTTTTATTATGCTTGTAAATCTCATACTTCAGAATCTTATAATATCTTAACTTGTTGATTCTAATACATGCTAGGGACAAAAAGGTCAACACTTCATCTAAGGAAACTGCATAATCATGAAGGGTGAGGGGTGTTTCCTATACTTAGAGTACTTTGACCCTTGAGGTCAAAGCCATGTAACTGCCATTCTTTCCAAGTGACAGAGCAAGACCATATTTACCTAGGGAGGGACGAATGTTGGCTTTTGGAAAAAAACGTTTGAAAAAAAATCTGTGGCAACATTAATTCAGGAATGTTCGAAAGCTACTTAATGGTAAACTTCCTAACGTCAGTCTTCTTTCCTTCATGTGGATTCTATTCTAGAACAAATAGAAAAAAATTGCAAGTAACTTTGCAGAACTGTTGACATTGGGAGGGCCTAACAGCCAGCAAGGAGGATTGTAAAGTAAGTTTTCAGCCTTGCATTTATCATATCTGATTTGAGGAAAAGGTAAGCTAGATTTATAATTTATTGTTACAACTAATACAAGGCATTGTTTACATAAATTCATCATCTCCAAGTCTCTTTCTTGGGAAACTTTGACACAAAATTCTTTTCCATTTCTTTTTTTAATATGAAACCTATATTTTAGTAGTTTTTTTGTTTTGTCCAGAAATTTCCAGATTTAGTCTTTGTATTTTTTTTTTTCTTATTAAAGTGTAAACCATTGGAAGGGTGGTATTTATATTCACATTTTGAGTGTGAATGGGCCCCGGTAGAGAAGCTACATACATATTTTTTGATCCTGTCTATGTTTGCAGACTTATGAGAGGCTTATATGCTTAAATATTGAGACCTTAATATAGAAGGAAGCAAGAAGGTTTTTGGTTTAGGGATACAAACTGGAGATTATATGGAAAGTCCTTGATGCATTTCTCTGTATTCCTGGTGGCCGTGTAGCCTTTTTCTCTTTTTTTCTTTTCTTTTTTTAAGTCTATGCAGGGCATTGTTACTGAAGGGTACTGAAGTTCATAGGGAGTAAGGAGGTTTTGAAGAAGGCAAGTATGCTCTTGTCATATTGAATAATTTGGGAGAAACCTTTTTTGGCTATGTTGCAGCCATATTCAGATGGCTCTCCTCTCCATAGTTCTCTGGCCAGAATTGCTAGAGTAAAAATACAACTCCCACATGCTGAGTCTGTTTATTAGTATATTTTTTTAAATCAGCAAACAGTGAGAGTAGCCTTAGAACCAGTCAGCTAAAGAAATGTGGACTGTTCACAAGAAAGAATCCATTGACTGAAGACCTGCTGGTTTTGTAACTCTGGCACCGCAAGTGGTGTTTTTCTTGCCCCGTACCTGCCAAAGTATTGTTACTTAGAATTCCAAAAATCTTATAATTTACAGAGAACAGAGAAGCAAAATCATTTTATAGCTGATATGAAACAGTCTGTTTTAGAGACATCTGTTCGGAAAGTGTTAAATATATTCAAATTCATGTTCATAACACTAACCTGCTCTGAGTGTATTCAGCAAAAGGCAATTTCATCATGAGTTTTATAGTAAACATTTTTTAAAGATTCTTGTTCCAAAATGCTTGAGAATGTTAACCATATTCTTGTTTTAAACTCTGTGATCTAATAAATTTAATTCTTGAAGTCCTTTTGTAGACTTAAGTTATCCCTTACTAAGAATAATTACAGTAATAGTCATGTGTCAGTTCTTTAAGGTATTCAGGCATTTGAGACAGGAAAGTTCTCTTTTAGGATAGTCCAATAGCTTTCTTAAACAGTATTGGTTTCTTTTAGATAGTTTCAGAGCCAACAAAGCATGTCAGTTTCAATGCCATCTTCACTTGGCAGTTGAGATGGTTTGCAGTTGTAAAAAGTGTAGCCTGAATTACCCTATACCTCTATAGAGAGTTGTTAGTAACATCAAAAGTCAGCCTGCTTCAGGTGACCAGTGAGAAAGGAAAGAGGTGAGGGTTTTTCCCTCTTTGTGTTTGAGTGGCTTTTAATGACTGAAATTACTGTGAAAGTAGGTTTTGGTCTCCCCTCTTCACCAACCCCTCAGTGAATGCCACCAATTTCAAGTAACTAAAATGTGGCCTATTACCTTACATCAAGTTCAATAAAAATATCTATGAAATCTGTAAATCATAATTCAACTACCAGTAAAGTTGGTTTTAGAATATGTTCTACCCTAAATTAGCCAAAAGACTTTTCATATTCCGTGTATTCCATGTTTAAGCATAAGGAAGGTTTGTGCCTGATAGGAAGGGAGAGGGAATTCTATGATAATTTCATTATTTTAGGTCTGTTTCAATATGAACTACTGGGTTGTCTCAGTGATAGCCAGGCCATGTTATTAATGTCATCTTAAAAATGCTTAATTTTAATAATTTTTTTATTGAGAGAACCTATAGATTTTGGGGATAATTGGGGTATTTCTGATACGGAACAAAGAAAGTGGAAACTGGTACTTAGTGGGGGAAGCAAAATTATCTTGGACTAAAGCGGGCATGTTTTGTTTTAAGAACTTTACCTAAATGTAACTCTGTCCCCAGAGAAACTAGTATTACTTGAAGATGTGAATGTTCCTGTGGTAGCCATACCTTGAAGCACAGTGTTGTATATAAGTAAATATCTTGATTCTAAATTAAATCCAGATTTAACTAATATATTATTTTATATCTTTGTTGTATTAAAATGTTTAAAAACACTAAAAATAAAACATTTGAAAGTTGAATTGCAGTCTTATTTGAATGTCTTTGCATTACTAATGCAGCTCGTCTATTTTTTATACAGTAAATTTTTATATTTGCAAATGATTGGGCCCAGCAACTTTAAATTTTAATATAATATCTAGTTCCTGGCGTTTACTAATTCTTAGTTGTCTCTTAGATAAGCCATTTGCTCTTTCTCCTTTCTTTTGTGTAAACTAGGAAAGAAAAATAATCTTCCAGAGGGCATTAGAATAATTGTAGGTTAAGATGAGAGGGAGGGAAGAAGAAGCAAAAAACACATTAAAGTTTTTGTTTGGTTGATTGGTTTTGATTTAATTGTAGATTATATGGGAAGATGCCATCATCCTGGCAGGTCAGCTTTGGAAATAATGATGAACAGGGAAAGAAGGGAAAACAGTTGTTGGGGGTAGCTCAGTGGCTCAGAACCATGGAGTAATTGAAGCTCTAAGCATTGTCCTAGGATCATATGAACTTAATCCATGGCTGAACTTACTTTCATGACCACTACTAATTGTAGCCTCTCTGGTGGTGGTTGCCCCAGCTAGTGTCTCTCAGGAACTCTGGGAAAGAATAGTCCACGACAGACCTAAAGGCTACATGGTGGAATAGAAAATGCACTGGATTTAGACTCTGAAGGCCTGGGTGTGAATTGCATCTCTGACACTGATTAAATTAGGTCTTTTCTTCCAGCTCCACCTAACTTTATGTGTAAAAGGGAGAGAAAAAAATGCCTTTCTCATAGGTTGTATTAAAGGCCAGATACGAAAGTACTCAACCCTTGCTGGCTTAGTAGCTGGTACATAATGCTGAAATACTAGTTGAATTTAGGTCAATAAAACAGGGCCTATGCCCCCAGGAAATTAATCTAGCTGGGAAGTTGACATGAAACATTCATTGGGGAAATCAACCCACAGTTTTAAAAAAAAACTCCTTGGGTTGGGGGAAAGGGAGGGTGGGAGTTTGTACCATTTTCATACAGAGTTAGTGTTTTATGTATTTTATTTTCTTGTAGGCTTTCCCTTTGAAAAAACAGTTGAGGATACGGGAAGGAAATGTTTGGAAATAGCTGAGTCAATAGATAATTTTAGGGCGCCTGGGTGGCTCAGTGGGCTAAAGCCTCTGCCTTCGGCTCAGGTCATGATCTCAGGGTCCTGGGATCGAGGCCCACATAGGGCTCCCTGCTTGGCGGGGAGCCTGCTTCCTCCTCTCTCTGTCTGCCTCTGCCTGCTTGTAATCTCTCTCTGTCAAATAAATAAAAATCTTTAAAAAAAATAGATAATTTTACTGTCTTCATTTAATGGTAGCTTGGGAAAGGAGGGTCCAAGCAGAATTTACTGAGCATGTAAAACTTGAACTGCGCCTTCCCTGAAGGAAAAATTCATAAGAGCATGATGAAAGCTTTAGAAGACTAATGCAAAAAATTGGATTTGTTTGTGTATTAGGGAACTGTTGACAGAGTATGTGTTTTTTAATTTTTTTAATAAGATTTACTTATTTGAGAGAGAGTAGGGGTGGGGGGAGGAGCAGAGGGAGAGAGAATCTCAAGCAGACTCCCTGCTGAGCACGGAGTCCGACACAGGGCTTGATCTCACAACCCTGAGATTATGACCTGAGCTGAAATCAAGAGTCAGATGCTTAACTGACTGGACCACCCAGGCTCACCGACAGGGTTTGTGTTTTTAATATAAGCATTGGAATGCCTGTTACCAGGGTCTAAATTATTGGGACAGGTATAAGAAGTTTTATAATACAGGAGTTTGTAAAGAGCACAAGTGTAAGTCAAAAAGAGAGAGGTAGGGTGATGGAAAGTACACAAAAGATCAAACTGGAGATGAAGGAAAGGCTACAGACCCCAAGTTAGTAGGTCACGGAACCAGGCCTGAGCATCGCTTGTAGGAAGCCTCGACACCTAGCCAAGGAAGATCAAGACACTCCAAAAATGAGCTGCCAGGTGCTACTGGATTGTGTAGTATGACTGTAGGATATAGTATACCCTGTATCCAAAATTGTCGTTTTATGGTCAAGCAGCTCACCTACCTGTCCAAGTGCTGGGCTACCAGGCATGATGTGGAGGGGAGCAGCTCTGGCAGAGACTTGGAAAGAGTGCTGGGGCAAGAGAATGCCTTGGAGGAGCTCAGTTACCACCATCAGCGGTAACTCTGAAGAAGACCACTTGAGAGCTGCAAGGCCTCTGCGAGAGCAGCATATTTAAATGCTGTGTGTTCTCAGCTTACAGGAAGTCCTGTGAGAGCTACAAGTATAAAACCACCACGAACGGTGCATATTCCAGCCTTAAGAGTCTTGGATCCCACTCTAAAGAAAGAAAATACATGTACCTAATGGTTTATCTTTTCTTTTTTTTTAAGATTTTATTTATTTATTAGAGAGGAGAGAGCACAGCACAGGGAGCAGCAGGCAGAGGGAGAGGGAGAAGCAGGCTCCCTGCCAAGCAGGGAGCGGAATGCGGGACTCTATCCCAGGACCCCAGGATCATGACCGGAGCCAAAGGCAGATGCCCATCCAACTAAACCACCCAGGTGCCCCCTAAAGGTTTTCCAATATAGACTAATAAGCCTTCATCAGTAAGTTGTCAATGTACCTGAAATTTGATCCTGGTTTTCCTCAAAAGACTGTTTGGGAAGCCAAGCTGGAGAGCAGTTGGCAGTAGTGATGTGATTTGAGGGACTCAAACATGGTGGAAACCAACTGAGCGACCCAGGCACCCATGATTCCTAGTATCTTTTTTAAAGTTACTAATTGTTAGTAATTAATGAACATGGTAGCAAACTATATAAACTGCAAACTTTTCTTCCCACTTCTGTGCCCCAGCCTTTAATTCTTCCAAGAGACAATCATTTTTAACTATGTTTTCCCAGAGGCATTTCATGCATATTCAAACAAATACAATTTTTTTCTATTTATATTTATATTATTTAAACGAATTGTAGCATATATACATAAATGCACATACATATACATGTTTTTGCACCTTATTTATTTCACTTAACAAATGCCAATGCCTGGGGCGCCTGGGTGGCAGTCCTTAAAGTGTCTGCCTTTGGCTCAGGTCATGATACCAGGGTCCTGGGATTGAGCCCCGCATCAGGCTCCCTCGGCAGGAAGCCTTCTTCTCCCTCTCTCACTCCCCATGCTTGTGTTCCCTCTCTCGCTGTGTCTATCTCTATCAAATAAGTAAATAAAATCTGAAAAAAAAAATAAAAAGGCAATGCCTTCCCCTCCAAAGACATACCTTAGTTGAATAAGTTAGATGTATTCATTGCAATGAGGGAGAATGCACACCATGGTAAATTACAGGACATCTCAGCTGGAGGGTGTTGGGAAAGGACTTACAGGATTTGGTTTTGAATTAGGTGGTTTGGGAGGAAAGTTTTAAGGAAGTGTGGATTTGCTCTGGATTGGATTCTTTCAAGATGCTGGGGGCAATTTTGTAATTGTGTATCTTAATAAATCTTTTTTTTTTTTAAAGATTTTATTTATTTGACACAGAGAGAGAGATCGCAAGTAGGCAGAGAGGAAGGCAGAGAGAGAGGAGGAAGCAGGCTCCCCGCAGAGCAGAGAGCCCGATGCGGGCCTCGATCCCAGGATCCTGAGACCATGACCTGAGCCGAAGGCAGAGGCTTTAACCCACTGAGCCACCCAGGCGCCCAATGTGTATCTTAATAAATCTTAAGGCAGAAGGAATGAATCGAGGCTAATGTTATAATTGGTAAAGAAACAAAAATCAGACAGGACAGATACTTGGTTGTTTTGTGGTTTCAGTAATTTTCATGTTTTTATCTGTGTTCAGACATGATTACTGATAGCCTCGTTTTTATCTTGATCTAGCATGGTCACAGGTCTCCTGGTCATAATGTTGGTGTTCTGTGAATTTTTTTATGTTCAACAAGAAAGCAATAGTCCTAGCTGTGTATGCCAGGCCAGCTCCCCCTTTTCACTTTCCCACTTGATATATTACTGTGCTTTCCATATAAGTACATAAAGAATGCAATTTGCTTGATTCTTGTTAATGACATGACACTCCATTGTATAGGTGTCATTCATAATTTATTACTCATTCCCTTAAAGATGGACTTCTGGATTGTTTACTATTCAAACAATGCTACAATAAATATTACTTGGCATGTGTACAAGTTCATCTGTAGAATAAATTGCTACAAGTGAGGTTGTTGGGTCCAAGTGTTTGTACATTTTGGATTTTGTTAGATATTGTCAGATTGACCTTAAATAGAAGTTGTACCAATTGGCGCCTGGGTGGCTCAGTGGGTTAAAGCCTCTGCTTTCGGCCCAGGTCATGATCTCAGGGTCCTGGGATCGAGGCCCGCGTCGGGCTCTCTGCTCCGCAGGGAGCCTGCTTCCCCCTCTCTCTCTCTGCCTGCCTCTCTGCCTCCTTGTGATCTCTCTCCCGCTGTGAAATAAATAAATAAAATCTTTAAAAAAAAAAAAAAAAGAAGTTGTACCAATTTATTCTTCCACTAGCAATGTATGAGTTTGTCAGTAAATACACACCATTGCCAAAATAATGTATTACTGAACTTTGTCATGTTTGCCAATCTGATAGGTTTAAAAATATCTTAATTCCCTTTCTACATAGTAAGCTGCAGAAGTATTTTTAAATAATATAGTAAGGGAATGTGACAGCTTTATTGGGATACACATCTTTCTGGAGGACTAACTGCATTGTAGACTGTGTCATATATTTTGTTAAAAGCCCATATGACTATGAAATATTGAATGGGAAAAGGAAGATGATTTAACACATCAAGAAGGGATTCTTCTGTTTTATTTATAGCATAGTCTTTACCTTGTCCATCTCTTGCCACTGCAGAGTGGGGGTGGGGGTTGTTGATAATTGTCTTCCTAAGCACCCAAAGGAAGCACAGTCCTGTCCAGTCTAAGGGAGAGTCTGGAGGACTCAGTTGCTTTCCATTTTCAAGTTCCATAAAGGGTGAATACTAATACTTGCCTTGCCCACCAGCAGCTTCTATTTGCTCTGCCACAACCTATGAGACATTGCAAGGACCTGAATTTACCCTGTCCCAGATATAGGTATCCATTTTAGATATGTAGGACCTGAAGTATGAAAGATGTTTTGAAAGAATATTTATCAAGCATTTATTGAGCCCCTATCATATGCCAGGCACTTTTTAAGCACTGGTGCTTCAGTGGCAAATGAAACAAAGTCCTTGCCCTCAGGAAGCTTACTTTCTTTTTCTTTTTTAAGATTTTATTTATTTATTTCACAGAGGGAGAGAGATTACAAGTAGGCAGAGAGGTAGGCAGAGAGAGGAGGAAGCAGGCTCCCTGCTGAGCAGAGAGCCTGATGCCGGCCTCGATCCCAGGACCCTGAGATCATGACCTGAGCCGAAAGCAGAGGCTTTAACCCACTGAGCCACCCAGGCGCCCAGGAAGCTTACTTTCTAGACAGTAACATGAGAAAGAAAAGCATCCCTGACAGGTGTCAACTAGTAACTGGCAGTGGTGTTCCCTTACTGAACATAGACAATGTTACAGAATATCACATCAGATGAGGGCTCTGCATGATCGTGATGGACCATCTTCACTCATCAACAGGACTGGTTAGACATATGCAACACAAAAATAACCAGATACCCTTCTCCCTATTAATATGAGTAACTAAAATACTGAATTATCCCAGTCTTCTTTTTTTTTTTAAGATTTTATTTATTGATTTGACACAGAGAGGGAGAGAGATCACAAGTAGACAGAGAGGCAGGCAGAGGAAGAGGGGGAAGCTCCCTGCTTAGCAGGGAGCCCGATGCGGGGCTCAATCCCAGGACCCTGAGATCATGACCTGAGCCGAAGGCAGAGGCTTTAACCCACTGAGCCACCCACGCACCCCGTGTCCCAGTCTTCTAAAAACACTCAATCTAGAATAGCATCCCACCTCCTTGTTTCCTTGAATCCTCTGCATGTCCTAACTTAAGCCCAAATCCTGAGCAAGCCCTTCCTAACACCCTCTTACTGAATTTCCCTATTCTTTTCAATAGTGTTTTGTCTCTCTTACTATGTAAATTTTTAAAAACTTTGACTAATATGTGCCCCTCCCCTGCCATGATCTTTGCTTGGTGAGAATTGACTCTTTTGGTAGCCAAAAGTGGATACAAACAAACACACACACACACACACACAATAGAAAACAAATAAAAAGAGAGTGGTAGGGAGCATTTGCTCTCTGACAGCACTGAAAGGCCTTCTACTGAAGACATTTGAGTAGAGGCCTGAATGAAATGGGGGAGGAACCATGTGGACATCTAGGGGTTGAGGGAAAAGTGAGTGCACTGACCTCTAGAATAGGCTTGGCATGTTCTCCAAACAATTAAGAGGCCAGTTTAGCTTAAGAGTGAGCAAGGAAAAAATGATTGGAAGTGAACTGACAAAGAAGTAGCCAGGGCTCCAATCATGCAAGCCTCAAAGGCCCTGGTGAAGACCAGATAGATTTTACTTCAAGTTACAGAGAGCCATTGAGAGATTTGGGGTTTGTGTATGAGAGTGACATCTCCATTGTAGCCAGAGTGACACTACCCTTAGGCTAAGGCAGAGAAGACTGCCCGCGTGGGTGACTTGGCTGGCCTTGGAGATGGTTGTCTCTGAAAATTTCATCAAACTCTCTGGGTCCTTTATTAGAAGTCTGGAAGAAGGAAGGATGCATGCACAAGGAAATCAAAGCCACAGCAGAACCAAGGGAGAATGTACCATGATCTCAGACATTCTATGGTAGAATGAGGCTTCAGTGGATGTAATAGGAAACAGGATTTTTCTTAACATCTCTTCACTTGAATAAAAAATTCAGTTTGGCGAATTAGTTATGAGAGCCTTGTTTTTGGTTCAGAGGTTGGCCTTTGCAAATGGGCACCAGCAGAGGGTGCTAGAAACCTCAACAGCCTGGATGCCTTAGGTCTCAGACACAGAAGGAAGTATGGAAGTTGCTGTTTTGAACATAGTGTGTGCATCAGAATCACCTCCTTTCCCTTGCCCCCTTCCTCTGTTTCTAACAGGTTCCCAGGTTAAATGCAGAAGATTTTAGATGCTGATGCTCCCAGTCACTTTGTTTATTTTTCTAGAGCTGATAGGAATCCCCTGAAGAGCCTTTCAACAGTCTGAGGCACCCTCCCCTAAGGGCATTTCAGAATGGGGTAGAGTGAGAATGCAAGCGTTCCCGCCTTAGTTCCTTCCTCCTCCTCTTAGACAGTTGTAAAAGTACCCTGTCCACTGAAGCTCTATACAAATAGTTACCGTAAGCATCACACTTAGCTTTTTTTTCCTCTCATTCCATCTTTTAATTTTGGTTTCCAGTTGTACAAGTGTACAGAAATACAATTGACTTTTGGATGTTGGCCTTTTATCCTGTGACACTGCCAAACTCAAGTACTGTATTAGTTCTAGAAGTTCTTTTGTAGGGGCGCCTGGGTGGCTCAGTGGGTTAAAGCCTCTGCCTTCAGCTCAGGTCATGATCTCAAGGTCCTGGGATCGAGCCTGCTTCCTCCTCTCTCTCTGCCTGCCTCTCTGCCTACTTGTGATCTCTCTCTCTGTCAAATAAATAACATCTTTAAAAAAAAAAGTTCTTTTGTAGATTTCTTAGGATTTTGCCCATAGTCATAGACAATCTCATCCATCAATGAGTAGTGACCATTTTATCTTTCCCCCATTCAAACTTGAATTCTTGTTTCTCTGGTGGCCAGAACTAGATCTCCCGACTCCCATTCTGTCATGATATTCAGAAGCAGTTAACACACCAAGTCACAAAGCAATTGACAGTATTCTGAGTTCTAAGTGACCACTGAGGACGCTTAGGGGAAAGACATCTGAAATAATGATAAGTGTGTTGGCCCTAAGATACGAGAGACCTAGCCTTGAAATAGTTCTCATTGGCCAGAGCTAGAGAGTAGAGCCCTACCTCCTACAGTGGGGAGGTTAGGCTGCAGCCAGGAGTGGGAAGACCCTAGCCTTTAGCACAGTCCTGCCACTCTGAGCCAGGAGTTCCTGTGTGGGTCAGGTATCTGAGTCGTAGCATCCAGGGGGACTCTTGGATTAAGGCTTGGGGTGGACCAGGGCTTGGCCGAGGTGAAGGTAGACCCCAGCCCGTTTGAAAGGTCATGGGGATTGGTAACTGCATTCTCATGGAGGGCTCCAAAAGGGAAGCAAGAGATTGGGCTTCTCATCCAGGCAGCACGCAGCCGAAGTTTGCCCTTTCTTGGGTAGTAGGTGAGTGGGGATAAATGGCATCTGGGAGCGACATAATTCATCCTGTTCTCTCTCCCTGCACACTGCCCGGTGCCTTCATACATTGGCACTGGGAGCCTGACCTTCCTCAGCCCTCCCTTTGTCACCTTCCTATTCCTGGGGACTAGCTTCTAGGGTCTGTTCACTAAGCAGCTCCCATCTTCACAACTTCATCCTCCTTTTGCTTCAAAACTTAAAGATAGCCATTGTCTTCTCAAGGAAAATAGCATGTCCAAAATGCGTTATGTTTTCATTTCCCTAGGTGTAGTGTAGCACCTACTGGAATAGATTCAAAATTGGTACTGCCTTTGACCTCCCACTCTGGGCTCCACCTCTCCCCCCATATAATCCTTCATGTTAGGAAAGCCATTTCAAATAGAAAAGGCTGATGACCTCAGTGGTTAAACTATAATAGGGCTTGGTTTACAGGGGGAAAGCCTGGCTTCTGTCTCCTACACGGGATGTAGTGGTACAAGGGCATAGACTCTGAAGCCAGGTGCCTCGACTTAAATCTTAACCCCTCTACTTACTAGCTCTATAACCTTGGGAAGTAACATAGCCTTTTTGTCTCTCAGTTTTGAGTCGCTGGTAGTACTTAAGTTTGTAGAGTTATTATGAGGACTAAGGAGTTAATATATGGAAAGGTTATAAAATACGACCTGGAACATCGTAAGTATAAGATATCATCATCATCATCACATTATAAGGATCTGTTGAGTTCATAGTGTGAAAGTACTCTGAGGGCGCCTGGGTGGCTCAGTGGGTTAAAGCCTCTGCCTTGGGCTCAGGTCATGATCTCAGGGTCCTTGGGATCGAGGCCCGCATCAGGCTCTCTGCTCAGCAGGGAGCCTGCTTCCTCCTCTCTCTCTGCCTGCCTCCCAGCCTACTTGTGATCTCTCTCTGTCAAATAAATAAATAAAAATCTTAAAAAAAGAAAGAAAGTACTTTGAAACCGAAAAGTGATAACCCTTAGACTATTACCTTACCAAAGCTGTTTAATAGTGGAATTAGTTGTGCTTAGCCTGCAGGTTGAAGAGAGCTATTGTTTGGGGGTGGGGGGGACTATTTGTTTTATTGACGTTTGGTTGACCCACAATGTTACCTAATGTTTCAGGTATTTAACTTAGTGATCCCACAACTCTATGTTGTGTAGCTACCATCTGTCACCACACATCTCTATTACGATACCACTGACTATATTCTCTATGCTGTACCTTTCATCTCTGTGACTTACTCATTTCATAGCTGGAAGCCTGTACCTCCTTCACCCATTTTTCCCATCCCCCACCCACTCCCCTCTGGCAACCAACAGTTTGTTTTTTTCTTTTTTAAAGATTTTATTTATTTAATAGAAAGAAAGAGAGAGAGGGCTTGAGCGGGGGGAGTGACAGAGGGAGAGGGAGAAGCAGACTCCCCGCTGAGTGGGTAGCCTGACATGGGGCCCAATCCCAGGATCCCTGAGCTGAAGGCAGATGCTTAACCCACTGAGCCACCCAGGCACCTGCATCAGCTTGTTTTCTGTATTTATGGGTCTGTTTCTGGTTTTTGTTTATTCATTTGTTTTTTAGATTTCACATATAAGTGAAATCACATGCTGTTTGTTTTCCTTTGTCTGTCTTATTTCACTTAACATAATAGCCTGTACAATCAACCGTATTGTCACAAATGGCAAGATCTCATCCTTTTTTATGGCTGATTGATATTCTGGTGTGTGTGTATATATAGCACGTCTTCTTTGTTCCTCTATCATGGACACTTGAGTTGC
This sequence comes from Ailurus styani, assembly GCA_002007465.1. NCBI lineage: Eukaryota > Metazoa > Chordata > Mammalia > Carnivora > Ailuridae > Ailurus > Ailurus styani. Next base: position 504,367 of record LNAC01000047.1, on the reverse strand, counting down.
TTCCGTTTCTTGGCTATTGTAAATAATGCAGCAATAAACATAGAAATGCATATATCTTTTTGAATTAGTGTTTTTGTTTTCTTTGCGTAAATACCCAGTAGTGGTGAAGAGGCCTGTTTTGAATGTCACCTTCCAAAGTCCCAGTAAGCTGCCCTTGTCTGGGTGACTCCTCTGTCCACAAACTGGCATGGAGGACCAAGGTGCTCATTATAGAGGGGAGGGTTTTGGGGACGAAGACCTCAGTAGGCATCAGGGAGGAGGACATGCCCTGGCATACGACAGGGAACCGAGAGGGAATTAGGAGAAGCCTGACTCTTGTGCCAACCTTCTGGAGTCCCTCCAGGTCCTAGTTTCCTTATGTCTAAAAGAAGAAGAGGCGTTCTGTTCTTACTTCACAACGTACTTGAAAGAAGACAGTGAGGTAGGGCGCCCAGGTGGCTCAGTGGGTTAAAGCCTCTGCCTTTGGCTCAGGTCATGATCTCAGGGTCCTGGGATCGAGGCCCGCATCGGGCTCCCTGCTCAGCGGGGAGCCTGCTTCCCCCTCTCCCTCTGCCTGCCTCTCTGCCTCCTTGTGATCTCTCTCTCTGTGTCAAATAAAATCTTTAAAAAAAAGAAGAAGAAGACAGTGAGATAATAGTCCCAGATATAAAAGAGAAAAGGTATTATTGGAGTATAAGGTCTTACTAGGTGAATTACCATACCTGAGCCAAACCTCCCTAAAAGGTGAGTTCTGTGGGAGAGTCAGGGTGTGACGGTGAGCAGCGTGTCCTCTTTTGATAGAGGGCTCTTTTGATAGCCTTTATGTTTGCCCTGATTAGCCTTTTCTGTTAGACGGCCCTCTGAGTTGTACTCACTGAAGGCTTTGGTTGAAGTTTGGCTACTCTGCCACTCAGCTTTCCCACTGCTCTGTCTCTGCATGGTCAGGGGATGGGGGAAGGCTCCCTTTGCTTTTCAGCCCCCACATCATGTAAGTGTTTTAGCAGTAGGGATCAAGCCCTCTGGGGTAGACTCATGCTCTTTTTTTTTGTAATATGACTTTACCGCTCCCTCCACCAAGAGACAAAGTCTATTTCCCCACCCCTTTATAGGAGCTGTCTTTGTGACTAATAACATGCTGTGAAAGTGCTGACATGTGACTCATGAGGCTACCGTTTCCCCCTCTTGGGATGCTGGCCTGAAATGCTGTGCCATAAAGGAACCTGGAATGAAAAATCTTGTAAGGAGAGAGAGGCAGCAGATCAAACTACCCAGCTGAGCCCAGCCTCTAGCTGCCCCATCTGCTGAGACAGCTGCACGAGTAAGCCCATAGAGATCAGAACTGTCCAGTCGATGTGCAGAAGCAGAGACATAAATTATTTTAAACCAATAAGTTTTAATGTATCTGTTAGGTTGCAATAGATAAGTGGTGTACTTAACTTTTTTTTTTCTAATCCCCCTTTCCACTGGTCTTCTATATTTTGAAAGGCCTGGCTTTTTTTTTTAAGAGGTCAGAGTGTGTTTTTCCAGCCTCCCTGGCCAATATCCAGTATCCATATGTCCTGAAGTCTATTTTCACAAGGCTGGTCTTGGCTCTGAGGCTGTATATCTTAAATGCAATCTCACTGGTGAGTCACTGATGCATTCTCATTTGGCTTTGCCGGGAATTAAACGGACCAACACGTATGCTTTCATAATTTTTCTATTAAGAAATCACAAATTGAGACTTCTGCCTGTGGCCAAGATGGAGTATAGGGACCAGATTTTCCCTCTCACTTCATTGTTGACCCCTAGTTTGTCACCCTCCTGCTAAATATACTCCAGATGTGATACTCCAGATGTGAGGTACAGAGGACAGCCAGCCCATACTCCCCTTGATCTGGCCTCTGCTGGCCTCTCCAGCCTGCCCTTGCTGAGTGACCCTTCTTCCTACTATTTTCTCCCCTGACGTCCCATCTGTTGTACCTTTCCTGCCCTGTTATTTGCAGTTTGTTGAACATGCCATGCTCTGTCATGCCTAGGCATCTTTCCTTATGTGCTGCCCTCTCCCTCGTAGCTGGCACATAAATATGTCCTCCTTTTTTTTTTAAGATTTTATTTATTTATTTGACAGAGAGAGACACAGGGAGAGAGGGAACACAAGTAGGGGGAGAGGGAGACCGAGAAGCAGGCTTTCCCGCCGAGCAGGGACCCCAATGTGGGGCTCGATCCCAGGACCCTGGGATCATGACCTGAGCCGAAGGCAGACACTTAACGACTGAGCCACTCAGGTGCCCCAACATGTCCTCCATTTTTAAGAATCTGTTTAAATCTGAGGCCTTCATGATGCTCTCAGAGTGAAATGACTCCATCATCCATGGTCCTTTGTTGATACAGCAATCCTTGTGCCTACAGGACTTTACAACACTTGTGCATGTTTGTCTCCCTTTCTAGACTGAGATTGGTCTCCACTGCAGGGTCTGATACATACTAGTTGCTTAATAAACACAGGAGGAAGTTGAAAGGAAGGAAGGTGTGTCACAAAATCTGAAAGGATAGGGATGTCCCCAGGGCTAGAAGAATAGCCCATGCAAAAGCCGAGTGTTCCTTCTGAGTGATGAACACACTAGCTTGATATTGTGGCTAACAGAGCCATTGCGGCGTTAATTGGGACTTTGCTAATTTTGAAGGAATAACAAATTGAATCTTTTATTTTATACCATTTATCAACAGAGTTTGTTCAACTTAAATACTGTGATATTAACAAGACCAACCATTTCGCGTAACCATCATACACTTGAGAAGTAACCCTTTCCATATAAACGGTTGATGGACTAAATTAGAAAATACTCGCGTCTGTTCATTAAAACAGATTTCCCTTAAGATCTATACTAAGGAGCAATTTATTAGCATAGTTCCACCAGATTCCTGAAGGCAATAAAACTGAATTTCTTTTAATATGCTTTATGATTCAGTCAAGACAACTCTTGTCAGTGGGACCTAGTTAGTTTGAATTAACTATATTCGAAGTCTTGGCATTACGATTGAGAGCAGAGTGATTCATTCAAGTGGTGTGTCTTTGTAGCTTGTCTCATAAAATTGCTGGGAACACAGAGAAAACTGATGCTGTTTTGAAGGAGGTAAAGGAGATGTCCCTGATATACTCTGGCCTCTCGATTTGAACCTTAATGAGCTTGGTGACGTACTACTTGGAGGGGAGCTGTAGCAACAGCCCTGACTTTTAACAGACAACCCCTCCCAACTTGCCCTTCCCCCTTGTCCTAAAAAAAATAAAAAGCCCACTTCTATACACTTATACCCATAGAGCTTTCCTGTGGCATAAGGGATTTAAATGAAGGAAATCTAAGGCTAGTCATGGAAGGTCATCCTGTTAGAACAGAAGGTTGTTACCTGGGGAGGCAATCTTGCTACACGTGGAAAAGCAAAGAGGCCGTTAATGCTGGGCTGTGCTCCACAAACAGGGCCATATGCATTTCTTCCAAGCTATGCTTTTTGTACTCTACTAAAAACTTCCTGGAGCTGGGGTTTCAAGGATTTAATGAGGCTTTGGGGAAAGCTGGGGTGAGCATGAAGGCCTCCCCTCCCATCAGGGAGCAAAGTTGGGCTCCTGAGACAGATGATGTCTTTTCCTGAGCTTCCCCAGGGGTGGAGCCATAGCTGGGCATGTAGACATAAGATCTAGGAATTCTAGTAGCTTCCTGCAAAGACCCACAGCAGCTTATTCTAGGGGCCACCACTGCTGTGGTTTTCACCCTCCAAGCCAGGCTGAAATCAAGGTGGCCTGGTATCCTGAACTGAACAGAAGGCAATACTCTCAACTTGGATGGAAACCTCTGGTTCTGTATATTCTAATTGTGTCTCTTCATTGACGTACTGTTTCTCATCCATCTTTGCAATTTCCTTCCTTTGTATTTCTGCCAAATTTTCCTAGCTGCACTGAGCTTAGGTATGAGGATTTCACTGCTAAACTGCCCTTCCAGGTTGCGTTTACAGGCCTTAGAGTGCAAACCTCTGCAAAGGGGTCTGGGAGCACAACTTTGGTCTTCCTGGCCCTCTTCTAAGCAGTGATTTCTGAAATCATGGTTCTTTTATATATTTAAATGTAAATATATATTAAAACATATATATATATATAACATATAGGTATATATAAGCACATATGTAAACATTTTCTACTTTATACATGTATCATATATTTTGAATATTTGCATTCCTGGACCATTGGCTGACGGTCCTGATTGGCTCTTCTGCCTCTCTTCTCTGCGATGCCTCATTCCTTCTGCATTTCTCCCCACTTCATTTAACAGCTATTTGTCGATCCACTGAATAACACCTATATCTCAGGCCCTGCAGGGGAGTTAAAGATGAAAATCACACTGCCCACCCTCAAGTCCTTATAATTTGGTAGGGGAAGTAGAAAACACAAATGACCATAAACGATCATTATTCTATTTTTCAGCCCCTGCTATATGTTTGGTGCTTTAAATATAACCTTTCATGTAATCCCTGCAAACCTTGTAAAACAGTGCTATCACCCCCCACTTACAGCCTATCGAGGAATTTCCCTAAGGTTGTCCTGCTAGTAAATGTAGAGTTGGGACTCAGACCTGAGTCACTGTGTCCAAGAGCGTCTTCTGGGAGCTGTCCTACTGTATCAGGAGGCCTCTCCGTGCAGATGGTAAAGGCAGATGCCCTAACAGTGATGGTGAGATTCCAAGGAGGAGCTGAAGGGTTTGGAAACACATTGGAGATAGGTGGGCTTGTTTACATCTACTGAGCAGCAGATACTGGGGTAGAATAAAATGTGCAAGAGGAGGGGCACCTGGATGGCTCAGTGGGTTGAGCCTCTGCCTTTGGCTCAGGTCATAATCCCAGGGTCCTGGGATCGAGCCCCACATCGGGCTCCCTGCTCAGCGGGGAGCCTGCTTCTCCCTCTCCCGCTCCCCCTGCTTGTGTTCCCTCTCTCGCTGCGTCTCTCTGTCAAATAAACGAATCTTTAAATTAAAAAAAAAAAAAACTTAAGAAAAAATGTGCAAGGGCGCCTGGGTGGCTCAGTGGGTTAAAGCCTCTGCCTTCGGCTCAGGTCATGATCTCAGGGTCCTGGGATCAAGGCCCGCATCGGGCTCCCTGCTCAGTGGGGAGCCTGCTTTCTCCTCTCTGCCTGCCTCTCTGCCTACTTGTGATCTGATCTCTCTCTGTGTGTCAAATAAATAAATAAAATCTTTAAAAAAAATGTGCAAGAGTTTCACCGAGGGCTATGCCTGTGACAGACAAAGGAGAAAAAACAGAAGCTTTGGATTGCAACACAGGAAAGAAGATTGGGTAGAAAGCGTCTCAGACGGCAGCACTGTTCTGAAAAAGTTTCAGCCAGGCCAAAGGGACATCCTGAAGCCAAAGTCACCTATCAGAGGAGTCCCACGTTGTGCGAGGATGGATCCGTTTGAGGACCCCTGCTCATCACTACGCTCGGTCACCAACTAGGCAGACCTGTGTGACTTCACTGGATCGTGAAGGGCGGCAGCCGGCACAGCGAGTCTGCTGTGCTCTGCACACAGCAGATCCCAACGGGGTGTTTTCACGGCTGCCATGAGAGGCTTAGAAGAATTGAGTAAATTTCGGGGGTAGCTACGTTGAGAATGACATTTGAGACAGCACACTCTCTACGGAACACAAGTCTCTTGAGATACTTCTTGAGAAAACTAGACTGGGAACATATTGCATTCTCCTTTCTCATCATGCACACTAATTCGAGGCTCTGAGAAGTTCCACCTAAAGAATGGGTTCATTAATCCAACAGCTCCCAAATCTGTTTGATCACAGAGTTCTTTCTATAGATGTAAATTCTATTACCGCACTGTGTAAATAGTGGCCAACAAAACTCTGAAAACTCTGTGCTTGCTCATTGAGTTAGGTTAGGCCATATTGTGGAGGGCTGTAGGCTGTTTAACCCGGTGCATTGGTGGCTTTATGGAGGGGCTCCGAAGAGGGGAGTCGTGCATTCGGTTGTGTTACCTGGCAGTGGTGTGTAGTGATGATTGGAGCAAGAGGGTGGCCCTCAAAGTTAATCCCTGATTACTCACAGCCGTGCTGAGCCTCAGGATTTCCCCCAGTCTCCAGACCTAGCCTGTGAATCTCTTGAAATATAATTGCTTTACTTCCAACCGAAGGTCTAGGAGAACTCAACTGGTGGGAGGGATGGTGGGTCACCCAGTAGCAAACTGACCAGCCTCCTACAGCCAGAAATAATGGCCTATTGTGCCTCTGGCTTCCTCATCAGCTTCCCTCTGTACTGAGTGTCCAGGTGGCTGCCAGCCAAGCTGTCCTTGTGACTTTCCCAGGCCTCAGAACTCTCCTTCACCCTCCATCCCCTGCCTCCCACACCAGTCCAAGAGATACAGGGCAAACACGCAGTAGACGCAGGCAGCGTGGGATCTGAGTCATGAGACATTCTTGGCAGTGACCCAGGGACAAGTCTGTGGAGAAGCCCGCCTTCCTCTCCCTTCACTGTGGAGGTTCGTGCCCCTACTATAAATTTACCAGGGAAATTTTGGAAACCAACTATCTCTGTTAATGCACCATGACAAGGATGGTCCAAAGCAGTGGACTCTTTGAATTTTCCGTAAAAATAATTAATCTCCCTCAATGGGTAAGGCTTTGACCATGGGGAGGCGATGTGAATGATGGTTAAGAGCATATGCGTGTGATGCAGAGAGCTGTAGAATGCTTCTCCTTCCCCTAGTCATTGCTGGGCTTTGATAGACAGTCTAGATCAGTGATTTTCATGCTTTGGTGTACCCGAGAATGAGAGCCCAAAGTTGTGTGCACAAAACCAGGCACCGTGTTCTTTATGCACAATTCCAGGGATTTTTCACAGGTATTGGCTTGACTTTTGAGCCCAGTTAATCCCAGCATGCCCCTCGCGTCCAGCCATGAGTCCTAATTTCCCCAAATATTTTAAGTCCCTCTATTCACTTGCACCCTCCTTAGTTTTCACCCCAGTCCTATCTGTGCTTCCTTCTTTCTGTTTTGTCCTCTCACTGCTGCCCTCCGTGCTACCTCTCCCTTGATGCCCTCTAGAACCTTGTTCTAATGTAAATAAACTACCCTAAGTCTTCAGCTTCACCGCTGGGTGCTCTTTCACTCTTCTCATCTTAGCAGAAAAGGACCTTTACCCACAGATGTTCTGTCTTCCCTGAGGGAAGCCTGCTCATTCTCCCATGCGCTCTTGCACTCAAGGGCTGGACGTGGGGATGGGAAGGGTGGCCACTTTTTTTTACTCCTCCACCCTCCTATAAAATCACCCTCCTATGAAATTCCTTCCGTCATCAGTTCTACCGTCCTCTACTTGTTATCCCTTATGACCAGCTTCCTGGTTACTCCCGTGTTCCCTGAGGACTTCGGCACCTGACTCCCGGTTTTCCTCTCTACCTCTTCTTGTAGCAACATCCTGGTCACTTCGGTATCCCTGCCAGTAACTTGTGCCTACCCCACCACTGGGTGCTGACATCGTGTGTCACCATTGTGCGGGGCAGTGCGCTCTGACAACCTAGCCTCGCCTGCCACCTTTGACCTCCTCAACTCCAGTGAACTTCACTTCCACTCCACCCTGCCATGGGTACTCACCACCCCGGATGCTCAATTGCTAAACCTTACATCTCAGTGTCCCACATTCTAACCATAACCACAACTTACAGTCCTCTCTCTCTCTCTCTCATCTCAATATGTGTTTGTTTCAATCACATGAAGATTCCCTAGCACTGTCCTTGGACCTGGGCAAGGGGGCCCTCCCACCCTGGGCCTTGTACTCTAAAGGGCCCCACTCAAAACCTTCTCAGACTGCGCCTATTCCTGTGGGGGGACGGGTCTTCAGGGCCAAAGACACATGCCCATGTGCTTCCTCTTCCCACAGCTGGACCAAACTCTGGAACCAAAGGCAGATGCTTAATGACTGAGCCACCCAGGCACCCCTCCCCCGTTTGGACCACGGGTATCTTTAGCAGTTATCGGTGCCTATCCTACCCCTGTGTGTTGGGTGTATGTATGTGTTGGGGGGCAGACGGCTTGTCTCTCTCGTTCATAGGACTTCAAGTCAAGAGGAACTGCACTGGAGTTGCTGTACTTAAGGGAATATACCTGAGAAGCCGCTTGCTGATGGTATAAAGGCTGGAGGTTTGGGGGAGGTCTTGGGAGGGAATTAATATATTTCCCATGTAGGAGAAATGTAAATAATGTGACCAGATTGTGAGAATTTAAAATATATCCACAAATTCTTTGGCACTCCTTTTAAAACATGGAGCCTAATTTCTTTCCTCTTGAGCATGGAGTGGAACAGCGTAAGGCAGAAAGGACAGTGTGATTTCTGAGGCTGGATCATATAGGAAATTGAGGCTTCGATCGCTCTCTCTCTCTCTCTCTCGGATCACCTGCTCTGGGAGAAGCCAACTGCCACGTCATAAGGACTTTCAAGCAGCGCTAGGGAGAGATGCACGTGGTGAAGACCTGAGGCCTCTTGCCAAGAGCCACATGAGGAAACCATCTTGGAGGCAGATGGTGTAGCACAGCCAACCCTTCAGATGACTGGAGCTCCAGCTGCTAATATCTTGACTGCAGCCTCGGTGGGAGGCCCTGAGCTAGAGGCACCCAGCTAGGCCAATTTTTAACCCACAGAAACTTTCAGATAATAAAATGTTTGTTGTTTTAAGATATTAAAACATTCCACTCACTGCTTTCCCCCTTTGGCTTCCAGGAAGGTACCCCCTCCTGAATTTTCTTTTAGTCTCCTGACCATTCAGCTTGCCCTTGGAATTCCAATACTCCTAAAAACTTCTACTATCTTCATTGCTATCCCATCCCTTATTGACTTTAATCACACCCACGGATAGTCATAATTAAAACTAAAATTTTCATGGCAGTGTCTCCTACCCATTCTCCTAGGCTTCATAATTGTCCACTGGATAACTCCATTCGGATGTGGCCACTGTCTCCTCCTGTTTATCTGAAATGGAATCCTCCTCTTTTCTCTGACTTGCTCATCGTCCATCCTCACACCTGTCCCTCTCCCTGTAGCCCTTACAACGTCGAGTGGAACCTTTGTCCTTCCAGTTGCTCAGGTCAGAAGTGTTGCTCCCAGGCATCCTAGATTCCTTTTCACTTGCTGCTTTTAGGGCCTTCAGAATTTGACTCCACCCAATATCTTTAGACGAATCTCTCAACTCTTCCTACAGGTTTTTCCAGCTTTACTTAATTACTTGTAGTTTCCAAATTATTCTTACAGCATGTATGGCTTTTCACATGCCTCTTTCTAGAATTTTGCTTTTCCAGTCCTTGACCTATTGGCTTTTTAATTTTGATAAGTTCTCCTCTCAGACTTTAGGGCAAGTGTCTTCTCAGTCTGACAATGCCCACAGATCTCTGTGCTTCCATTTAGCCCTGTATTTGCAATTCCTGAATTCCTTATCCTTTGTCATGGGACAGTTTTCCATGGAGTTTCTATGTGTCTTGTGACCGCTTTTATATCAAACTATCTTTTCAAGATGTCTGCATAGCAAAGAGCCTTGGAAGAGAGAGGTAGTATGTCTCTCTGGGGCAGAGGGCAGATTTTATTTCCTGAGAAGTATGTCTCAGACACATACACATAGTGTGCACAGCTTCTACATAGGGTGTTCTGAATCACCCCTGGGGACAGAGGACAAGGGGAACTAATTCAAACATGAACCTTATGTTGCCTGCCATGCTACAAATAATGAAGTCCTTTGTCTCTGTCCTTCGAGTTTCATGTCTTCTGCCAGCATTTATGAACCTGTGAAACTACGACAGACTAACTTGTTAGATCAAGTTGCAAGAATGGTAAAATCTTGGACCCTTCATAGTTCTTGACACTTCTCCACACCCTGGACCCTAAGTGCCCGGAGAGCAGGAAGTGCAGCTGAGTGGACTCTGCTTCCCCTGTGGGTGACACAAGGTAGTTGCTATCTACGTGGGGGCTGCTACTAATGCTGCTTTGGTCTAAAGGATTTTGATGTTTTGGGGGGTTTTGTTGTTGTTGTTGTTGTGTTTTTGTTTTTGAGAGAGAGCGAGAGCACACACAGGAGCAGGGTAGGGGCAGACGGAGAGAGAGAGAATCCTAAGCAGGCTGCTCGCCCAACTCGGAGTCCGGAGTCTGATGTGGGACTCGATCCCACCACCCTGAGACCGTGACCTGAGCCAAAATCAAGAGTCTGACACTTAACCGAGTGAGCCACCCAGGCGCCCCAAAAGGGCTGCTTAGCTGACTGAGCCGCCTAGGTGCCCCACAATGGCTTTGAATGAAAGCACTGGAATATGTTTACTGAATCCAACTTTGAAATAAATTGCCATCATTCTTCTCCTGGCCATTGGGTATTGTGTGTATTCCCTGTGTTCCTAGAGGTGAAAGCCTTAGGTCTGTGTTTTGTGGCAAAGCGAAATTGTCTCGGGCTTAAAAATCCTACAGAGAGTTCTCAGCGTGAACAAGCCCTACTGCAGGCAATGGAGATGACGGAGCCCGGACTAGGTTTTCCAGGAAGGGGGTGTGTTTCCTGCATCTGGGATGAGACTCGGTCTCTGCCCGTAGCTTCACGAAGGCGGGAGCAGACAAGTTCCCGTGCAGCCAGGCTGACCTCAGCTGTACGTGTCCGAGCTCGAGGGAGGGAAGGAATCCGTGCCTCTGGCGCCCGAGCAGACTCTTCCCTTGCTAACCCCGTACAGGAGCAGGGCCGACCATGACCAGGCGCGGTTGCCGGTGGGCTTGCCCACGGCGGGGGTCCGCGGGGTCACCTCTCCTCTGGGTTTGCCCTGCGGAAGTCTATCTATTCGCGTCCGCTTCGGGGCGCAGGTGGGAAGAGCCAGAGGAGGCGGGCGTCCGGGCAGTTTCGTTCACTGCGTGTGGCCGAATGGCGATTAAAGGCCACGTCGTCCCATTTAAACTCGTCCTGTTACTGACGGGGAAACTGCGACGGCCGTGAGGCGAACCTGCTGAGATGGCGACTGCCGAGCTTCGCTGGCCTGTTTCTCACGAGCTCACCTCCTCTGGTTCCCTCAGCTTCCTCAGTCCGCGCTCTCTAAGGAAGTCGAGTGCACCCTTCCAATGCCCGCTCCGCGAGGTGCCTGCATTTTCTGGCAGGCTGGACTCAGGAAGCGCGGCTGGGGCGAGCGTGCAGAGCAGTGCGAGCCCCTAAACCCGGAGGAGGGGCAGAGGGGAACCCTAAGGCACGAAGCGAGGGAAAGGGCGGGAACCCCGAGGCGGGCTCCCCTAGGTTCGGCGCCCCGGGAGCGCCTCTCCGGCCGAGCGCGGCCCTTACACGGCGGGGGCGGGGGGCGAGGGGAGCGAGCGCGCGTGCGGCCGGAGGCGGCGCCCCAGGGCCGCACTGCTCTCCGGGCCCTGCGGAGTCTCTCACCAGGGCACGCTGCCCTGGCTCCGGGGCGGCCGGGAAACGCTCAGCGGACGCCGCCCAGCCGCCCGGACGGACCCCGGCTACGCAGACTACGGCAGCCGCGCCGAGAAGGGCGGCGGGAGAGCAGTACGTGACCCCCGTGGTGCGCAGGCGCGCCCAGAGGCGCCGGGCTCCGCGCGGGCACGCGCCTGACGCCCCACCCCGCCCGTGAGGAGCGCGCGCGGGGGCCTCCGTCCCATCCCCCGCACGCGCAGTCCCTACCGCGCCGCGCCGCCGTTCCCGCCCCCTCGCCTCTGGGGCTGCCCTCGTCACTGCCTGCGCCGAGGTCACGCAGCTCCTACCTTCCCGGCCCCCGCCGACCGAGAGAGGCAGCCCACCTCGGGGGGCCGGGACGCTTCCGGTCGCCGCGGCCGTTCTGGAGCGGGTTGGGGCGGGCAGCGGGCGGCGTTGCGGGGGCCGGCGCGGCGGGCGTGCTGTACGGGCAAGGCCGGTGTACGGTACAGCA
>LNAC01000047.1:476448-492466 GCA_002007465.1 Ailurus styani | reverse complement strand
GCGGGCGGAACGGTGTCTCCTTCACTTCGCCCTCCAGCCGGGGTAGCTGCAGCCCGACCCGGAGCGAGCCCGGCGGCCTCAGCTGCGAGCGGAGCGGCGGTAGCGGCCCCTTTCGGGAGAGCACCAGGTACGCTGCGCCCGCGTCGCTCGGCTGCTGCGGCCCCGGCGGCGGGCAGCGCGCCCGAACCGCACTCGGGGTCGGCCCCGGCTCCCTAAGATGGCCGCGCGGCCCCTCGGCGGGCCGTGTGCGAGACCCCCTCTGGGCCCTTGCCCTGCGTCCGACCCCCGCTGACCGCGCTTCTTGTACCCCCGCAGATCACCTCTTCGTGTGGCCTCGCCATGGCGACCTACGGACAGAGCTGCGCGCGGCGTAAGTGGAGCCGCGGTTGCTGCGGGACGGGGCGGGGTTGGCCGCGCGGTCGGAGCCTGCAGACCCGAAAGCCGGACTCCTCTCCGCGATCGCTCCAGGGCTCGGACGCTCTCCGCTCGCGGAGCCTGCCTGTCGTCTGAGCCCCTCGCTCTGCGGCCGAGGGTCTGGGCTGCGGGGTTCCGGGGGGAGGGTCTGGGCCCGCGGAGTTGGTCTGTGGCCGCGTCCACCTTTGGTTCTCGGACGTGCCTTTCCCGAACTCGGGAGCCAGAAGTCAGTGACTGTGGGGCTCGGCTCTTGGAGGACTGGGCCACTTTTTTAGAGGAAGTAGTAACCCCGCTCGGGAGAGCGCAAGGTCATTGCATGTGCTCCTAAGGGCGTGGACGTGCTCTGTAGAATGAATGAGCCGGTGTGACCACCCCGATCGCTTGCCCTTAAGCCGCGCGAGCGTTGGCCGAGGTCATCTTAACACGAGTGCCCTGTTAACACGCTTCATATGCTATTTGATATTCAGTTGGTGTAGACGGGGTGAAATCTAGATGATCGTGTTTTTTCTAAGTGCCAACGTATAAGTGACCAAAGTGTGAATTATCTTTCTCTTCCTCCTCCAGAATGTTGGTTTAAGAATTCATGAAGGAGGGCGCCTGGGTGGCTCAGTGGGTTAAAGCCGCTGCCTTCGGCTCAGGTCATGATCCCAGGGTCCTGGGATCGAGGCCCACATCGGGCTCTCTGCTCAGCGGGGAGCCTGCTTCCTCCTCTCTCCTCTCTCTCTGCCTGCCTCTCTGCCTACTTGTAATCTCTCTCTCTGTGTCAAATGAATAAATAAAAAAAATCTTTAAAAAAAAAAAACGAATTCATGAAGGATATTAAGAGATCTGTTAGGGGAGAGGGCCTTTCTTAGGTTTTGGTTTTATGTCATTTGGTTAAATCAGCCCATTCCAGTGAATTTTGGATATGTCTGTACTATATTGGGTGTATAGTATGGATGTATTTACGGGTATGTGTTTGAGTCTTTGTACTGGTTGGGTCCCAAAAGGTGGAAGGCTGTAGGTACTGTGTAAATTTAGGAATAGAAAGTCTGTTTTTTTGTGTTTTGGAGGCATCCTCCCAAGTTTGTATAGCCACGTATGGGGGTTATCTGTTGTAGAAATAAATCTGTATTGGTGCTGTTATACAGATCATTAAAGTATGGTTTTACTGTAGCTCCCGGAAGTATCAAAAACATCTCCAACAAGTTGGAGTGCTTGAATTTAAAGATAGTACGGGATCATAATCTAGTTCCTCGACAGAAAGTAGGAGAACTGGAAGGTTAACACTAGAATGTTTCTTCCCACCAGCCATGTGTATTCCTCCGTCATATGCTGACCTTGGCAAAGCTGCCAGAGATATTTTCAACAAAGGATTTGGTAAGAATTTTTTTTTCTCTTTCAGATCAGGAGTGAAAATGTGTTTGGATTGCTTGAGGAAATTAAAAATTTTTTCAAGTTGCAAATACCTTGCTCTATTAGTTAATTTATTAGATACATTTTAGGTAAAATTTCCGTTAAAATAGTACTGTAATAATCCACATCTCCCTCTGGCCCAGTTTCCTCCCGTTTTTTCAAACTGTACTTCAAGGATTTACCTGTAAGAAAAAAACAACTGTGCTTTCATTTCCTTCAGATATAGCTTAGGCCTTGGTGGACTAGAATTATGATGTATTATTCTTTTGCTTTTGTGGTGACTCCTAGTGGGTTATGAGTTTTTTAAATGAATTTGGGTTTTCTTCTTGCAGGTTTTATTTCACAGAGACTCCCTCTACTTTAGATTATTTCCCTAGTTATTTAGATTATTAATCCCAAAGGAAGATACCTTTTTGGGATAGTTGTTTTAAATGATTGTATTATAATAAACTATTAGCTATTCTGAGGTTTAAATTGAGTTGATTTTATGATCTGATATTTAGGTTTTAAAATGGTTTGAAAGCAGATTTTTTTTGTGCTGGATACATACCAGAAGACTAGGCCAAGCTGCATAGAGATGTTCTGTGCTCTGTTAGTTTCTATAAAGTAATTAAAATTTTTTTCACTTAAATATGTTGTATCAATCCACATTTTTATGCCCCTCTGAACATATGAAGTCTTTGTTTTTTTATGTGTCGTCATCTATTGGTTTGCATCTTTTATGCAAGAGAATCATTTTGTTATCTTTTGCTCTCTACTTGAAGGTTTTGGGTTGGTGAAACTGGATGTGAAAACAAAGTCATGCAGTGGTGTGGTGAGTGTTAGATATCTAATAAATTCCGATGAGCCTTTATGTAATTATTCAGCCCATAAAATAGTCATCACTGGAAGATGTCTACCCATTTTATCTTGAAGAGGCAGAAATTAATTTTGTTTTAAGCAATTTGCATGAAACTTGATTTACTTGGGCTCTGGATATGATTTCTGGTTTTCAGGTGGGCTTTTGCCATATTACTGTGTATGCACAAGAAACTCAAAAGACTGGTTATCTGGGACTGTTTACTCAGTAAGATTAAAAACTTGAAGTCAGAGAACCTGTTACACGTTTTTATGATCCTTTTTATGCCTATTAAAAGCATTAGAAGTTCTGGGCATAAAAATACTCCGTAACTCTTAATTTGAGTATACTCATCATTTATATAAAGGGCATATTCTGGCAGCCTTCTCTGGAAGAGTTCATGTGAATTTTGTGAATTTATAGAGTCTTGACTGAGTATTTTTAAAGACGTTAATATTTTGGTATTTGAATGTCTTGATTCTGCCTAACTCATTCAAAGAAAGTAGAATAGAATATAATTTTGTGGAATTTTTTTTCTTCAAAAATTTTTTGTTTTGAGACTTTTGGGTATGGGAATAGTGTGTGAATATTGAGTATTGCTGGTTATTTTGATAAATTCTTGCTGTAATTGTTAACTCCCTTAGTGCATATAACTGGTATTTATTAAAATTAAAGTGCCCAGACTTGGATTTCTGGGGCTTTGTATGGGTCATATCTGTCATTTGGCTTCTTTGGTCTGGAAGGAAGCCTGAGTATATTCACTGTGGTTGAGCGACTTACTTGCTCAAGGTACAGAGCAGTGACTTGGTGTTTGTTTTTTGTGTTCCCCTTTAACCTCTTGCTGTGCACTAGTTGATGCAAAAGGCCTTCCCCAAAAAAGGGAAGACAGTTCTTGTGTTTAAAAAGCTTATTACTTGTTGTTTGGAAATAAAAAATAGATTTTCAACTGGGGAACACTCAGAGAAGTATATCTAGTCCTAGATTGGTTAGTCAAAAACTTTGTTGGAGAGAAAAGACTTTGTGGACAGGGTTAAAGTTTTATGGAATTAGGTTTGAGATTATGAGGGAAGTATATGATCTGGATTCCATATAGTTTTTTTGGTTTCTGTTTAATGTGTATCTCAACGTGGTACTGATCTTACATGTACCTGGCCCCAAATATGTCCTATTCATAGGCAGTTCTGTTTTCTCATCTAAACTGCGGAGGTGTCCAGTTCATTCCAGAATGTAGAAGCCAGAGTATTTGGTGATGGAGTGAAGAGTGTAAGCTTGGCCAGTCTTGTCATCTGGCCCAATTCTGGTTCCACTGTGTGATCTTGATTTTGTGTCTTGAGGATTCCTTGGGTGTGTATAGGCTGGCTCATAATCTGTAGTCTGATGCGTGGCAGGGGATGGGGCCTCCAAAGTCATTAATCATTGTCACTCAGGATTAAAAATATCTACTTCTTCACATTCCAGTATGCCCCATGTATATTGTTTTAATAATGCTTTCCTTTTGTATAAAACACAGGAAAATGTGCAAAGCTTTCACAGTGCCTGTCCAACTTAATCCTCCAGAGGTAGATTTTGTTACTACACTTGAGGGAACTGAGACCCAGAAGAGTTAAGCGTCGTTCTCAATGTTACTCATTTAGCAGATGATAGCCAGAACTCCTCTAATTTTATATCTGGTGTTTTTTCCTGACATAATTCTGTGCCTTTTAATATGGGCATTGAATGCCAAGCTTTGACTTGACATTCCTGTTAAAGTGTTCTATTTCGGGAGATTGAGTCTGTCTCACTGCAGAGCAATAGTTGTACAAATGTTCTGTTTTCTAAGTGAAGGATGATTAGCCTTTTCTCCTATTGACACAGTTTTTGATTTGATATTTTCTCACTCTTTTAGGCATCACAATTTCAGGTCGAGTTTTCTTTACTAGTTCAGATCAGCTAGCTGTCTTCTTTAGATTTGGCTTTTCAGTGGCCAAAGTATGTGGCCATCATTAGCAGACAAATTGTGAATCAGAATGCTCAGAAGGTATTTTAACTCTTTTGTCTTGGAGGTTTGCCTGTCTATCTACTGAGCTCTGAAAGGTTATTAGGTTTTTAGATATTCTGTAGCAGGTTTTAAATTTCAACAAGCCCTCCAGATTATGCCTGCCTTTTCACTTGGTGTGCAATTAGGGATTGGCAAGTTACTTTTATTTGCTCTAAACATAAGATTATACAATGCACTTCAATATAGTTTACATTGTGCACGATATAAACCAGCTGTAGAGTAAATCTCCTATAATTCCCTTTCCCTACTTTTTTTCTTTTTAAATGAGAATCTGAAAGATGGTTGGGAAGGTATGAAACCTAGCGAAGACTCTGTATCTCAGAAAAACAGTATCTTTGGGGTTACCAAAGATTTTAAATCTTTTCTCATGGCGTGAACTCCTACAGTGGTGTGCTTTCCCTTGTAAGAATTTTCAGGAAATGGGCGCCTGGGTGGCTTAGTCTGTTGAGCGTCAGCCTTTGGTTCAGGTCATGATCCTTGGGTCCTGGGAAGGAGCCTGCTTCTCCCTCTCTTGTGCTGTCTCGCTATCTCTGTCGCTCTCAAATAAATAAATAAAATCTTAAAAAATAAAAAAAAAAAAGAATTTTCAGGAAACATTTCCTAATAGTGTTTCAGTTACTGTGAATGCTCATTTTAGTGATGGGGGTCTGTGATTAACCATACTGACCTTTATAGTCTTTTATTTAATATCAGGCAGATTCAGTACAGTGCTGAAACGTTCATTCCTCCCCCCTCCCATCTCCCTGATTCTTGAATTCCAAAAAAAATGACCTTGGTGGAAGTTTCCTTAAAAGGTGTACGGTTTGTTTGTTGAAAATTAGGTACAGGTTAACTTGTCATTGATTGGTTGAAAATGTAAGTAAGTGTCAGTAAGGTGGCAGTTAGTAACAGGCTAATTTGTTGTTTGTACATACAGTAGCAGAGTGTGTAGACGTATTTGGGAAATGTGAAAAAGGGTTAGTGAAATTTCTGCGTTTCAGTGGGTTTTTTGGGTAAGTTAGGCAGTGATTCTTCTAGGCTTACAAAAAAGTTCATGAAGTCATTTATTGTCTTAGGAATTCTCAACGTCTGGTTCATCTAATACAGACACTGGTAAAGTTACTGGAACCTTAGAGACCAAATATAAATGGTGTGAGTATGGCCTGACTTTCACAGAAAAATGGAACACTGATAACACTCTGGGAACGGAAATCGCAATCGAAGACCAGGTAACATTTTGAACGTGTGTTTTAGTATTAGTTTATTTTTGTATTTCAAAGAGGAAATATAGCTGAAAACAAATTCTTTTTCTTTCAAAATAGATTTGTCAAGGTTTGAAACTGACATTTGATACCACCTTTTCACCAAACACGGGGTAAGCATGGATGTTTTTGTTTGCTTTAAATTTCATTTTTATCTCTTAAGTAATCTCTACACCCGATGTGAGGCTTGAACTCATGACCAAGATCAACTCATGATCAAGAGTCGCATGCTCTACCAACTTGAGCCAGCCAGGTGTCCCTTTATCTGCTTTAAATTTGAAAGCGTTTATCTCCTGTTTCTTCAGGAAAGATGCACATTTACTGTTTGATAGCTTACTTAACTGCCTTGTGGTGGTGAATTTCTGTTTCTGCCTTGGAGCGTGATGAGTAGTACTGTGGTGGCTCTTGTTGGCTTCCCTTCAAATATTTGCCTCTTTTCATTGTGGGACTAACTTGGGTAATTAACATGTTTCTAATAGGCTTTTGTGACTGATTGTCAGTCCTGCAAAAGCAGTCTTCTCATCGTGCTGGAAGTCCAGTAACCCCATGTGCCCTTGTTTTTTAGTTCGTTGAGCTACATTTTCCTTACCTCTTAGGATTATCCTGCTACTGCTTTTACTCCCCAGTTACACTGCAGTTCATAAATCTGTTTTGTGTCCTTTGTGCAGAAGTTATGTGTGTAAGTCTTTCCCACTGGCATCCGTTTTAAGTCAGTTTGTTCTTTTTCCAGAAAGAAAAGTGGTAAAATCAAGTCTTCTTACAAGAGGGAGTGTATAAACCTTGGTTGTGATGTTGACTTTGATTTTGCTGGACCTGCAATCCATGGTTCAGCTGTCTTTGGTTATGAAGGCTGGCTTGCTGGGTACCAGATGACTTTTGACAGTGCCAAATCAAAGCTGACAAGAAATAACTTTGCAGTGGGCTACAGGACTGGGGACTTCCAATTACACACTAATGTGTGAGTATTTTTTTTTCTGGGATTATTGTGACGTAGGACCTGGGGATGATATTGATGTCACCTGTCATCTCTTACTAATCTAGGTACAATCTAAAGGATTTCTCTCAACACAAGAAGGTCATCACCCTTGGGCATTGCTGGGCACCTCTCAAAGTATATAGTAAAAAATAGTCTGACTTTTGGTACTGAGAGAGTGTTTATTTTATATGAGACTTGATGTGCTTTGGATTTTTAGAAAAGGCTAAGATGTTGCCAAATTACCAGTGTGTTCATTTGAGTTAATTGTGATATGTGAAGTACTGAGTTGGTGGGATTGCCTAAGATGTCTGGTGTTTTTACTTAACCCAAACTAGATGTAAGTGTGAAAAGGACTTAAGAATTTTTTTCCCTTATAAAATAAAGGATTGGTAAATAACAGAAGGACAAAGAAGAAAACCAAAATTTCTCATGATCCCACCACCTAGATTAATAATCTTTGTTAGTTGTTAATGTTTGAGAGTTTCATCTTTTTTATATATGTGTATATATAAAAAAACACATCAGAAAGGCTGGTTTATAATTCTTTCCTTCCTACCTTAATACATTTTAATTATTTTGCTATAGCATTATGTATTCTGCTACATGATTGTTAGTGGCTGCTGGTAATTCTACTGGATGGATGTATCATGATTTATATGACCTCTTATTTTGGGGCATAGGTTGGGATAGAGACCTTCTAAAGCTTTCACGTTTTCAGTGGAATACTACAGACCCATGTGAGCAGTGCTTTTTATTTAACTATAATGCTACAGCATCGGCCTAGTGCCATAGACATTAAGTTTTCTATTCCAGATTTACAAATTTAAAATATCTTACAGCAATGATGGAACAGAATTTGGAGGATCAATTTATCAAAAAGTATGTGAAGATCTTGACACTTCGGTAAACCTTGCTTGGACATCAGGTACCAACAGCACTCGCTTTGGCATTGCAGCCAAATACCAGTTGGATCCCACTGCTTCCATTTCCGTGAGTACTACTGCTACTGTGGTCTTAGAGTGGGGTCTTTGGTTGTGGGAATTCATCTTTGGGTATATTGAATTGTGCTGAAAATTTGAACTGTGGTTCACACAATCCCTAGTTTACTCACAGATTAGGATTAGAACTGGTATTGCTGCATGCGTTTTCTGTGGAGGCAATGTTAGAAGTTTGATATGCAGGTCACAGGAATTTGTTTAACCTCAAAAGCTGCTCAGTTAGTGTCGATAATAACCCTGAGCTCCAAGCCTGTGTAAGCCCAGGGAAGCCAGTGTTTTGGCCCCAAGCCAGGAGTAGTAGGGTTTTAATTGTTACTTTGTCTTTCTTTGTGGAATAATAATACTTTGTTACTTTGACTTTGTCTTTGGGGTTTACAAAATATCTTTTAGATTTGATTTACGGGTGAGTGGTGCAAATGCCATTTTGCAGATGGAGATAAAGCTTGGAAGAGAAAAGACTTAACATCTCTGCCAGTGAAGGAGAGTGGGCAGAAAGGGGTAGAGCCAGGATTGGCCTTGCGTGTCTTTTGATTTCCCTCCTGTCTAGGGTGACCAGCTAGCTCATCCTGCTTTGCCCGGGACGATTTCAGCCTTAGCATTCAAAGTCCTGCACCCCAAGGACTCCCTCCTGCCTATTCTGGGTTCGTTGGAGTGGATGGCCACCCTACTCCTGTCCTTGGCTCTTTTGCTACTTCCTCCTTCAGGCCTAGTGGGTTTGGGGAGGAGGGAGTGCAGCGTCTGACCGTGTAGAGGTGCTGGCTCTGGTTTCAGGCAGATCAGCAGCTGTTTGTGTGTGTCAGGCACTGCCTGTACTGTACATATTGGGAATGAAAGAAAGTTAAACCTTCCACGGGAGTTATTTCTGTTACATAAAGTGATACTCATTCCTGAGAACAATGTTTTTGATAATTTGGGTAGTTAAGCTTTAGCCCCATTCTTATTTTATGTTAGCAGCTGTAATCAGAGAGCATGAGAAGCATCTGGAATGCTTTTCCCATTGGTTGGTAAGGCAGTGATTCATTTATTTTTCCCTTCTCTGTTAATTGAACTGTAGCAGTGAAAAATCTTAGGATTCATTCAGTACACTGCTCCCTGGTAGCTGCATTGCTTTTCTCTTCAAATGTATGTCTACAGCAGCAGCACGGATTTAATGCCAGCCAGTGTAGTGGTCTCAGTCTAAAATGGGAAGGCAGCTTTGGAATTATGTGCCATTGAGTGATTTCTGGGGATTCATTTGGAAATGTATCCAGCATTTCCCACTTAAGTAGTGCTGCTGTGCCCCAATTAAGCATCACCCCGAAGTATTGCTTAGTGACTTATCACGGTTTCATCGTTTACTTCTGTTCTAAAATAGGAGAAACTTGTATCCGGTTGTCTGAGGCTCTTAATTTGTTGGGCACAAGGTGGTCACTAGTGGGGCATTTCTTCCTTAGAGTCAGAGCTCACTTGTTCATTGGTGGCTTCTGAAGACTTGATTATACTGCCATGTGAACACAAATGCTGTTTATGTGATTACGTCATTTCTCTCTGTGGACTGTTTCGATGTTACACATTATCAAAGAGTAAGACATCAAATAATTTCCAAATCTGTTCTGATCCCAGTCGCTGTCACCTTTTTACTACCAAGAATATTGTGTCTTACTGACAGTTTGACTTGGAGTTTAATGGATAAGAATTAAGTGGCACCTGGCTTTTGTTTGGCTTAGTAAGAGTGTTAAATTTTAACAGTATTTTATTTATTTTTCTCTCAGATGTTATTAAATCTTTATTTTATACAAGTCTTTTTAAAAATTTTTAATTCAGTTAGCCAACATAATAGTACATTAGTTTTTGACGTAGTGTTCATTCATTCATTAGTTGTGTGTAACACCCAGTGCTCATCACATCACGTGCCCTCCTTAATGCCCATCCCCCAGTTCCCCCATCCCTCAACCCACCTCCCCTTGTGTGACTGTTTTCCAGAGTCAAGAGTTTCTCATGGTTTGTCTAAATTTTGTTACTGCACATGTGACTAAAAAAGCGGAACACTTCATAATTTGCGTAATAGGGAAATCTGCAGGGGCTTTGTCTCTCGATTCAAAAAAATTTTTTACATCTGTTTTTGTATTTTATTTTAGGCAAAAGTCAACAACTCTAGTTTAATTGGAGTGGGCTACACTCAGACTCTGAGGCCTGGTAAGTATTCTTGATAAGTAGGATTGGTGTTTTAAAAATTATTTTTCATTTCTCAGCTTCTTTGTAAACCTTTCAAAGAGTACAATGAACACATTTACCTTTTGCCACAATTTTTTTTATTCCTTTTTTTCCTTTCTTTCGTTTGCTGGGGTGTTTGGAAGTTGTGGCTATCCTGACCCCTCCCTAAATGCTTCAGCCTGCATCTACTCTGAAATAAGAACGTTCTGGTCGGGCGCCTGGGTGGCTCAGTGGGTTAAAGCCGCTGCCTTCGGCTCAGGTCATGATCTCAGGGTCCTGGGATCGAGGCCCACGTCGGGCTCTCTGCTCAGCGGGGAGCCTGCTTCCTCCTCTCTCTGCCTGCCTCTCTGCCTACTTGTAATCTCTCTCTCTCTGTGTCAAATGAATAAATAAAATCTTTAAAAAAAAAAAAAAAAAAAAGAACGTTCTGGTCTCCTGCATAAGCATAATACCATTATCACACCTAAGAAAGTTATTAGTTACTCCATATTATGATTTACTCTCCATTCTGTAGTCCCTTTCCTCACTTGTACCTGAAATGCCTTGTAGTTATGTTTATTTCTCTAATCAAGGTTCACTCATTGCTTTCATTGTTTGGTCTCTGTAGTCTCATTTACTTTATGTGGTATTTGGAGCCTTGCTGTGTTTTTAGTGCAGTACTTACCAGACTTCAGTGTGCCTGAGTACCTGGGGACTCTTTACTGATCCAATAGATCTGGGGTGAAGGGTTCTGTCTTTCTTACAAGCTCTTAGGTGATGCCCACATCACTGGTTCTTGCCACCACTTGAATAGCAAGTTCTAACGCACTAGGAACTTTTCCTCCCTTCAAATAGGGACATTCCCCCAGACTTCTATATTGGGCCCTTTTGAAACCTAAAGAATAGGCGTTAGGAAGAAAAGTATTAACAAAGTATTGGCAAAGTATTAACATTGAGGCCCCTGAGTTCCTAGAGGAAGGTCACTCTGCCTGTCTCAGGGACTTGTCAGTGGGCTGTAAGTTGTAAGGAAATGTAATTTTTTTCTTTTGCCTTTGTTCTCCATATCAGTATAACACGACTGTGGTCCCTTCAATGTCCTTATCACTTCTTTTTAAAGAGTTTTCCGTTTGACCATATTCCGTTTAAAATAAAGTACCCACTATTCTAAACTTGACTCTGCTGGGATATGCTAAATAATGGCTGACTTGTTTTTGTTTTAAATTTTGTAGCTTGTTTGGGTATATTATGGACAGTATCTTCTCTTCTGATTAAATTGAGAGAGGAGAGATTATGCAGATGGAAACAGAAAAAACAAAACAACACCTGTATACCCTTCCCCAGATTCACTGATTAACATCTCCCACATTTGTTTTCTCTTGCCACGTCTGCATACATAATCCATTTTCCACATTCCCTTTTCAGTTATTTACATGTATGTCTTGTGGACGTCAGACACATCTACCTAACACGCATATCCCAAGAGTGAGACACTTTCTTCATAACTACAATAGCACTGGCGCAGCTAAGGAAATTACCATTAGCTGAACAATACATAATACATAGTCTACCTTAGTTTCCCTCACTTTTACCTCTTTATTGTAGTTGTCCTGGTGCAATTATGATTGTCTTTTAGCGTCTTACAGCCTGGATAGTGTTTTGAATGTTACTGTATTCTCTAGAGCACTTTGAACTTTATTAATTACATTTTTAATGCTCTGTAGGTTTGATC
The DNA here is from genome assembly GCA_002007465.1 of Ailurus styani. Lineage (NCBI taxonomy): Eukaryota > Metazoa > Chordata > Mammalia > Carnivora > Ailuridae > Ailurus > Ailurus styani. The sequence goes on along the minus strand of LNAC01000047.1, from coordinate 480,665 downwards.
CCTTAACCTAGGATGGGGCCACCTGAATTCTCCCCAGTATCTCTGGGACTCCCAAGTGCCCTCTGGTGGCTGGCACTAGTAGGTCATCGGACAGGCTGAGGGAGGGACAGGCAGGCTCTGGGGTGGTGATTAAAGACTGCAGACTTTGGAGGTGTTTCAGGCAAATCATGGTTTCCTGCTTTTGTTCACAGGTGTCAAGCTTACACTGTCTGCTCTGGTAGACGGGAAGAGCATTAATGCTGGAGGCCACAAACTTGGGCTCGCCCTGGAGTTGGAGGCTTAATCCAACTGAAAAAAACCTCTGGGAATGGATATCAGAAGATTTGGCCTTAATATATTTCCAGTGTGACCAGCAGGCTTTTTTCCCCCCCAAGAAGGTGATCAAAACAAAGGATGATCTAAACAAGAGCTGTATTTTAAATATGTAGACAGTTACTTGTTAGCTGGTTTCTAGTTGAATTGGTTATCTATCTAGTTACCAATGCTGCAGTCGTGCAGTCACTATACATTATTTAAATGTATTTAACTGTTAAATGCGCTACCCACCAATAATGAAATAGACCTTTATGAAAACTGTGCAATCGTGTGCATGTTTGTTTTTATGTTCCTATTAACATTGAATATTGCCATTGAGCGAGATGGGTCAGTGGAAGTTTTAAGATGAGGTTAAAGTTTTCTTGTTAAATTCAGCCATCCTTAGAATTACTTTTGGTATCCCCAGACATTACAGATTATGAATAAAAACAAGTATACGTAATAATGACTCTAAGTATTTGCAGAGTTTAAACACTTTCCAGGGTCAGGTCTCCCTTGTATCTGGCTAGCACATTATTTTTCTGGTGAGCATTTTGCTTTTTACCTAAGTCTGTGTCATGAAGTCCTCTGTGTCCCTAAAGTAACTCCATGAACTTTTTGGACTACAATAAAATAAGAGGACATATGCCTTTATATCTGCGGTTTGTAAGTCTGTGCAGAATCCCATTGGACCGTTGTTGACCCCGGGAGGGGTTGGAGAGGAAATGATGATGAAAGGCTGTTACACTCGCCATACCCTTGTGAGCGGTTACTGTGGGACGTGAACTAGCCATGGGTGGTATTGGACGAGGTGTAGGCAAATGGAGTGAGGTGTCAGTAACCAGAGGGGTGTGAGAAGGGAGTATAAGGGCCCCGTGAGAGGTCGTTCGTCCGTCCTTTCTGGGCACACACTGACCGAAAGGGTGGGGCCTAAGTGTGAGGCCAGAAGCAGTGCCTCAGGCTTTGTGGCCACTGGCCTTCATTTGCATTTGGGCTGAATGACAGAAATTAATGGATGATTCTGGTTGGAAAAGTAGGAAAGAGCAAGTGTTTTTAATGAGAGAAATAGTTGAAAGATGTGATCAGAGGTTAAAGAAAGGGACAGCTTTGTTCAACACGTTTAAACCACTAGACTTGAGGTATTGTTTGAAACCTGAGAGAGAACAGGTAAGAAAATGTAGTACTTTGAGACTCATTACCCAAAAAAGTGATAAATGCTGAAAATATCCAGGTCAGAAAGAATCTGATGAGAGATTAGAAGCTCAAGCAGGCTTTCCACGCTAGGGCAGTGAAAAGGTTCCTTCTGCTGTCACTACGTTTGTGCTGTGGGACTGGCAGGAATGGCCTGTGTGCATAAGACACATGTGATTTGATGGCAGACAGGTGGAATTTGAGCCAGTTCGCTCGAGTTGGGATGTTTTGCTGGGTCAGACACAGGAAAAGATGTCTGCAAGTTAGGTGTGAAAAGCACATCTGCTTTTGGGATTCTCCAGAAAGGTGTGAAGCAGAGCGGCAGGCAGCTCTGGACCTCCGCCTGCTGGGGAGGAGCTGGTCACAGGCCCGGAACTGCTGAGGCCCCTGGATGGCCCACTGCCCCAGAGCCCACAGGGGCCTCTCCCAGCTGTGGCCGGACTTTTTACCTGGTCTGGTTCTCGGGACTCGGGTGGGGCACGGGTGAATTACCGTTTGGTCAAACTGGACGTATTTACCCAGGTGCATCCTAACCACGTTTTAATAAGCGGGGGAGAGAAGACTCCATCACAGCCAGGCCCTGAGGGTTGCGTAAAATGCCAGGCATGTCCAAGGAGATGTCGGATGATGGCAATTGCCAGCTGTGGGCTCCTGTGGCCTTGTTTCTAATAGTCTCTGTCCTCGTAGCACCCAGGCCTAACCCAGTGGTAGCAAAACCTGATTGTATTCTAGCTGATGCAGTTGGTGGAAGAACACTTAGTGTTTCCCCGATCTGTATCCGTGACGTCGGAGAGGAGATCTGTGCGGCTGGGACTAGGGAAGTCTGAATGAGAGGACCGAAGCGCCTGGCTCCCTGTCCGTCTCCTCTCGTCGCGGTGGGGGGGAGCCTGACTTTATATTCATCTTCCTGTGGGGAACTTTTTAGAAACTGCCATACTTGATAGTCTCCCACCTATCAGCCCGTCTGCTCCACGCCTTTCTGGCCAGTGATCTCACCCAGTCCCTCACTTCCTCCGGGACTTCAGGGGGAGGACAGGGTATACTGCAACCTTGAGGTCCTCAGGTTAGGTCAGGTGGCCTGTTCTGAGGTGGTGTCCACTGAGCAGCGCCGCCTCTGCAGAGGTGAGGTCGAGCTGACAGTTCTGTGAAAACATGGGCAGACCGAACTGGCACAACCTATGAAAGCGCCCCGTGGAGAACCGGGTCGGCTGCGAGGCCGGTTCCCTGTTGTCAGACCCCAGACGGGGTGTCCCAGCCAGTCCCAGCTGCGCCGGACAAGACCGTCATTCACGTGCCCCTCCCAGGACGGGAAGAGGGAGGGAGGCCAAGGGTGGGGCTGTCCCCAGCAGCCAGCCCTCAGATCCTGTGGCCCGAAGGCCCCTTTCGGTTTAGAACATGCCGGCGCTGGGCCTTCGTCCCTCCCACTGCAGCGCCACGTACGCAGGCTCAGAAGATCACGTCCCAGGCCCCACTTTATTGTAGAATTTAAGACTCCGGGTTGATGTCTGGGGTTCCCAGGTCCCCGCCCTTGAGGCCACCCGCCGGGGCGGCCCTAGATCTTGAAGGCTAAGGTGAGGCCGTCGCCCAGGGGCAGGAGGCTGATGTGGACCCTGGCGTCCCGCAGGATGCGTTCGTTCAGGTTCCGCACGCACTGGGCCTCGGCGTCCCGTGGTTGGGGCTGTAACACCTCTCCGCGCCACAGGACCTGCGGGGCCGGGGCGTCAGGGGCCGGGGGAGGACCCCAGAGGCCGCCGACCCCCGGGGGCGGGGGAAGCCTGGGAGACTGGCGGGGGCAGCCTACGGGCGGGCACAGGGAGGACCCAAGTGACAAGACAAGAGACCCAGCCCGGGCCGAGCCTGCGCCTTACACTGAGGACGGCGAGGACGCCTCCGGGGCGCAGCAGCTGCAGGCACCGCTCATAGTAGGCGGTGCAGTTCTCTTTGTCCGCGTCCACCACGGCCACGTCGAAGGTGCCGGCCTCGCCCGCGGCCAGGAGCTCATCTTGCAGGGGAGACGGCGGCAGATGCGGCTGAGTCCGCAGCCCCAGCGGTCAGAGCCCCTGCCCAGGCGCGGTGACCGTTCGGGGCCTTTGCCCGGAGGGGCGCCCTGCCACCCGGCATGTGGCCGCGGCGAGGCCAGGAGGCAGGGGGGCTGTCGCTGCCTCGAGCCCCCTCCCCGCGTGGACCTGGTCACCAGCTCGCGCCCAGGGCCCCTCCACTCCGCGCTCACCCAGGGTCTCCAGGGCAGGCTTCAACCGAAGGTCGATCTTGTGCTCCTCCTCGGCCTGCGGGAGCAGCGGGGTCAGAGCCAGCAGGTCCTCTGTCCTGCAGCTGGGAGTGGCCAGGCTCCAAGGGCCTCAAATGTGTGGGACACTCACCTGCCTCCACAGGGGCCGCCCCAGCTCCGGGGGCCCCGGATTCACCTCACAGGTCACCACGCGGCCGGCCGGGGGCAGCGCCAAGGCCAAGGCCAGGGCCGAGTAGCCCGTGAAAGTACCTGGGGGCGAGGGGTATGGACAGGCTCGGGCCAGAGTCGGGGGACGTGCCCGTGACTCAGGCCCCCGCGCTCCCGGCCGTGCGCCCTACCGAGGTCCAGCGCCTTCTTGGCCTTGATGAGCCGCGCCAGGTTGGCCAGAAGCTGGGCCTGCTCGCAGGTCATCATCGACTCTCCCTGCGGCTGCTCCAGGGTCAGCTGTGTCGCGGGGGGAGGGGGCGTCGCGCCAGCCCCGCCC